>JANQDE010000190.1:29519-132700 GCA_037157785.1 Cephalotes varians
CAATTTCTTGCATCGTGTACACAAGGCCTTAGTATACTTTCCCGCGCTTAATGAGAATTCAAATAACGCTTCAGCCGTACTACCTCTCCGGCTGCAGCATTAGAAGCGAAATGGCGGAGGATATTAATGACGTTTCAATGACGTCATATATACTAATGAAATATATCAAAGTGCCAAATTGACCGTACTCGAAATGCTTCGCAGCATTYGTAGCGTCTACCCGACCGCACCCTTTATTATGCTAAATCCGAATTCGGCGGCCAAATTGACCTATTATGTCAGGATTTTGAAAAAATTGAGATTAAATATGCCAAAAAGGATTGGTGCAATTTTGGTCACATTCACTGCGATTATGGCTAATTTCTTTTCTAAATTATGATGATGTAATCTTATAGTGCTACTTTTTATGTTGCAAATTTTTATTTCTTATTACATTTTTTTTTATTGATATAGGGAGATTTGAAAACTCTCACATACGAGAAGCCTCGCGCATGTCATGAAAAGATAATGGAATTAAAATATTTTGAATTTAAAAAATTGTGTAAAGATTTTCAGGATTGCTGAATTTAAGTTTGAAGCCCAAAAATCAAAATAGTGGCTTCAATATGGCAAACAGATACAAAATTTTCGTATCAAAGAAAATTTTGTCATCCTGTTTGTCACATTAAATTCGTTATTTTGAATTTTGAATTTTGAGTTTCAGATCTAGGTTGCATTTCGATGTTCACTGCCAATACTATAATAAAATCTATAATATACGTAACGTGTACTGTAGATTTTTAATACTGGTATTTTTAATACTGGCAGTAAATATCGAAATGCAGCTCTAAATTCGCGAGGCTTCTTGTACGGAGAATCTTTAAACTTTCTTATCTCGGTAAAACAATATAGAAATAAAAAAAAATATTTGCAACATATCAGCACTTTAAGATTGCATCATTCGACATATTCATTATAATATCATCATAATTTAAAAAAAAATTACTTTAGCCATAATCGCGTAATGAATATGACCAAAATTACCCTTTTTGGCATATTTAACAATTCAATTTTCTTAAAAGCCTGACATGATCAATTTGGCCGCTGGATTCATATTCAGCGTAACGAAATCTGTAGGAAATGACTAGTCACAATTCAGAGAGAATTTGGTCGAACTGTGTAATACATCACAAAATCTGTTTTTCTTGAAAAATCGGTTTTTCTATATTTGTGAATTTTTAATCTATAATAATATAGTTAATACTATATCGTTATAAATAAACTATAATATGTTAACATTAAAATTAGGCTGGTACGACTGGTAAGAAAATTATATGTGACCAATTCTGCTGTACATTATTTTATATCCCGTGACTGGAAACACAACAATACAAATAGATTGTATCTGATATCTTTGATACCACCTGAAAACCGGGATATATTTTCTTTCGATTATTCTTCTTATGATGTTAAAGAATATTGCAAGTAGGTGCATCATATTTTTAATTTTAAATAATGTCTAAGATGATAATTTAAAACCAATAAACATTTATTTTCTATGCAATATGAGGGAATGCTACAATTGGTGGCAAAAAGTTTCTTCTTCACGAAGATATGAATCGACTGGATGCAGCTAAAGCACATAATAAAAGGTATACATATATTATAAGCGGTTACTTACTATCGTTTATATACATACATTTCATATTTAAAAATATTGTTGGATAAAACGTAACAACAATAAAAGTTAAACATTTAATTATTTTTAATTTCCCGAGCAGCATAAATTAGTTGGCCGACCGTTGTCCAACGTTGGTCAATCGTTGGTTAACCGTTGCTCAACTAATTTGTGCTGCTCGGGTTTTTAAGAGACGTAATCAAAGTATAAGACATAATCATAATATATACATAATTCATAATATATACATAATTGCATTTATAAATAGATATACTAATTGCATTTATCTTATTTTTAGATTGCATTTGTTTATTGCACTAATAAAAATTATCATTTCTGTTGGTATACTGTGGATGATATATAGATGATAGATGTTTGTTTGCAAACAAACTATAATTTATAATAACCAAACATATATAAAGCAGCTTAGGAAAACAACAACAAAATTTTAGTTAACATTTTAATTAAAAGATATTTTTCTTCGTAGACACGTTATTGTATATCTTTAAATAATAAGGGTATCTTGAATTTATTTTTAACATTATATATTTACATTAGTATATTAATGCGTAGTACATATTGTATATTTAGAAGTGTATTTATCATTAAATAAAATGTAATTTGCGTAGAAATATACAGTAAAATATTATTTTAGCAATGTTACTAAAATGATAGGATCCCGAGTAGCACAAAAACATTGGTCTTATATCGGGTCGACGTTTTGAAATGACAATGAACCGATATTGACGGCGTCACGCTGGTTTACCGATGGCCAATGGTTGGTGAAATGTTGGATTTTACATTTAGCCAACATTATACCAACAACTGAAAAATGATCTAATCGCATAAAAACATTGATTCATATCGGGCATATGTTGACTGTCTAAATTCTGGCCCAATGTTGCCAAGTGATAATGAACTAACATCCCGAGCAGCACATATTAGTTGACCAACGGTTGGTTTTAAATCGGAAGCATCGGCAGTTGGGAAGACAATGTTGGATCGACATTATTAGAATGCTATGATCCGATGAATCGTTAAACAGGCAATTACTTATTTATTTTATAAGAATTAAAGGGATTATTGTGCTTCCTTGTATATTTTAAACTATTTTAAAATAACCAGCAGTATTTTTCACTATTTAAGTGTATACATTATTAATCGATTAACGACATGATACCAACCATTTGTTGAACGATGTTTAGCCGAAGTTGGACCAACCAATAATATTTTCAAAATAATATTAAATAAGATTTCATTATCATAATAAGGGTAAAGAAAAATCATTTAAGAAATTTCATTAATACATTATTTTTCAATTTACTGTAGTAATTATTTTTTATTTCAAAGTGAATTAAAATGAACAATGGAAAGCCTCTAGGCCGCTCTAGGCTTCTGTGATGGTATCCAATCGAGACATAGTCAATCGGGATACTCCCAAATTAATATTAGCTAAAAATTATACATGTATTGTAAAGTTCTACGCACAATGGAAAAAGCATTAGGAACGTAAATAAATATTAAATATTTATACCTTGTCTATAATTACAAACTCATTTAGAATCACAGGAACTAATAATTGACGCTTCTGATGTACTGTCGCGACAACCGCTTCCACGATTCTAAATAAGTTTGTAAACGTATTATGGACGAATATAATATTTATTTCTGTTCCTAATATTTCCTCCATTGTGCGCAAAGCCTTACGATCAATGTTAGTTAGTTCATTATCACTTGGCAACATTGGGCCAGAATTTATACAGTCAACATATACCCGATATTGGATCAATGTTTTTATGCGATTGGATCATTTTTCAGTTGTTGGTATAATGTTGGCTAAATGTAAAATCCAACATTTCACCAACTTGTAACGGTAGCCCGTTACTAAGGTAAACATGGCTCCGTTTCTAGCATGATTTCCTTCTCTCGCAGCGCGGCCCGGATAGCGTTAGATTTAAGTTAGGTTTAGTGTAGCGTTAGATTTAAGTTAGGATAAGTAGTTTTCGTTTTGTTCACTTAGATTTAAGTTAGGATAAGTATTTGCGTTTTGTTTACTTAGATTTAAGTTTGCGACCCGTGCGTTTACATTTAATTCTGTTGTTCACTCCGTCCGATCCGTGCGATCCGAAACTCTTGTAAACACTCGCTGATTTACCAAAGCCGTTATTAATTTCATTTTTTATTATTAATTTATGTTCATTTATTAAATAAAGTATTTATTTATTTTTGTAAATTGGTGTTTCATCCTTTCTCGAACCCTGACTCCGGCGAGCCGATCCGAGCGAATCGAGAAAATCGAAATGTTATAAACTATTGGCCATCAGTAAACCAGCGTGACGCCGCCAATATCGGTTCATTATCATTTCAAAACGTCGGGCCGATATAAGACCATTGGGTAATCGACATAGACCCAATATAAGACCAATGTTTTTGTGCTACTCGGGATTGGTTGCGAGGCCTTGCGCACACTGGAGGAAATATTAGGAACAGAAATAAATATTATATTCGTCCATAATATAATTGCAAACTTATTTAGAATCGTGGAAGCGGTTGTCGCGACAGTAAATCAGAAGCGTCAATTATTAGTTCCTGTGATTCTAAATAAGTTTGTAATTATAGACAAGGTATAATATTTAATATTTATTCAAGTTCCTAATATTTTTTCCATTGTGCATAGAACTTTACAATACATGTATAATTTTTAGCTAATATTAATTTGGGAGTATCCCGATTGACCATGTCTCGATTGGACACCATCAATCACAGAAGCCTAGAGCGGCCTAGAGGCTTTCCATTATTCATTTTAATTCACTTTGAAATAAAAAATTATTATTACAGTAAATTGAAAAATAACGTATTAATGAGGTTTCTTAAATGATTTTTCCTTTGATATTGTATCCTTATTACGATAATGAGATCTTATTTAATATTATTTTGAAAAAAATTATTGGTTGGTCCAACTTCGGTTAAACATCATTCAACWAATGGTTGGTATTATGTCGTTAATCGATTAATAATGTACACTTAAATAGTTAAAAATACTGCTGGTTATTTTAAAATAGTTTAAAATATACTAGGAAGCTCAGCAATCCCTTTAATTCTTATAGAATAAATAAATAAGTAGTCTGTTTAACGATTCATCGGATCGTAGCATTCTAATAATGTCGATCTAACATTGTTTTCCCAACTGCCGTTGCTTCCGATTTAAAACCAACCGTTGGTCAACTAATATGTGCTGCTCGGGATAACATGCAACGTTTTAGAATATATAATTCTTAATGGAAAATATATAATTAATAGTTTGTTTAATTAAAAGTAAAATGTAGAGTTAAGTGATCAATTTCAAGAAGTAATGTATCAAAAATATCAAAATAATTATTAATCACTTGTTCAACGATGTGATAAGGTTAAGGAAGATTTTTAAAATCTTTAAGTTGTTATATTTATGTTACATATGTTACACATTTTTTTGCAAAAATATTTTTTTTGCAAATGCTATTACAACAGGTTATATGCATTGTTTAAATAAAAAAAATCCATTTTTGAAAATGTTCATTTTCGTAAACTATAGCATCTGAAAAAAATTTTCTGAAAATTTCAAGTGATTTGGATTAAAATTAGGCGTAAGGTGATGCTAAACCAAAGACCGAACTCCGATGCGGATCCTGTTTTACCGACTAAATGCACTTATACATATACGATTTACGCGACAAGCACATCACTATATACTAGTATATACTAATCCATCAATATTTCACGCGCTCGCACACACAAATCTTTTTAATCTCTTTTCTCTTATACTAAAGCTTCTAACCCATTTCTAAAATAATATTGTTATTATACATATATACATAATATTGTTCTTTCATGTAATCGCTAGGCGCCTAGCTACTTTTCGTACACGTACAAAGTATAAAACTTTTATATAAAGCAAATGATGTTACGAGTCGACGCCAGAAGTCGATAAATTTTGTAATTTTTTTTCGTTTTTTATATCCAAATGTAGCTTTGCGCCTGCGTTATTATCTATACTTTAATTGTGGAAAAGGATTTTTAAATCTATAAAGGCAATTAGAAGAAAAGAGATTAAAACAAATGTCGGTAAAACAGATGGCTTTAGCATCCCCTTAATAATTGGTATAAGTAATGAAAATAAAACTATCTCATATTCGATAAAATTACAAATGACTTTACCGATCATTGGTAATTACCAACTTAATTATCATCAAAAAAATTATTAATATAATGTTTTTAATTCGTAAAAATCGACATAAGATCAGGAGAATATAATCCAGCAAATGATGACATTCATGAAAATATCACAATTGCTACTTTTTCATCTTGCATCTTATCTACAGTCGTTTTTTTTTTAGATAATTGCTCATGAGCGGCATCTACTTGCGCGAACGTCATCGCGTTCGTCGTCTGATTTGTCGAGGATGTCGAGATAGGAGCGAAAAGCGAACGTCAACGAAAACAAAACTGGGAAAAATGTGCTGTGGTAACGCGACGTTTATCGTGTTTTCGTTATTTCTGATATTGTTCTGTGATACGACATCATCGGAATGCACGCAGCTGGCGCCTTGCATCTGCGCGTTACCGGACTACTATTACAATTTGACCGGCCTCGCTGACGCAGAGTTGGTAGATCACGAGCTATTAACCTCCGTCCTAGTCCTCCGATATCCCTTTGTTTTTGCGTCGTATGAAATATCCGTTATCGCGTGCCTAGAAAAAGAGAGAAGAATATTAGTATGAATTCACTCTTTTGTTGCAAGGGGACCTTTGGAGGAATTAATTAAATGAGCAATAAACAAAATGTCTTGATTTTTATAAATTTTGTGTACATATTGTAGAATTATTTATTTAAACACTTATTTATTTCTGCAAATATAGCATTCGATATTTTTGCGTCCTTTGAATATCAAACATCTATATTTATTGTTTTCAATATTAATTTGAAATATATTTAATATTTATAGAACAATGCATTATAGAATATTAATTAATTATATTTTAGGATATTTGTTGATATTAAAAGCAATTTGATGGTATATTTTCATCCATGTAAAAATGTAAAAATGAAGGACAACACACCATGCGCCAATCAAAACGTATCGGTAAGATTTGAATTTTGATCAATTAAAAGATATATAAAGATATTGTCCGTTATTTACATTATATGCTTCTGCAATATCACAGTTAAATATATTTTTGTAGCTATGTATGTACAATCAGAAAAATGAGACACTAACTGGGACGATAGAAGAAACACGAATGAAATTGTCGCCTGGAGGCAACTTTCCAATTTTTGAGATACATCATAATGACACTAAGTTCATGATAAATATTATATGTTATACCGAGAATAGAACGAGTTTTGCAGTAGATACTCCAAACTCTTCTCCTAACTCTAAAGAATATGTAAGTATGAAAACAGTGATGATATTGTTTATTATTATGATGTGTAAATTAATCTGTTACTAATAATACTTAAAGTATTTTACGCTGGCTTCGCCATATGGCTGTAAAATACCTATCAAAAAGGATAATCCAGAAAAGGGATTGTCAACGGGTTCCGTCTTGGTTATCTTGTTTTTCGTCTGTGCTGGCACATATTTTATTGGTGGTATTATAGTGCTGAAAGCATTGAGGGGAGCAACAGGTTGGGAAATGGTGCCTAATCATGATTTCTGGTGCAAACTTCCTTCACTAGTCAAAGTAAGTGGCCGTAATATTTCTGATAAGATGACAACAACTTCTATCTGATCAAGAGTATTAGCCTTCCCTCTTTTTGCAGGATGGCGTCGTCTTCACCTTCAATTGTTGTCGAGCGGACAGTTATGAGAGAATATAAATAGATGTCTTTAAAATCAGTTCAATTTAATATTTATTAAGCGCGCGAACTTTGTTGCAATTTAATGTATTATAAATAGTCCATTTGTATTCCAAATATTTTTTCTATCCTTATTCTCGTTCGCATTACTTCAGGACTTTGTATATTTAGCTAGTCTAACAGAGTTTATAATAGCAGAGTTAGGAATATCCATTTGTCATATATATTAATTTGGTAAATTGTTTGCAATCAGTTCACTTATACTATATCTTTAACATCGGTATTTCCTTTGCTTTTATTATTATTTTTCAAGTTAAAAAGTACAATGTATATACATTGAAAAAATGTGATATTTCATACGTTATGTCACGGGCCAATGTTATAGTTTTTTTTTTAGAAGACAGACATTTCAATTTAATTTGATGCAGAATTAATTTATATGTATATGACTGTTGCAAACTATATAATTAACATCTGAAACCTGAGAAAACATAATTATACACTAAAGAACTCGTTAGTCTCTTCGAACGTTGTTTCAAATCTGTATTGAAAAACAACGGTAAAAGCGATTGTGAATTAAGGTAATATAAATGATGTATGTTTGTAGGATACATAACATTTTGACACTGTAAGAGGCTACGTTAAATCGGCCATTCATGAATATGCTTTTTTCTCCATAAATATATTTTTTATAAACTTTTTACATTAGTGATCACACAAGATCAGCTTTTTCTACAATTAGAGTAGAGTTCTTATCTCTTTTATACAAGCAAACTATTCGTTTATATGCAGGCACTCAGATTCTTGTATAGTCAGTAACGACGCGAAGATGGTGATTTGATAATGTGATGTTTTATTAACAAAGTCTCTAATACAAAAATATAAATACTTATATAGACACATTTTATATACCTTTTTGTTACATTTTTACGTGCGTACGTGTGTAAAAAAGTGCGATTCATTTGCTAACGATCGCTGTATATAATGAAACAGGAATATTTCATATGTATTCATCTATATTTTTTTATAATTTCCATCTTAAGAAAAGAAATACTATCGTAGTATGTATTAGTAACATTGATTTTACCTTGTTTTTTTTAATCATCTATTTTGACAATCAGATAATAAATAATGATGTTATAAATGGAGTTTATATAATTGAAAAGATGCACGTTTCTAGAGTAGCATAAGAGCTCCCCGTAGCAATTGGACAATACTGGATTCTTTAAAATTCGGGCCTTCGCATTCCTGTCTCTTCTCAAGGATCACTTATTGTCATTGTATACGCTTCTCCTGGAAGCACGCGGATACGCTCAAAAGCTCTCGATTTCATCTACTTGAATCGAGACCTCCTCCTGATCGGTCTGAATAATGACCCAGCTGCCGTTGGCGTTTAAACTGTGGATGTTGATGCTCTTTGACGAGAAAACATTCACGATACTGGCCAGATCCTGCACTCGGTTTGCACGATATAAGCAAATGTGATCCCTGAAGACGATGCCATTAGTAAAAACGGCGTCGTCCAAAGCGAGCAACAGCGACTGATTGTCACGTACGGTTCCTATAATCATGCAATAACATTAGTAATGTAATGTAATGTAATGTTCAATTAAAGATGTATTAGAACATATATACTTCACTCTACTCGTGACTTCTCAATAATTAAGTAATATGTTAACGTCATATTTAAGTGTAATATATAATGCACAATATAGTTAAAATTTTTATTCTACAGGAACTTGGAAAAATTCTATTTCAACTGGAATTTCAGATAGCTCCTAGAGAATTCTAATGATTATCCTTAACATTGGAAATGGCTCAAAAATATTTTATCGGGAATTTTGGTAGAGCCTTATTAAGGATGTTAACTTCATGAAGTTCTTGAATTGAAATTCAATTTCTTCATGATATTACATTACGATTGTCCCGTTGATGAACTTGCTATACGACTCACATAAACAATAATAATACAAAGTGGCCGTAACACAGATGATACAGCGCTAGTCTACAAACCGAAGGATCCAGGTTCGATTCCATCTCATCGCGCTATAATATTTTTCTCTAACAACGGTATAGCAAGTCATCGATCTTCCCGGAAGAAAACACACTCAATCGGGAAACTGTTCACCAAGGGTTCTGACAGCCACAATGAATCTACCTAGGAGACGAAGCTCGGTCTACACAGTGAGGGGACAACCCATCTCTACATTGATAACCAGCTAAACGAATACGTAAAACGCGGGCGACACAGTAGGAAAATCTTGTAGATCTCCAAAATGATGTTACCTTTGATAATATGTTCTCCAACTTTCACGATGACCGCTTTGTTGTCATCCTCGATGTGACCCTCTTGCAACTCCACGCCGATATCTTGTGCCAGAGTGGGCGCGTTAACTAGATTCAAGCCATTCTTCGTCTGACCGGTTAATATGCCGACCAAAACGGCCGTGTGTATAAACTGCTTTTCCTGCATGCCGTTCCCCACGGTATTGCTGTGAATGACCGTGTTTAGCTTGCCCTTGAGGAAGCGACCGGCCAATTGACCCAATTTTTTCGACAATTCTATCCAAGGTTCGTTCTCGTTCGTCATAGCGGCTGATAAGACCGGAGCGTTTACAATACCAGTGATAGCGTATTCCGTCGATTTTCCGGACAGAGCTAAGAATTGCTGGGCAATTTCTACCGCTACTCGTTGCTGGGCTTCCGCCGTGCTGGCACCTACAATCGAATAAAGCATTATCTCTACTGTTTCTATAATTGAGTTTAAAATTGAAGGAGAGAATATGTTAAGTTATTGTATTTAAACAAGCTAACGTAATATAAAAGAACATCAAATTGAGAATTTCATTTTGAAACACTACTGATAATTTAATAACATTGCAACATATAAATTAAATAAAATATATTATTAAATGTGTATTATGTATACCGAGATGAGGTGTCGGGACAACTTTTGGATATTTAATGAGCTCTAAAGTGATCGCATTCTTCGGCGGCTCCTCCACAAAGACGTCCAAAGCCGCTCCGCCACAATGGCCGGATTTCAATGAATTCAAGAGAGCCTCCTCATCAACAATGCCGCCACGTGCGACATTAACGATGTATACTCCTTTCTTGCACTCTGCCAAGGTCGCTGCGTTGATCAAATCTGCAAGCATATTATTTTTTTATAGATACAACAAATATTATTCTACGATTATTCCAAATATGCATAATTTTTTTGAAATAAAGAATTATTTTAAGATTCCTAATAACAAATCCGTGTAAAGTTATAATAATATGTATTAAAATTATTAATTATTATTAATTAATAATACTCCAACTTTCACGATGACCGAAACTACTAATTAAAAAAAAAATGTATATAATATATATAATATATAAAATTATTATTCTTTTCTAATATTTCTTTAACAACTTTTTCATAATAATAGATCGACACAAAAAATTTGTCATTCTTTTTCATTAAAATCTCTTCAAAATAAAGTTTCTGAATTTTTAAAGAGGAAATTGAAAAAGTTTTTTTCAGATGAAGAAAATATGTTGAAGCCATCGACTATATTCTGCTTAAAAATTCGAAACTCCGTCTAATTTCTCTTTCGCTTCGACAAACTTTTTGTATCAAATTGATAGATTCAGATCGAACAGATTCGTACTTCTGGTCTGAGGTATGAGCGGCGTGTGAACGGTGATGTAGTCGGCGATGGGCCATATCTCTTTCAGGCTGAGCTTCCTGATGCCGAGCTCGGCGGCGGTCTCATCCTTCAAGATCGGATCGTAGGCAATGATATTCATGCCGAAGCTTTGCATTCTGTGGGCTACCTCGCGGCCTATGCGGCCCATTCCGAGGATCGCGAGGGTCTTGCCGGACAGCTCGTATCCGGAGTACAATTTCCGGTCCCATCGGCCCTCTTTCAGCGACTGTGCGGCTTGCGCCACGTTGCGCGCGAGCGTGGAGATCAGAGCGCATGTTAGCTCGCAAGCGCTAATGCTGTTGCCTCCCGGGGTGCTGCAATACGAAAAAGAACGATGAACTTACTGTAATGTAATGTAATGTAATTGTTATCTGTAGGCTCGCGATCATAAAATTGTGATATTTAAATCTATTATAGTCGCTTATCTTTCGACTTGAGTTTAGTTTCGATTATATAAGTAGAGAGATATAATTCACGATTTAATTAATTAAGTAATTCCTGTAAACGCTAATTAATTGAATTAATTATCCTACTAAAAGAAAATTCCTTCATTGCTTAACGAGATTCCAACAAACTTCTTATATCATAAATTATTGGAGAACTGTTTTGAAAGTCTTTCAGGCGAGAAAGAAGTAACTTCGATTGAGAGAGGCAGTTTTAAATCATAGCTCTTCTCAAATCGATTTTTATTATTTTTTCGTATAAAATAGAAGTTTCTCGCTTAAGATTGATATACTTGAGAAGAGCTGTTATTGCTTCGTAATAAATGTCGAAATCTATTCTACTTCCTAATTTCTTTACAGATAAGATAAAAGTATAAAATCATATACGTACTTTAATACGATTACTCCCTTGCGTGTTGCAGCTTGAAGATCTATATTGTCGACGCCGGTACCAGCTCGTCCGACAACGCGGAGATTTGGGCAAGCGGCAAAAACGTCCGCCGTAACTTTGGTCTCGGATCGGACGATAAGAGCATCGTGATTCTGTTGGATGAAAAGAAAATATACTTTTTCATCTTCTGTGCAAGAATAATTAAAAGATATGAATTAATAAAGTTTTATTTAGTATAAATCGTTAGTTAGTTCAATAAATGTATTATATTTGAAAAGCAAGAAGCGATAAATTCGAGATTATCAATTCTGAAACATATATGTCTATAAATTTCCAATTATTTAAAGATATTAGTGAGCAAAAAAAATGCAACGAATTCCCACGTTGTAATAAAAAAACCGCTTTGCATATTTTTTAACAAAAAGTATTTGTATAAAATATCTATGTTGGGTCGCACAAGTTTCAAGTCGACCGACTTTACTTTGTGCTTATCGATGTGTCACGAAAGTAAAATTAGATCTTGCCATTATTAACTTGTCCTGAATTTATATTACATTCTTCTATTTGTATTGAGCGCAAAATAAATGAAAAGAGATGTATGAGTTATATATATATGGCTCTATGACCGGTATTCATAATCCGTTTTTATTTTAAGGCTGTAATAAGTAATGTCTTA
This sequence comes from Cephalotes varians, assembly GCA_037157785.1. NCBI lineage: Eukaryota > Metazoa > Arthropoda > Insecta > Hymenoptera > Formicidae > Cephalotes > Cephalotes varians. The sequence continues at coordinate 42,218 of JANQDE010000190.1, forward strand.
AAATGCTAATACAGCTCTATGATTGGCTTATGACCTTTTAAGATTGTACTTAAGACTGTACGATCTTAAATATAAAAATCAACCTATGATTAGGAAACATATCATTCAGCTAAATGCTTATGGAGACTACTGTTTGTGAACTTGTGCAAACTGGTTACTGAACTTGCGCAAACTGGAGAGAAATGTATTCCATGTCTAATCAGTCAATTCAGGCTTCAGTTATCTGCATAAAAATGTAGAGATAAAGATAATGCGTGGAGATAAGGATAATGCGGTTGCATGGGTGCCTATCGAAGTTATTTTCTTCGAGTCGATGCATATTTCTATTGAACGACCACCGCAATATACGAAAACGAAGTATCGAAATAACATTATGTAATGTATCTGGAACGTAAAATTATTTAAAAAATACTTCATGTACCGATTAATACGAACTTGCGCAAAGGGAGATACTTTTTACTTTATTAGTTTATAAATGTGTTAGATGAAGGAATGATTTTTCTTCAACTTTTTTTTGCGAGAAAAAGAATTCGAACGAGTACAAAAGAAACGAAAACGACAGAAAGGATTTTGGCAATCGTAATGTCGTTCTCCAATAATTCACAATCGATAATTCAAACTGCGCAAACTAAATCTCTGTCAAGTTTATTTCCAATTGACTCGTTTTTTCATATAGAATTTTTTACTTTTTCTCTTCGACATGAATAGAGCTGAAAATTGTCTTTTCCTTTCGGCGAATTATGCGCAATACTTTTTAATTGAATTATAATTTCTTTTTATCTTTATATTTCAGTTTGCATTAATTACAACGAACGGATCGCGATACAGATGCAGCGCGGGATTTGCTTAGAAGTTGTGCTTAGGATTTTCTGTAAAATGAAACGGAGGACGTGATCCAGGTCATGGGAGATAGAGAGAAGAAATTAAATCCAGAAGAAACGCCTCTGATACATAGATCTATTGAGAAATGCGAGAATGGATAGAGCAAGTCTCCTTGTACGGGCGCCCATGTGTGCGGAGCAAATCGGTGGTACAACGACCCGTCGCAGTTAACCGGTATCCGCGCCGGTCGAGTCAACTGGATATAACCGGATCGCCGACTCGAATGCGAGCAATTAAGAGAAGAAAAAACAAACGGAGATGGAAAGAAACTGGCGAGAGCCAGATGGAGGAGAGAGAGAGGGGGGGAGGGAGGGGACAGAGAGAAAAAGAGAGTAGGAGACACGTTCCACATGCTACTTGCATATTACACTCGTACAAAACGGTTGCATTAGATCGAGAACGGTCCCGCCTTAAGATGGATTGGTGATACTGAGATACAGAGCGAAATTTGCCCGACTTAGGAAAATGGAAATAGGAATTTTTAGTTCGAACGGATTAATTCGAAATTCAGATCTCGATGATCACAGGAAAATTTATATACGTACGTATGTATTATGAAATTAGAAAATTATTAGACACTGAAATGGGAGGACAAGACCGAGTCACTTCTCACACAGTGCAAGAAAATATAATTTTTTTGTTCTAAGTTAATAATTAAAAAATATATTTATTACATTTTGGAAAACATAAACTATTTGTTTAAAAGTACGATTTCTTTTAGTATAATATAGATTGCATTGTTATATCAACATTCGTAAATAATTAAGTTGGAGCAGAGAATTAGAGACTCTTACTTTATAACTTTATTTTATATATAATGTAGATAATAACTTTTATATTGATTACAACAATAAATACTAGTGTAAAAAAAAGTTACCTATATTGTTGGATTTATTTTTACACACAACCAAAATAGTAATATTAAATAGCATAGTTGCCTAGTTAACAAAATATTATAATTTATTACGTATTTTTTAAAATTATGTGTTTAAAAGAAAGCGACAATTTTGCCAATTTTATTGAATTTCTGCTTGGCACAGAAAAGCAGAATAATCGTTAATTTATTTAAAAGAAATCCATCCTTGTGTAAGTTTAATCGGCTTATCGGAAATCGGGTATAACGCGTAAAAGCGAATAGAATAGAAGAAAAATATTTGTAGTATTTGAGCTATTAATTTGTAGTATTCGGCAGAATCAGCTTAACGCGTGAACGAAAACGAGATAATGGTCCATTTATTCATGATAAAATACATTTTGATTTTTAATCGCACTTTTCTGCATTTGTTTCGTTATAAAAATATATATTTGTGTCTACCATCTAATTATAAAAGAAAAAAATTATTTGGTTTGTATATACATATTTGCGTTTGAAAAATACTTTCTGTCTTTATCGGGGATTCCTTCTCAGAATTCTTTTAAAATTCTTTTAGAATTCTTTTAGAATAACTGTGTATTTTTTCCGTATGACTTCTCGACGAAAGATCCATTATTATAACTATGTTTATCTTTCGTACAAATTCCGGTGTAATCTAATGTTATCGATTTGGTCCTCTCATCTGACACGTGATATTTTTCGATACAACGTATATCGATAACAATTGTGATTTTAATCGTCAATAGCTCCCACCTTCGAGGAGAGATAAAAATCGTGCGATCTTTTGGCAATTAAATCGTTATTATATCGTATAATCGTCACTATAATTTTATTCACAAATGTGGATATACTTTATGAGTCGATATTGAGATAAAAAGTACAATGATTGCTTATAGCGATTGTATTTCATCGTGCTCGGATTCTACTGCTTATCGTTCTATTTCGTTCACCTTATCATTAAAATCTACTGCTTATCAATTTGTCTCGAAAAGAATAAATATTGAGAGCTTTGTAATACGACAAAGGGATACAAATATAGCAATAATTTTCTTTCAAATCACGCGGATATCTTTTCGATCGTTTCAATAATCGCTAAAATAGAAACAATAGCTTTGATATCAGTCAATTCACGAGTGTGAATGACCGTAGCCAGTAATTCACAAATACTTTAAAATTAGTTTTATAAGCTCAGAAATGTCTTCAGAAACTAAAAGAGAGTTATAAAAAGACCGGATATCTTCGATTGAAAACGATCAATGTTTTCTCGCGGTTAAATTTTAGAATAGTCTTCAAGAATTTAGAATTGGAGCATTGTGGAATTTTTAGAGAACGGGGAAAGGATCGAAATGACCTTTTAAGTGAATTCCTTTCTAAGTTTCAGACTTTAAATTACATTCTCTTTCTACAGAGGCGGCTCTCCGTTTTTACCACCAGTGACATTCTGACGGATATCGAAAGTGGAATTTATAACATTGTAAGATGTACGCCTATCACATTCGCATTAGCTCAAAGAAGCACAGAAATTTCTGACGGCTACTTCACGTAGTTTTAAAATCCACTCACCTGCAGCTCGTTGATCAGCTCATCCTTCGCAAGCTTGTATTTCGTGGTAACTGGAATACCGTGCTCGGCGAGCAGCGCTCCGCAAGACTCGTCCACGGGATCGCTTATGAGAACGCTCCTGAAGTTGACCGACATGTTATCCTTGAACAAACGGAGCCCTTGAATATCTTGTTTATCTAAATAAAGCCGATCGCGCGTGATTCAGCAGTATTCCGATCGAATATCGTTCTATTGCTATTTTTAATTAATACTACGTAATAATTATTATGTTTTCTAGAGATTCTATACGCAAACGTTTCTTTAATTTTTTTAAGGAAGGCTGACAGAAGTGATTTCGTAATCGATCGATAATAGATATATGTACTTGTAACAATTGACGAGCATCACGAATATATTTTTGTCAGATATAATCGTCAGATATTTCATCGACATTGACAGCAAATTATCGGTTGTTAGATCGTAAGTATGATTATTAAAAGTCAAAGCTATTTACACAAATCTTGATAATTAAATGATATCTTGAAGTATTTGTAATCGCTTATCTGAAAAAATACGATGTAAAATAGAGAAACGTGCCTTCTGTTCCAAATGTATTGTCTCACAGTTGCTTAATCTTTTGTTCATTTATTTATTGTTAACCACGGAAGTTTAATGATTTTTTTATTACCTTTCTACTACGAAACTATTTTATATAGGAATAGATACAATAAATTTGCATTCAATGTTAATGTTAATCTAGATTTTAATTAATAAGAATAAATGTTTTTCTTTTTCGTTTTGTCGACCTTTAATATGATCGTAATGAAAGAATGATATTTTTTGCATTTGAAAAAGCAAACCGTAAAGAACAGAGAGATTGGTAGAAAATGGTAGAAAAATAAGCATATAATTAGAGCAAATATCATTTTTTCTGCAAATTTGCAATTTTTTAAGTAAATATGCTAATAACTTATAATTACATTTTTATTTTCTAAATTTTAACATTTTAAATTAATAAAAAGTAATAAGTAATAAAGAATATAACAAAATTTGATTTAAATCTCTTTCAAATAAAATAATGAATATAATAATTGTTTATCTTAAAGACTTGACTGATGAAAAGTCCTTCGTTTTTAATTTACATTAAAAAGTCATTAGTATCCCGTTAATCCCGAGATTCCGTTAATAGAAATTGTATTTAAATTTCACAAGAATCAATCTTGGAATCATTTCATTCTTGTTATTTATCAAGTGTTAAACAAGGACAAATTGATGCGAGCGTTGCGAGCGCCAAGTGGAACGCATCTATAATCACTGGTAAGGTCTCCCGGATGCTTCGCGAATTTTTATTGCATTCTTACGCAACGCCCGCATATGACGACGACGAAAATCCGAGGTAAGCAACAAGTGTCAGGTTTTTTCGAAGCGGTTTTCCGATAGAAATGTGCGATTTTGCGATATATTGCTGGCACGACTTTTTTTTTAATCGCACTGCAATTGGGATATGCAAATAAATTTTTAATCACAAAATCACAAATACAGCTCGTATTTATAAAGTATTCATTCATTAAATATTTATATAAGAAAATGGTAAAACAAGAATTACCTGTACGATTTAAATGTTACGTGTATTTATGTTCCGATTGTTAGCTTTCAAAAAACTTTTTAGTAAAAAAAGTGATTGCAGAAAAAAGTATATGTTTAACGGGGCAGCTGATATTTTTAGCAATGAATTTATGCCGAATAAATTTTGATCATATTCTCAATTAATTGGCTGCGCATATAATGTTTATCTGTTTCTGAAGTGACTTTTAAAAATTTCTTTATATATTTCAATTGTTTTTAAAATAAAATATAAAATTTATAAAATAAAATTAAAATATATAAACTTTAAAATATAAAATATAAAATTGACTTTCATTTGACTTTCAAACGCAAAACTGGTTCCGCACGTCAAATTATTGTTATCTTAAGCACGTCTAATTTCTCCTCGAGTCTCAAATATATTTTATTTTTATAAATAATCAATCAAGTTACATAAAACCTGATAATGTATATCTAAGTCGAACTTAATATACATCTACTGGTTGAAGATACACAAGCGGTAACTCGTATGCGTGTATCATATCAAATATTTCATAATGCTTACTTCCGACATTCTATTTTATCTACAATGACTTTGTAAAAAATTTTAATGTAACGGACCATATTAACTATTATGTTTATATTCACACTGAAGATGACCCGATAAGGGTCATCGAAACGTTTGCGTTATCAATTTTATCGTCATTATTGTAATATACACATATTTAGCAAAAACATCCAGCTTGTGCACGTAGCCCTTTTTTTTATTTGATAAAATACAAAATTGCTTGTAAAGTATAAAAATTTTACATGCAATACAAAATGGTGTTTGCAATTCAAAATTGTGTTTACGATTTCAAAATCACGCATATCTCAAATTGTATGCAAATTCAATTGTATGAAAAAATTGTGATATCAGGTTCATTTGCATGCGATCAGATTTTTAAGGCAGATCGCAATTACGATGCACAATTTTTTGCACAAATCTTTACTTTCCGGGCGCGGCATGATCGACGAGACCAAATTTACAAATATGCGGTACCTACCTCTTCGGTGTCTCTTCTCGTGGAAAAATTCGCAATACGCGGCGACGGCTGTCGGAGATGAACGCGGACAAGAGGAAAACTTCGAGGTTTCGCAGCCGAGATCGGTTCGTACAGTGGTCCAACCGTAAACTGACTCGTTGTACTGTCATTTATCTTCTTATAGCGGAGTCCCCACTCTCGGACGACGGAGTCAAGTGCCGTGAGTGAATTGTTGATGGGGCCGGCTCCTTCTTCCCGGCCGTCCGTTCGCCGACGAAAACCGCTCGGGTGTATGTACATTCGTTGTCACAAGTACTCTCACCTTGCTTGGATAGGCAAGGTTTCAGAAACGCGTTCAGATAATTATTATGTCTATTTGCGATGTAATCTATTGACTCTGCATTTTAATCACGAGCTTTCCGTCAACGATGTTCAGTTTAGAGAATTTCGGAACTTTGAATTCGTAATGGGATATCGTGCGTTATCCTCGTTGGCTTCAGAAATAGATGAAAATTGAAATAGAACGAGAAATTGAAATTAAAAAGTGAAATGAATTGAGAGAAATGGAAACGACACAGATGGAAATTGAAATGAAAAATTGAGGTGATGACGTTTTGCGATGATAACGTAATTAAGTGATTAAAAGCGTTATGGTGTATTCTGTGTAACGCATGTATCAAGTATACATATGAAAGAAATGAGAAATAAATGAGATTATTTCATTATTCATTTAATGTATGTATCAAGTTATGAGAAATGAAAAATAGAAGAGATAATTTCGTTATTTATTTTACCATTTTACACTTATTATTCCATGTTGTTATTTTACGTATCGGTTTAACAGCTATTAAATTAATTTATTTACAATTACGTGATATAAACACGTCTAAACATTAAGAAAATCGTTGAAAAATTGTTTTATTAGATCTTTATTAAATCTTATTTTTATATGTTGTCATTTTTACCATTTTTTAATATTTTTTAATGGATAATATTTAATCAATGCAATGCTTCGGCAAATAGATCGAAAAGACATTTAAAAATTATTCGTAAAATCCATCTTCGCGTTATTAAAAATTTTATCGCTCATTGATAATACTTGAAACAATAACTTGATAATTATTTTAATCACAAGAAATTATCTTTTAAATCAAACGTGAAGAATCGTGACATTAAAGAATAAAATATAACATGTTTTTTTCACAAATTACATAAAGATAATCATCACTGTAATAATTGTAAGAAATAATTGTACTATATAATCTATCCTACAAGCAGAATAGTGATAATAGTAATTTAATGATAGCACGACGATTTATTTTCAAATCCGTAATATTCAATGATATTACAAATTTCTCTTTAATTCGATTCTTCAGTTTCAGAATAATTAATTGTAAACAAACATAAATTCGTTTATTGCTATCTGGTACATATTCGACGATATTCTTCCTGTTTAAAATCGGAACTCAAATTTATTAAAATCTTTTCACTCGTTTTTTCATTTATTTTTTATGAATGTTATGCGTGTATTGAACTGAATAAATATTGCATTATTCAATTCCAAAATATTTCATCGAAATAGTAATTACGCATTCGATATTAATCGCAATATTAATTAATTGTAGAAAAAAAGGAATATTTCTGTGACAATAAATTGAATCGTTAAACAACAAAGCAGTGTTTCTTGTTGCAAATTTATGGCATAAGTTTGTATCCGCGGAATAGTTAACGTTAAAATTGATATGCAGATACTTTTTATTTCAAATACTAATTTATTCTTACATGTATCAAAGGTAACTGTACGATAATTTTTAAAATATTAATATAATACTCTTTCTAATTTTATTAAATACATATATCGCATTTAGACTTTCAATTCGAATTTAATTCTTCTTACTATTTCAAAATAAAAAAATTATTTATGACACAAATAAGCGAACAGAATCTTATTCTTAGTTCCTAAAATTATTTATTCTTAAAAATGTCTTTTAAATCATTTTTGACTGTCACATAAATTATGTTCTACGTTCATCGATTTCGTTTAATTGAAAGCTGTGAAAACGTAAATGGAATCGAGAAAAACAAGCGTGTAATTAATTAACGTAAAAAAAAGAAAGAAAAAAAATAAACAACCTTTTATTCAATATCTCAATTCAAATCTGCTATCGACCTGCGGAATATACTTGACACAGTACCGTCGTTGTCGAAATCCGACGCATCCGGTGAATTCGCGATTGTATGACGTTTTTACACAGAGGACTATAAAAAGGCGGGTGTTATCGCTTTGTGTAAAAAAAGCGCGTGCGGCTCAAAATATATTTTCCATCGTCGTGCAACACGGACGGGGTCACGTCGGGGCGCGACGCGAGAGTGATGCAACTGCTGCTGCTGGGGGTCTCCGCGATTTAGCAATAAATAATCATATTACAACGTAATATCTCCATGACTCTTCGTTGGTGCAATCATCCCGAGTTGTTTGTTTCTCTTTTTTTCTCCCTGTCTTTTTCTTTCTTTCTCTGCTCTCTCGTCGCGTTCTCTCTCGCGTCCGCGCTCTCTCGTAAACAACTCAATTCTTGCTATTCCTCTCCGGCAACTGATAACGCGATTGTTGCACAAATGATGAAAGCGCAAATCGCACGCCTTTAACGTGTATTTAGAAACAAAATATCAAATTTCATACATTCATATAATCATAAATCAAATAATTGCAAAAAGAGAATTTATAAAGGAAAAATGCGTGTTAAAATTTAATTGAAAAATATTTTTCTAAATTTTGGAAAAGTATGTTCGCGATGATTTCAGTTAGATTTTATTTTGGTTTAAATTAAATAAATAGGTTACGTACAATATTGAGCAAAAAAAAAAATGCGCAATTTTTCATTATATTTCATTTTCTAGTAAAGATATTGATGCCGTTGAATATGTTATTCAGAAACTCACAATCTACGTATATTAAGAAGATCTAATAATGAAAGAAATAAAATAAAAGAAATTATAAAAACTGATTTTTTTAAAATCATATATTTTATTAGTTAACTTTTTGTTGTTTATGTCTATACAGAAGCTTAAATCAATAAAAGAAATACTTATAAAAATACATTGTTAGTAATATTTAGTCGGATTACTGCGAACTTCGATAGCGCTCGGCATACTATCAATCAATTTGCCCATCATAGAATGAAAAATTACTACTTCGGAAATATCTCTAAATACGTCCTTTATATTATGAAAATTACTCTAAAATATCCAATAAAATACCATAGCCTTCCAATACAATACTGTAATGTATTTATATAATATTCATAACGTAATTTATATAATATATAAATAATATATAAATAATTTATATAATATTATATATATATATAAAAAAATCCAGTATGTGTTGTGCGGACTGCAAACGGAAATCTATTATAAAATAATATATAAAATATTTTCTATTTTAATGTTATTGTGGGCAAATATGTGGATAAAATAAAGCTTATTTTTTTGCTCGCGGTATGTCAAATTAACGTAATGTACGGTTCATCGCGTGTATTTATCATCGTAATTAACGTTTAAATTGCGGCTATAGTAATTTTACACGGTAACTTTCCGACATTCGTATAATTTTTACTTGATCTATATAGCGAAATAATATCTGGCAAGTATTTTGTAATCGGTCTTTCTCTGTATCTTGTTTTTCTCTCGAAATCAGCGGATTTCACGGATTTTGCAAATACTTCGTATATAAGAATTAAAAAAACGGGAACGTTATCAATTGTCGATTCGAGCATCGGAAAAAAAACCTGATGGCATAAATTGGAAATCTGGATCAAACCAGAAAGGTAACAAATCAGATACTAATAATTAATCGATACTTACAATCTACCAAACATTTTAGCCGAGATAGCCAGAAGTTCAATCACGATAATCAGAAATTCAATTGGCATGATCAGAATGCATTTTATTTGTACCTCTTATAGTCTAATCAAAATATTTTTCTCAGTGCGACTCTATATTATTTTCGCGCGTCAATAAAACAACGTGTTGCTTCGTGCGTCACTGAACGGGGATATCAGGCGTCATTAAGAAATGATCTTCGGTACCCCCAGCGGACCGCGTTATCTTATCAGTGTGGAAAATAACTCCGTCGTAGCGACTCGTCTTCGCATGACAACCGGTCGCGGCTCGGAAACGTCACGCACTTTTACACCCAGTTCCTCTGGAGATATTACGAAAGCAAAAAAAAATTGATTGGTTAAAAAAATATGGGGCATTATCCGGGCGCGCACACAATGGGGAGACGGTCGGGCCGTTTTAACCGGATCGAACGGCGATTAATCTAGTTCCGTATAACAATCCGTATTACGTCCTCGGAAAATCGGTTTGTTTAGGACGCCCGGTTATTTGCTTTCCGAGAAGATCGTGATATTGGCACGTAACAAACACGGCGTGCGGAAGACGCGCTCTGCGATGCATAATATATTAGCGTGATGTAGCGGTTCTCAAGCTTCTTTGGAGCCTTTCTTCTTGCGGAAGGATCTAAAATTTCTAAGTGTTTTACGCGTGTAATATTTATGCATGCAGTTCGAGGAAAAAGAAAGAGAGAGAGAGAAAGAAAGAAAGAGAGAATGGAAAAGGCGAATGGAAAAGCAATGATATTGCCTTATGCAACGAGACAGAGTAGTTGCTTGTATCATAAATCTTTCCCACTTCCCTCTAACATCTCTAATTTCTAGGAAATTAGATGCAGGGAGCAAGAATACAAAACTAATAAAAATTTTTAATCACGCACATTGCAGCGTTACAGTTTCGGTGTTAAATGATATATCTCTTCTCACGTTGTACATCATGTTTATTTTATTCATGAAATTCGTGTCTTCTCAGACAAACAACTGCGAAGCACCATTCGAGAAACGTTGATGCTGTATGAACAGTGATTAAATTGTTATCTTATTAACAGAGCAAATTGTACTTTAGATGCTATTAACTCGTAAGTTCTGTGTAGAATCGACTTAGCTTATTTCGACTTAGATTTAATTCTTTTTTCAGAGCAAATAAAACGTGAGGTAAGGAAACAAAAATAAAGAAGACATAAATATGTTGATTTTAAAACCATTTTAATACATGTATGAAAGAGCATTATTGGCATTATTTTCCTGTTTTTTTGTAAGGATTTGCTTTTGATAAAATGTAGTTCTTGTTAAAAAAAAGAAAGATCTGATGTAAGAAAGAAAAAATACATAGAATTATATATATTTTATAAAAATAAGAAAATATATATATTTCTTTCGCAGAAGCAAAGCGTAAATATCTGGCAAAAAATATTAAAATTTTATAAGGATCAGATCCCGATCTGATGAGCTGAGAGCATCGCTCGGTTCGTACCGTCGATATCGCCAAATGTTTTACTCTTCTTGTCACGAGTCGATCGTATTTACGGTACTGCGATCGTTCGCAATTCCCGGACATTCCTCAAGGGAGATCCTCCCGTTCCGTTCAGAAATCCTGATTCCTTCTCTCTCGGCGATCATAGCACGACACTAATATAGTTATTGAGCGTTCTGCGTTATAAAACGCCGCGGTTTCAAGCTCCGAAAGTCTCCCTGGATGATGGATGGCTCCCTTCTTAGAAAACTATATATTTACGTCATTAAATACGGAATCTATTTAACATAAGATATAGAATGCCTCTTGTATAGAGGAACAAAATGTTTCATTGCCTAATATCGATTATTTTAATATTAAAATATTTTAATATATTCGTGAGTATTAAAGCGAGATCACTGAAAGACAAGAGTACCTTACGTAATATTTATATTTCATTCTGATACGCGATGATTGACGTGCAATACGAAATGTTTTGTGAAATATTCATTTTTCGATAACCCTGTCTCATGCAATAATTATATTTTTGTACGACGGGGAGGAATCTCTCCCTCCCTCTTCTCAAACGTACATAAATCTGTTAAAGTATGACGTTCATTATTTACACACGGAAAGAACGATTTTGGGGGATCTAAAATTTTGCTGGATATAGATCTGAAAATAATTTTGTTGGAACCTTAAAAATAATGAGCGATGCTGCAAACAATTTTGATATTCTAGTTTGAGCATTCTACATAATTGTTTTGATAATTCAACAAAATTACTTTTCTGATCTGTATCCAGCTAAAATTTTAGATCTTTCAGCAAAATTGTTATCTCCAAGTAATTAATTACGATTAAAGTAAACGATTACTATCTAATCGTTATTTAAATGCGATATCGCTCGCCTCGAGACATTTTCTGGTAGTTTGAATAAAAAGAGCGTGCGAACATGCGTTACGCGATGAATCAAATTCGCTCCGTGCGTAGTCCAACTTCGCGGCGGAACTTATCAATATCGACGTTCAGCTGCGACCGACAAGAGTACGCAAACATCTTGTTAAATGAGGTGGTCTTGTCGACGATAACAAGTGTCAGCTGAACGGGAGGAGAGAGGAGACGCCGGTATATGTACTGGAATTAACTGGTTACGCGCAAGTGAACTCGGGACCCCACCGAGATGGCGGGAGAATGAAAAGAAAAACACAGAGATAACGCTCACATGATCCGAGGGAGACGGAAAGAGAGAGAGATAGGGGGTATCGTTTGTATCGAACCGCCGAAAACCGGTCTCGCTCGTTGGCTATTTCGAATTTATCCGGTGTTTATTGCTAATTAAATTCCACTTGCAATTCCATGCGTTTTAATGGACGAAGCTGGAATTAATAGCGTTTTTCGGGCGCAATAAAGACTAATGATGTCGAATCACAGATTGTTATGTGTCACGAATGGTAATGGCGAAGAGAACGTGGCAGAGAACGTTGTGTGAAACGAGAATAATTTATGTAAATTTTCTTACGTATAACTCTCTGTAACTATCCTCTCTTTCTCTCTAGTCTGAATAAACGATAACGCGATATTTTTAATTTCCTCTCAGTAATAGGCATTGTGACGTGCGTTTCTTGTTTGCGGTAACGGTAATAACATCATTTGATAATCTTTTTCTGTTAATAGAGCGAATGTTTAAAGTGTTTGTTCTCTCCGCGAGTATATCTCAGCGCGTTATCTTAACATGGCACTTTGCACAGTTTCACATAATGCTGTCGCGCGTCCACTGCAGCTGTACGAATTTATGATAAAGGATCTTCTTTGTCTTAAACCTCTGAGTTGTACACTTTTCCGGTTAAACAACATATCGCGTACAACGGCTAGAGAAAGCTGCTTGCACGATATGTCTCGTGTGGAATATTTGTATATGAAGCAGAAGAAAATATTACTATATTTCTGATACTGAAGATTACACTGTTTTTATTCGTATTTATTCGTATTAGTATATAAAATTTGGCACAATAAATAAAATAAACACACGGTTCCTTTTTGTGCAAAATGCTATTCTAAAAAAGATGAAAAACGTATAAATAATCCTTTTAGCCATTATTTAATATGAATTCATTGCAGAAAATGTCTGCACTGTCGTGTTTAAGCTCGAAAATGAAATTAAAGTTATTTTCTCTATTATTTAAGTGTTTTTTTATTATTTAAATGTTATTTTATTTTTGGATATCAATTTTATATATTTGGTCTGCATTTTAATAATTTTGATAAACTGAGATATATTTGCGTTTTTTTGCACCAAAATAACAGTTTCTTTCACGTTCTCTCGAATTTTATCTTTCGGTACATTTTACGTATGTATAAGAAGTAGCAGCGCAGTTTCAAATATTCATTTTCATGTTCAGTTTTCAAATTTTAATCCGGATTGCATCTCGAATTCATACGTATTTTCGATCGAAATGTGATCTCATAAGAATTGTACTCAGAACGATTCGGATTATATAAATAGGAAACGCTGTAAAAATGTTCCAACAAATTATAGTTTATTTGAAGTTAAATAAGAGAAGATGTTATCGTTTAGTTTCTATAAGTTTGTTTATTCAAACTAAAATTTTTGAATCTTTCTTATCGAAAGCTTTATCTGTTTTTTCCGGATATATTTCTGTATATTCGTAGAGTAGAAAACTTTTTAGTTTGTAACGTAAAATATGCGAAAAGCATTTTGTTCAGCTGGATAATAGCTTGTAATGCTTAGTAATATTTTTCGCATGATAAATTTATATATACGTATTTTTTTCAATTTTGCAAACTGTGCGCCAAACACAGTCGATCTATGCAGTTCTAGATTGAAGTTGAATTAGTAGTATTACAAATTAAATTAATTAAATTAGTAATCAATTTTTGATTTGCATTATTTATTTTTCATATCTCATCGGTAAGTTATTTTTCGACAGAAATTCGACAGAAATTTAATTTAATACTGAAAATTAAAAGCACTGTGTATTACATTTCTGTCAGTATTGCATTTCTATAATGCATTACCTTTCAACATTACATTTCTATAATGGTATTGGATAAGTTTCATTCATCCTTGCTTTTACATAAACGCGCATACATAATAGTAAAAATTTTATCATCTCTAAGAAACTCTGGTACATTATCGTTTGCAAAGATTCATGCTGCAGATACGAATCTTAGCAACTTCCGAGAGCAAAGAGATACGAAATTGTAAAATAAAATAATTAGATATAATTTATAAGTTTTAGATATAATTTATATTTTATATTTTAGATAGACATAATTTATAAGTTCTAATGGATGAATTAGTTACCTTTACCTAAACAAAATTTATGCAGCGATCTAATTTCATTGAACAAATATATACGCAGTATATTAACATAATAATATGTTTCTACTATAATAAGTTTTTGCAAATATATGTAACATTATTACCTCCGCTATATTTCTCATACTTTATACTGCCTAGGATTATCTTACTCATTGCAACGGAAGATAATTTTGCATGTAGTCGTTAGATCTAGATAACTTAACAAGTCTATTAGTCTTTTATTATATATTTGACGCAAGTCGGATGTCCTTGGATATATTTATGCGAGTTACGAGACGTGCTATTTTACAAAACGTTAATTAACATCATAAAATCATGGTTTAAAAAGAATTTTAGCGACTCGCGCAGGAAAATACAAATTCTATTTCATAAATTACATTCTATTTAATTGATTTAAGTGAGAAAGTGATTACTGATTTTTGAGAAGCTACTGTCTGTGTTTCTAACTTTGCAATAATTTTGCAATATTTATAAAAATTATTACACTCTATATATATATATTTTTTTTTTACAGAGACATTAATTATAGAATATTCTGTGTTAGAGTTATTATTTTCTGCCATACGTTAATCTTAATTTTACGAAATCGATTGATATATGAAAATTGCAATTATTTTTATTCATGACATATTGTATCATAAGAACATAAGAAACTTTTAATTTAATAAACTTGTGAAAAAAATGATAGTTAATTGATAACTCTGGTATTAATTGATATCAAGTGCCTACTTTATCATAAACGAGAAGGTCAAGTAATGCACATTACTACATCGCGTGTTTTATATCTGGACCTTGGAATGACGACTTACAAAGAGACAGCTTCGAGTCTATAAGTCCGGAAATTATAATTATTGCTCGTTTCATGAGTTAGATAAAGAACGTGATGTAAAAAATTCGTAATGCTTATAATACAGCAAAGCTCTTCTGTCAGATCAATTGCTGGCAGATCAATGATTTAACAAGTCTAAATTCGATTCTGCTTTATCGTGAATATCGAAGGAGAATTCATTGTTTTTAATGTTAAATATTTTTAAAATTGTGTCAATTGTAATAATGATCTATTAAATTTTTATTCAGAGAAAACCGACTGCGAATCTCGGAAGGAATCTTTGTTTTTTCAAGAAGAACTTCCTTAGAGAAGTCTAAAATGCTGGAAATGGAACGAAAAATTATTCACAAAGTGCTTCTAAAAATGTTGGTTTTTTTCTCATAAGAATATAAAATACGATACTACTATTCGTCCTCTCATGCCTTTTACTAATCTTAATAGTGACTTCAATCTCTTATTATTATATCTTATAGATCCGTTAAACTTGATGGCACAAATTGCAATTTAAAGCAGATTGATTATAAAAAAATATAAAAATATACTTAGTCAGATTGTTGAAGCATTAAAATATTATATGTATTAATTTTCCAATTTTCCCTTATTTGATTTTTGCTTTTGTGATATATGTACGATATTTTTTAATCTCACACAACAATAAACAACCTGAAATTTTTGATAATCATAGTTTCATACTAAAATATTTTGTAATATGTATTCAATATTATGTACTCTAATATTGCTATACTAATATTACTTCAAAAATGAAATTGAACGTAATTATTCTAATATAATTAATATATGCAATATTTTTGAAATTAATTTAAAATCAATGCGATCAATGCTTCTATTGACAGTATTATATTAAAAAAGAAATTTATTTTATACAAAGTTTTGTTCTATTTTATTTGTAAATACTTGTAACTAAATTCTCTAAAAATTTAATTCCGATATCGCGAAATGTTTCGCAATTTGATATCCAAGTAATATCGATCGAAAGCAGAATGTGGAAAAGCTTTCTCGAATGCGCAAGAAGTAGAAATCAAACGCGCTTATTTTCCTCGAAATAATTAGGACGGCGAGGATATGCATTCCTACACAGGCAAATTTGAAGAATCAATTCAAAAATCAATTTACAAAAATTTCATTGAACCCTATTGTCTTAGTTTTCAATCTTAAACGTTTTAATTATTAAATCCTAAATAAAGATTCAATTAAGTCTAAAATTGACTTAAAATTAAATATCAAATAATAAATATTGTAAAAAATATTGACTAAATTTTTTATTCTTGAAATTTAATATGTAAAAAAAAACTCCTCTTTAACCTCTTTATTATAAAAAAAAACTGATGAGATGATATATCTATTAAAAAAAAATAAACTCAAGATTGGTTAAATATTATACTTTTAAAGTTTAACGATTTTGTTACATTATGAGCACGTTTCTTTTCTTTCTATTACAAAAAATAAAAATTCAAAAAGTAAAAATAGAAAATTAATATTTTTATATATTCCTTATTTTCTTTTAAAACTTTAAAATAAAATAGTCGAATAAAATAATGAGTAGAATAGAAAATTAATAAAAAATTCTTCGTGCAGAGAGGAAATACTCGAAGATTAAAAAATTAAAAAAAATATATTTATCAGAAAAATACGGAAAGCTTTTAGTAAAAATTATCATACAGCATTTATTGGAGCAATATGATATCACAAAAAATAAATAGGCAAATCTTACTTAAAAAATGTTAATGCAGGAGTAATTATAGAACACTTTCCAAATTTAAAAAACAATGAAAGTATTGGGTTACATAAGTTTTTATGTTTTAATTATATTTTATATTTTAATTATATAATTATGTTATAATATTAATCTTAAATTAAAGAATAAATCTAACACAGAAACAAGTTTACTGAAATATTTATTCATAGAGTTTTAATTGCATGCATTCTAAATTTGAGTGAAATATTTATTCTTATTTTAATTAGCGCTATTAATAATATTTATATAAATATTTTAAATTAAAGAATAAATTTAATGCAAATTTACTGAATTATTTTTTCATATAGAATTTGAATTCTAATTCATGTGCATTCTAAGTTTGAATGAAATATTGATTCTTATTTTCACTATCGCTATCAAATTGTCACTCGTTTTAAGTAAGATTTCTCTTTAAAAAGTTTAGAAAACAGTTAATATATAGTGTACGAATGTGTGGTGTAAATAGAAGAAAAACAATAGAATATATATATATATTAATATTGAAAACTTAAGAAATAATTATTTATGTTTTCCAAAATATAATTGAGTCGGAGAAGAATCTACTCTATATGAAATATCACTCGAATTTGAATAACTCGAATTTGATTGATCATTCTATTTTTTTCAATAGAATTTTACTCGAAGAAATTTAGAATATAATTATGATTATATAATTACAAGATAGCTTTCTAATTTCTTACTATTTGAAGAATACGTCTTGAAATCTTTTCATTAATTTTTTTACTTGATATACAAGTATATCTGAATTTCATCATTATCTACATAAAAAGATTAATAAAAAATAATTCATAAATAGCAACTCTTTGGAAATGTTTATCATCGTCAGGATTTTTCAATATAATTTATAAAAATCGATGTAGTTCATTTGGGAATAAAAATCGCGATCAAATTGAATAGTGATTTTAATTCTCCTTTAAATAGAAGTTTTGAATGTCACGCGAAGACTGACAATTAATATTTTGAAAATATTTCTATAAATCTAAGAGATAAAAATATTAATCCAGGGTAAAAGATTGCGAACTACTCGGACAGATTATGTGAAGAGATTCAATAATTCTTTGGATCGAATACTGTCACCTAATATGAAATTTGAGTGCAAGGAAGACGAGATTCACAAATCGAAATTGACCTAATGAATCGAAGACGTTGCCGAACAATGATGCTTTACGGACTATCGTTATTCGTAGATTGATGAACGATGTGACTAACGATGTGATTAACGATGAAGATTCTTTTCTGGGTCTCTGATTAAGCTTTGACTCTCTTTAAACTAAAGAGATAAAACTCTCTTTAAACTAAAGAGATAAAACTCATGACACCGACAATCGAAATCGAACTGAATAATTGATCTCTGTTCCTCGATAATGCCAATCGGAAGGTAAAGAAACAGATTGTCCCGCGAATGTACGCAGAAGCACAGTTAGTTTTCTTTTGATTCTTATTTCAGAGAGAAGTGCAGTATATGATCGTACAAGCAACGTTACGTTTAATAAAAATCTAATAATTGTAGCACATATATTTTACAAAAAATTATGAAACCGATAAAGCGATCTCTTGCGATTCATCGTTGGTCAGTAAAGATAAACAGAATCGAAATTGAAAGTTGTAGTCGCATCTAGAGAATGCGGACGATGCGACAGAGCGCGCTGCAAGCCGAGTTTTTCTACTGTAACGAGTCTCGAGAGAATATTCGTAGCACAAATCCGTTATATCAGCTTGGTATAATTTTAATTGTCTGTCCAGACTGAGATTAGTTGATTAAAAAAATTGTATTCGTAGTTGCATGTAGATGCAAAACAACGCGGTCGCATAATCGACATAAATTTTTAACAATCGCGCAGCCTCTTTGCTGTTGCAGGAAGATATTTCGATAATGACTTTATTGCGAGGTACAATGGTATAATATTTCTTTAATTGTTTTTTTAAGACACTAATTATTTCAAACGTACAAAAAAATTGGACATATTTTGATTTATTATGACAACATAACATTATTAAGCTTAAGATAAAATTAATGAAGTATTTTTAAATAAAAAGAATAGATAATAATATATAATATTTTATTATATATTAATAATAATATTTTATTATTTTGTAGCAAAGAAAACTAATAGTATCAAATTATCACCATGTTTATTCATTTATGAAACAAACTTGATTATTCACATAACTAATATATAGATATGTAAATAACATAGACTTTTTAAAACAATGCCGATTGCGTATATAAATAATAAGTATAAGTGCATGAATACTTAGATACTGTGATGAGCAAACATTTTAATACTAAATTTTTAAATATAATTAATAATATTATTTTAAAAAAGAATATAAATTTTAAATATAATTTTCAATATAATCATTATCATTTAATAATTTATTTCATTATCAATTAATAATTTGACTTCGTCAATAATGGGGGACGACGGTACCAATCAATATTATTGATTTGTTATATTTTATTGTAAATAAGAATTTCTTCTATTTTTAAAAAATATACTTTACAGCAGAAAGAAACTCGCATGAAGGGTTCTCTTAGATATAAATAAGCGAACGGATCAATCATAGTCAAATAACGATAACAATCAAATACTATTCAATCAAATAAAAATAAACGTCAAATCAATTTCGATCTATAAAATACCGAATAGTCGATATGAATCAGTCAATTCAAATCATATAAAAAGCCAAATTTAAATCAATCTCAGTTTTAATCGATAATAAATCAATTATTTACTTTAAACAAACTATAACTATAACTTTAAACAAATAACAATATAGGTAATTTCTAATTAAATATTTAGATTCTAATTCTTGAAAGTTTTTTTTAAGATTTATTAAAAAACAAAAAATAAATCCAAAGTTTGTAAGATTTGTTCGCTGTCGAAGAGTATAACAAAGAGTAATCGCCAAAGAGTGTAGCAACAGATATTAATTTAATTTTAAAAAGAAAATTAAAAACATTTTTTTATTAGACGCCCAAAAAGAATGGCCGTGCTCAGATCAAAAGAATTAGATCAAATAAAACAGGTTTTACTTTCTAAAAAAATTTGTTTCCATTTTTCTTTATAAAAAATTAAAAATTTTTCCGAATTACTTTATAAGATTTAAAAAATAAAAGTTTTAAATTAAAAATAACATCTATCGATTTCGAGATAAATTTCTCAAATTTTAAAATAATAAAGGTGATGCGATATAAAACGTAAAAATTACGCTATTTATTCGAAATTTATTTGCACAAATTAGTCCAATTCCGAATAAATTATTTAAATGTACTGATCTAAAAACATATTTTAATTTTCCGGAATGTGATGTAATGTAGTACTCTACATTAGGGGAGAGTTATCAAATGCATACCGGTTGCCTAAATAGTACTTCATTAATCATTTTTATATTTTTATATTTTTACTTAATACAAGCAGTATTTAGCCGTTAATGTTAGCGATAAAAATATGAAATTTAAAATTTTTGTCATTAAATGTCGTTTATATTACGTAAAAATATAAAATAATGATGAAATATTGTTTAGCTGACCAGTATGCATTCGGCAACTTTCCCCTAAATGAAACAGAAAAATTGTCAACGGAAAGTAATAAGACGAGCTTTTTTATCTACTTCTATCTATTCTATGTTTATCTTCGTTGTGTATAATTGATATGAATGTATATAAAAGACACTTTTTCTAGAAAACATTATAGAAATATTTACGTTCGCTCACATCAAGCCAGATGTTTAATTAGTTATGAAGTTAACTATGTTTTAATTATGCCTGCGAGCTATTGTTTTACACGAAACAAACCAATGTAATTACAATAGTGACTTTATAATAAGAGTCTTTTAATGCTCTTTACAACAGTAAAACTTTTGATCGTAAAATGATTTGCAGCATGTTGCAAAAGTTTTTGAAACAAAAACCAACTTTCTTTTATCATAACATAATTAGGTATTCTTTCATATTCATAATTTTTCATAACTTTTAATATTAAATATTTTAATTAGTTAATTAAAGTTAATTAAAGTTGATAAAATTACTATAAAGGAAAAGTGTGCGAGCAATTCTTCAAACAAAGCAACATAAATTATTTCGTGTAGATAATTTTCATATCATTCTTATTATTAATGTATAACATAAAAATATAATTATAAATTTAGCATTTTTTATAGCTTTTATAATGTTTTTTTATTAGAATTTTCAGAAAAGAGGATTTCTGTTAAAATTTAAAAAAACTTGATATAAAATTATAGTAATATAAAAATGCAAAATAAAACAAAAATACAAAATAAATTTTTGAAATTTTTTGCTGTGACAAATACACGTTTTAATAAAAAATTTTGTAAAAACCAATCTTTGTTAAAATTTTTGTGTCGAATTTGTAACATATTCAAGCGCTAATTTAACATAAAGTGACTGTATTATTTGAATATTTTGTGTTAAATTGATATTCAATATTTCTCAATGTTAAAATATCACAATTCATAGGTAAGTGAACAAGAAACATAAAAATAATGTAGTTCTAAAACATAAATTTTAAAATAAATAAATAAAATGTACGTGTTAATTTAATATATAATAAATATTCATTTTATTGAAGAAATATGTTTTCTGTGTTATTAACGTATTAACATAGTAACATATTTTATATGTAAAAATATGCATATAATTTATGTTATTTTCTCTCCTAACAGTTACTATGTATTAAATCATCATATTTCATATTTTCAGTGAGACTTCTCTTTAAAGAATTTTAAGAATAAAAATATGTAGTGTATAAAAATGCAGTGTAAATAAAAAAAATATAGTAAAATATATATTATTAAAAAATTAGAAATAATTATTTAGCACAAGTAACATTCAAAAGATATTTTATTATGTAAAAAAGGAACATGGATTATACAAAGAAATTATACAAAGAAAATTTTTTACCTTACAAATGTAAGAGACGTATGCCAAGTACATAAAATGCATTTGTGTCTGATTTCACCAATGTAGATTAACTTTAATCTCGGTTTAACTTACTTTTCATTTTTTTCTAATTCTTAAAATTAGTTAATTAAAAGTGTATGCAATGTTAAATAAAAAATTATTACAAAATTATATTTAAAAAAAAAGATAAAAAAGACGCACTCCATGAACAGTACTAAATTAAAAAATAAAACTAAGTAATACTATTTTTAACTTAAAAAAAAATATAAATTATTTAAAAAATTAATTGTTATACATCTACTTTTAAAAAATAAAATTCAAGTAATACGTATCATTATATATCCTTTAAGGAATATGCTTTAAAACATGTCTTTCTAATTGGCGCAATTTAAAGATTTCATACATTTTTTGAAAAATGTACGTTACTTGAGTGGAGTTAGGTTATACAAATTTGTGATATCATAATTTTTTGAAGAAAAAATAAAGCTACTATCGCTTGTAGTAGTTTTATTTCTCCTTTAAGAGTACGTATTACAAAGATACGTATTACTTGAATTTTATTTTTTAAAAGTAATGCTCACTCTATTCCAACTCAAGAAGTAGCTTTATTTCTTTTTCAAAAAATTATGATATCACAAAATTGCGTTACCTAACTCAACTCACAAGTGATATATATTATATATTCAAAAAAATTTATGAAATCTTTAAATTCCGCTAATTAAAAATACATACATTACTCATACATTACATACTAAAAAATAATTGTTGCACAATCACTTTTACTAAATAAAATCCAAGTAAATTTAATTCTTTTTAAAAATGTATGCAAATGTATGTATGCAAAAGTAGAGCATAAAACAAAAACTTGGCGTGCCCGGATCATGTTTGCTTTCTTCACATATTCTAGTAATAAACATCTCATAAATTTTGTTTATTGAGTTTAAATATTGCATAAAATATTTTGTATTAAAATATAGCAAAAAAAATTGGCAAAAGAGAAAAACAACGGAATCTTGACAAGTGTTTCTTCGCGAGCAATACGAAACAACCCCATGCGAATTAAGTAAACTGACTGCAGTTTAACGTCATTAGAACTGCGCACCAAACTGCATACAATTATACGTGACTGCGGCATTTAAACGCGGATTATACGCTCTCTCTCTCTCTCTTTCCTTCATTATTCTAATTTCCGGGAATTTGCGTGTTTAACCATTCCTCGACAAGTCACTGTTTCACGTTGTCGCCGTCGCCCTCGACTCTAAAACTCCAACAGTCATTTTCTCCAAACGATAAATACGGAATTGTATCCATTAATTACAGATCAAGTCCCTTTCCTAATTATTATCTGGACCGAAAGGTCAAATTTGAATCTAAATAATATTCAGCGCGACACTTGCTTCTCCAAGCGATTCTAATGCGTCAAAATAAGTTAATAAGTTTAACTTTCACACAGAGTGGTCTTAAATAGACGGCGCATCAAATATATTTGCGGGATGCACTTTTAAAATGAAATTCTCCTTGATGATTCTGCGACCTAGCTTTGCGTGGGTATTTATAACTTCTGCCACGGTTGCGGTTACCGGGATGCACCGACGGTTCCGTGGTTATCATCATTCAAGCGTTATCGCCGACGTTTTTGCGGTTGTCGTAATTGCGCCAATAAAACTTTCTATATCGAGGAAGCGTACAGACGTTAAAAAAAAAACCGAGATCGCTGATGATTAAAGTTGCCCGCCTATTTTCTTTATGCATCGCGATATCGCTCGAAATAAACGTAGTGCACGAATAAGAAATAAATCGCAAAAAATATATCGGTTTCTAGAACTTTTCTTAGCACTTACAATTTCGTGATTTTTTTTTTTAAATTCAAGAGATTTCTTATAAACTTGGCGTTACAAAAATTTATCATTTTTCAACGTCTTTAATCTGGAAAGCTGGAACAGAATTGAAAATGTCGATAATATTAAGTTATTTTGAATGTCTCCTAAAGCATAGTTTAATTAGTTGCCGAATATTCTGCATACGTCTTCTGTATCATTTAATTCAATTTCCTCTGGAGCTCGCAAGCGTATCTAATTAGTTCGGAATATTGTTCTCTGCAATGAGAGAGCCTGATTCGACAGGTTCCAATAAGTTCCGCTGTTAATGTCACACGACGTTGTAACTTCATCGAAGAACTATATACGGGAACTCTACCGTATATAACCATTGCACATTGTTCTTACTATCTTCCGATGTTTGGAAACGTCTGCATTAGTCAGTTGCCGGATAATTCTGCGGAGACCATAAGATGACGAGCAGCGCAATTTTGCGTATAAGAGACATTCGAATTAAATTAGTTTTTAAAATAATAAGACGCGATAGAGAATGAATAAAAAGTGAAGCGTTTTTTATTTAATTTTGTTTTAATCGTTTACTGATAGAAAGAAACGAAACCAATTTAGTAAATGGACATAGTAGCGCTGGGGATTCATTGAATCTCACAGATTTCGAGAGTGAGATTTTGGTCATGTTTAACCAATATAATTTAAACCGAGCTTCTGATGCTGGTGAACGTTCAGATTACCTCTTCATCTTCAAAGGACCGTATTCCGTTTCCTTCTACATTCCGTTTTCCGTCGTGCGTTTCGTGTTCAGTTTTCGGATTGAATTACGTAAATACGTCCAGAGGTCCGCAAATTTGTTTTACATAATGAACGAGAATGCGGTAGAGTTTCGCGTGGATCTCTTATTGTATGCGAGAGCACGAATTACTTTTAGATTATCACACGTTGATTTTTGCACGCTAGATTTGGATAATTATAAAATGATCGAGTAGCTTACTGTTTCTTTTCCGAGCTATTTTAACCCATATTCCAAAGAAATGAAGCGATAATAAATGCTCCGAATTTTACAAAAAATTCACGTTGAACGTCATCAACGTATCTTCCTTAAAATTAGCAAAATAATTTTGTTGAATTAACAACAACGTTTTGCATTTATAACAACAGCATATAGTGATAAAATTTTCAAAATTTTAATTATCGATAAAATTTTTCTTTAAGACGAGACCTATATATCATTCTCGATTTATCAAGATCACTGGTCGGCGAACACTTTCCTAAGTACCGGGTGATCGATCGATATTGTTCGAGAGACGACAACTCGGGAGACCCTTCTATGTTCTCTTCAGCGTCACGAAGTGCCATGTCGCTCGTGACGTCTGTCTTCTCGCGATTGTACTTTATTCGAGTCGATGCCTTTGAGAAAGGGATGGTGAGGAACGAAATGAGGAGAGACGCGGGTCTGGAGGCAAAATCGCGCTATCATAAAAACGGACACGAAGTTTCCTTCGCTTTATCTTTTGCAATTTTCCTCCGAGCGACTCTCATAAGTTCGCCGTGACAGATGAAATCGCTGTCACCCCTTCCCAACTTTTTTAGCCGTTAAGACTCACACCGTCTTACTTTTCGCATAGCAAACATATTTCTGTCGTACGAGCAACATGCACTGAATGTTGTATACACTTTAACATTCGCATTTCAACTGGACGCATTTTCTATAGAAGTTTTTCAGATATATATATCGAAGAAGCCGATAAAAAACGTATTCGAATATGTACAAATATTAAAAACAACACGCTTAACTTTATAATGTCACGATCGAACATTCTAATACTAATTTTTTTTATAAACATTACGTCCCGAGGGTTCCATGATTCTTTTCTTTCTACTAAAAAATTCAAAAGGTAAAAATAAAAAATTGGTACTTTTGTATATTCCTTATTTTCTAGAACTCATGTAAAATAATAAAAAATTCTTCCTGCGGAAATACTCAAAGATAAAAGAAGTGAATGTTTATCAGAAAAATACGGAAAACTTTTAATAAAAACTATCGTACAACATTTATTAGAATATAATAGAATAAAAAATAAATGAGCAAATTTTATCTTCTAAAAAATGTCAATGTGCAAAAGCAATTATAGAATTTGTTTTTAAATTAATTTAAAAAAACAATGAAAGTAATTTAGATTATGTAAGTTTTCATATTTTAATAACTATAATATTAATTTTAAATTAAAGAATAAATCTAAGAAACAAATATACTGAATTATTTTCTCATATAGAGTTTGAATTTTAACTCGCGTGCATTCTCTTTAGTTTGAGTGAAATATTCATTCTTATGATTTTAAGTGTCATTATTTTCAGCGTCATTATTTTCTATCACTTTGAGTAAATTATCACTCGTTTTAAGTAAAATTTTTCTTTAAAAAATTTAAAAAAATTTGACATTTAGTAAATATTAAATATATGTGCGGTGTAAATAAAAGAAAAACAGAACATATATTAATATTGAAAAATTAGAAATAATTATTTATATTTCCAAAAATATTATATTTAATATATTATATTTAGTAAACGATTCAGAGTGGAGAATTTATTCTATATGAATCACTTTATATGAGTCAAAATGTCACTCGAATTTAAGCAATTTGTCACTTTACTTTTTCAGTGGAATTTTATTCGAAGAAATTTATAAAATGCAATTATACCATCAGAGCCAAGATAGCCTCCAATTTCTCACTATTTGAAGAAAATTTTTTGAAATTATTTTATTTATTTATTTTTTGTTTAATATATAAGTACATCTAAATTTCATCATTATCTACATATAAAATATTAATAAAAAACAATTCAGCAGCATAGATAGCAACTCTTTGGAAATGTTTGTCATCAGGATTTTTCAATATAATTTATGAAAATCAATGTAGTTCATTTGTGAGAATAAAAATATCGCGTTGGTAATATCAAGTTGAATAGCGATTTTAATTCTCTTTTAAACAGAAGTTTTGAATGTCATACAAAAGAGCGGCAGCTGATGTTTTGAAGTTATAAAATCTAAGAGATAAAAACATTAATCCAGGATAAAAGACATTAATTCAGGATAAAAGACTCGGTTAGATTATATAGAAAAGATCCGATATATAACTTTTTGGTAGATCAAATACTATACTAATATGAAACTTACAAATTGAAGGAAAGACGAGAACTCGCAAATCGAAATTAAGCTAATGAATAAATGAGCTAATGAGCTCGAAGATGTTGATGAACCGAACAAAAAGTGATTTACGGATTGCCTATCGCTGTTTTCACACTGCAAGCGTGATCGACGACGAAGCATTTCTTGAGTCTCTGATAAGCTAAAAATAAAACTCACTTTACATGTCGCCGAAACCGACTGATCTTTATTTCTTGATAATGCCAATCGAAAGACAAGGACACAGATATTGTCTCCTGAATATAAATGAAGGTGCACAATCAGTTAGTCTTCTGCACAACTTTGTTGAACCAAAGTTATATCAAGTTAAAGTGTTCAAGCCTCAGTGAGAGACAGAGAGAGTTCAAATTCGGCAAATAATTAAACAGTGGAGACTGTAGTGCAGTGAGGACCCCCAAATTCTGCCAGATCTCTGGATGTTGGATTTTTCTCTTAAAAAAACCCTCCAAAGATTTTGAAGATCATCAAGTAGTAAGTCTGTTTTTTTTTAAACGGAACTCAAAAAGAGAGGTTGTCTACTCTCAAATTCCAGCAATTAATTATTTGTTTCACTTCTTTTAAAATTTAGTCTCTTTCTTTGATTATGCCACCTTCCCATTTAATTCTATCCACTATTGCGAATGAATTGACTAATGCCAGCGACAAGACACGCTATTACAGGTTAGCTAATTAACATCATTGATCATAGAGTTTCCTCCTTTGCTATTGCTGGTTAACTGAGCAAGCTTAGTGATTAGACTCATAGTGTTGATTTCCATCAATTTCCTTCTCTTTCTTTTCCTTTTCCCTTTAATTACATATAATTCAAATCTTCCAATTAAATTATATTTTAATTTATTTGAAATTCAAAAATTAAACCTTGTTCTCAGTTCAACAATAAAATTAATTGACTATTAAATTCTCTGACTATTAAATTCCCTGACAGTTCGAAAGAGTGATCTCCAATATTTTAAAATAGAATCGGGCAATAAATCATCAACAGTCCTAAATTTTAATAAATTCTCGTCATTCGAATATTCACAAAAAGCATAAATTCAGAGTCGGTAGCAAAACATATAACAAAGCAGCGAAATAGACGGGCATGAAAAAAAAAATAGGAAAAGATTCGGGCGCTTTAAAATAGTTTTAGAAATTCAGAAAAAGAAATTGAGTTTTCCTCTTTTTTCTCTCTTCCTTCCATTCATTCAAATTTCTTCAGAGTCTGATCAAATTTCTTCTTTTTCTCCATAATATATTCATTCTTATTCTCCATTTTTTTCTTTTTCACCCCCAAAAAAGAATCGTTAATTGTTCTTTGAGCTAGACTCGCTCTCCCTTTTTCATAGACTTCTACATATACACTAAACTGCTTGCTCACTAAACCTAACTAAAAATCTATATACGTAAGCCATCATGAAGAAGGAAGATTAACGTATTATGAAACGTAAGAAGGCTGTTATATTCAAGAGCTGTCTGAGGGTGTTTTTCAGCAAGAGATGACACAATGAATTATTATGTTGTTGTTTGCAAATGTAAATAAGAATGAAACGATTCACTGTGTTATACTGTGTTACTGTGCTATGCCGTCTGTGTTTCTTACTGGAAAACGTCTTGAGTTACCTTTAGTTAGCTATTACTAATATAAATGCTTTCCGGGAAGAGATACAGAGAACACAGAGAAGTAATATAGTGTGTTCAGCACAGAATATTTCAATAGTGACACAGTATTGCACTGCTCGATGCTGCACATAAAAATTTAAATTTCGTGAAAAGCTATCAGTGCTATCAACATTTCAAAAAATTTTTAACATGTGATATAGCCATGATCATTTTTTATTATAAGCATAATTTACAAAAAGAAAAATTATTGCATGTATAATGGATTCTTCTTAAAAAAAGTTAAAAAATTGTTAAAAAGTAAATTAAATATTTTTTTTAAATTATTTATGTATAGTAAACTTCGTAAAGTAAATTTTATTTATTTTTAGGATTGTTTACGCATGCAAACATTATATATATAATACAATCTTGATTTTTATCTTTTTCTTTTTTTTCATAGAAAAGATGTTCGTATAAGTGATGATGATTCGTTACATACACAAGCTGCAAATAAAAGTAGTTTGTATAAAGATATAAAATAATGCAAAACATTAACTTTGTATATTTATATAATTTTAATTATATCTTATATTATATATATAAGAAAATATTATTAATAATATAAGATTTACATTATTATAATAATACTAATAACTTTTTATAGTAAATGTTTTGTTTAGTAAACTTTAAGAAAGATTATGATGAAAATCAACCAGATGAAAATCAAGACCAAGACGAAAATCAAGAAGACACCTCTCGTTTGTCGGCCTCGCCGCGTAATTCCTTAAATAGTCTTTCTCTTCCGTGAACCGTATTCTCCGTAAGTCCTAATGAAATTAACTTAGAAGAGTTAAGAACGGTGATTTCCGGAACATCACCTGATCAGGCTCTACAGCCTACTTTTCCGGAATTCCACCTGATCCTCCGATTTTTTTATCGATTCTTTTCCTTTTCCTCAATTACCCTCGAAGAACAAAGTAATAAATCCTCTCTTTTTCTTCTCACATACATAAAATACAGTTATAATCCAAGATATATATAGTTTTTAGTTCCCTTATTTATTCATTATTAATTTTTAAATATTGGGTCGAGGAAAAAGTTTCTTCGTATTTTAATGTAAAAGTGAAACAAATTTTTTCATATTTTAAATGAAGTTTATTAAACCAAATATGTGTCGTTTTGTTTGACCACCTTCTGCCATTTTTGAAGTAAAACCATAATCCCGTCACTGTAGAACTTCTGTGATTTCTGGTGATCAAAAAACTGCGATAAGTGATTTTCACAGGTCTCTTTTAAAATCAACTTTACCATTAAGAGAGTTCTATAAAGATCGAAACAAATGGTATTCTCTGATGGTGCAAGATCAGAATAAGGTGGATGCATCAAAACTTTTCAACTAAGTTCTTTCAATTTTTGACGGATCGCCAAAGATGTGTGGGCGTTGTCGTGATGGAAGACGACACTTTTCCTATTGATTGCTTGACGTAATTTTTCCAGTTGTTGACAGTAGAGGTGAAATCAA
Source organism: Cephalotes varians (assembly GCA_037157785.1). Taxonomy (NCBI): domain Eukaryota; kingdom Metazoa; phylum Arthropoda; class Insecta; order Hymenoptera; family Formicidae; genus Cephalotes; species Cephalotes varians. The sequence goes on from JANQDE010000190.1 coordinate 72,484, forward strand.
TCGTTTGACCGGGCGGCAGTAAGTCGTAGTGAACGGTTCCTTTCCAATTCCACCACACATAGCATCACTTTTTTTGGCGTCAATCCTGATTTTGCCATCGTTTGCTTCATCTTGTTTCGATCACGATCTTCTTCGTAAATTATTGTCGTGATCGATTTTTCATCGTGCGTAATGAGCCGTTTCAAAAATGGTTCGATTTTATTCCGTTTTAGCAATGATTCGCAGATGGAAATTCGATCCATTAAATTTTTCACTATTAAATCATGTGGCACGCAAACATCGAGCTTTTTTTGTCCAGCCTTCTCCAAATGATTTAAAACTGTTTTGCGGTTGATGTTTAGTTTCTTATCGATATCATGACTGCTAATGTGCCGGTCTTGCTCAACTTTTTCCATGATTTCATCGATTTTTCCAGTGATTGATCGACTAGAGCGAGGTGCATCTTTCACATCAAAATTTCCAGACTGAAGACGCTTAAACCAGCTTTGTGCCACGTACTGATATTGCATCATGTCCATAAACATCAAATTTTTTTAGCAGCCTGAGTCGTAATCTTCGCTTTTTTGTAATAAAATTTCAAATTTTATCGAATTTCTTCTTTATTTTCACTCATTTTCAAAACGCAATAACTTTTAACTTTTGAATAAACAAGTATCACAACTTTCCTTTTTAATTATTCTATGATATGTCATCTTTCAAACGCACACAAATATTGCCAAATCCGATTATTATTATCAGAGTTATGAGATTCTAAAGTCATCTACCGGAAGAATACGAAGAAACTTTTTCCCCAATCCAATAAAACTCCCCAATTCAAAAAAATTTGATTTATCATTTTGTGATTACGACCGTAGTATTATGATCTAATTTTCATCATTCCGATATGATAAATTCTGTAAATTATAAGTCAGCGATGAATAATTTCTGTTAACGATCAGGAGAGTCTAGAAAGTTTCAAGAGACAAATCTCAAAACAATAATCTAATTAATATTAGATTTTGAATAGAAATATAATGAACTTTGATTTCTCAAAGCTAAAGAATTATTCAAAAGAGGAATTATTTAAAAACAAATAATTACAGTTATGTTAGCGAATGATAATTCGCTTAACAATAACAGCGGCGATGGCTCAAGCTGTCACTATAATATTGATTTAGGATTCAATTACATATGAGTAAAATCTTTTCCCTCTTTTTTGAAAGATATTTTTAAGTAAGAAGTGATGAGACGTTCGCATGAGGGATTCTTTTCGCCCCTTATGTATATATTAAGGGACACAACAAATAGTCTCGGCTTGTCTCGGCTTGTCTCGGTTCAGTTCTAGATCAGTATTTAATCAGCCAATTTGCTATAAGAAATCACTCTCAAATCAAATAAATATTTCAGTGACATTTTATTAGCAAATTAAATAGACAGTTTGATTTATGAAAACTACACGGAGCATAATTTCAAGGAGCAAGTAAAGATAAATTTAAATTTTTATTTTATATATCTTAATTTAGTTTAATTTGATTTTTGATCTTTGCAAGCCAGTTCTCTTTAATTTGCTCTCAATTTTCCAAATAAGCTAGTTTACAAACCTGTCGCTGCCAAGAAGTGCAACGACAGTTTCTATTTAAAAGCGAGATAATCTTTAATTAATAATTAGCCCAATGCACAAAAGGCGATGCAGAATCCAGATTTAAAAAATCAGATTTTAAAACCAATGTTTAATTTTTAATCAAAACCTTTTCTCTCTCTCCCTTAAATTAATTCATTTAGAAAACTTCTGACTCTTTTAAGAATTCTCAAATAAATAACACTTCTAATTATAAATTAATTCCTATTGATCTAGAAATTAAATATCTAAATTGTAAAAATATAAAGGAAAATGGCCATTATTTAAAACACAAAGTTTTCTCCCTTTTTGATCAAATTAATTAATAAATTTATTTATTGTACAATTTGTCCAATAAATGTAAAATACTTAAATGTATTGACCTAAAAACGAATACCTAAATCTAAAGATCTTTCAGTTTACGACACGGCAAGTGCCTGAGCAGATCACTGCCAAGGAAAGTTTACTTTGGACATTATCCTTTGTACACCACTTATCACGCAATGTCTCTTGTGTAGTCACGTGTGCTTTATCCGTCAATTCAAGAAAGCCACGAGCATTTCTCGAAAACTCGATTCGAGTCCAAGAAACTATAAATGGAGGAATTCTCGAATCCTCGAATGAATTTTCATTTGAATTAAGTAAGTTAGTTGCGTGTTTACCTTGGCTCGTGCGCGCATCTAAATTTACCATTTGTATTTAAACTTGTCGCCTGTCTGCCAAATAAGGAATTATACTATAGCAACAAAACTCGACTATTAATATATTAATTTTGAACACCTTCGTCTTCACTATCGCCTGCACGGAAACAACGGTTTTGCTGAAAGATCTAAAATTTTAGCTGAATATAAATCGGAAAAGTAATTTTGTTGAACTAAAATAATTATGTAAAACGCTCAAACTGATTGCTAGAATATCAAAATTTTTTGCAGCATTGCTCATTATTTTTAAGATTTCAACAAAATTATTTTGATGGCCTAAAAATTATTTTCAGATCTGTATCCAGCAAAATTTTGAATCTCTCCAGCAAAATTGTTTTTCCCATGTGATACTCGAATCTTTTTACAAAGCAGTATCAATCTCCTATCTCCTATCCTTGAGGGAGACGTAAACTTCCAAATCATCTTCCGTAACAACTGCTGACAGATCCTTAAACAGATCCTACCACGCGATCTAATTTGTGTTCATCACATTTGACTAATCCGTACCACGAGTCTCATTTAATATTAAGAAATTAAAAATTTAAATTTGTTTGCTACCGAAGAGTATGGCAAACAATAATTCTTAAATCTAAAAAAATTAATAAAATCTCAAATTATGAATCGTACAAATAATAACAATTCAATTCGTATAACATTCGTTTTAAACTTTCCAAATTACAAAATAATTAACGCAAGTGATCCGCGATATTAAACTTTTAAATTATTTATTTAGAATCGATTAATCACACTAGTCACTGATCCCGGATAAAATACTTAAATGTATTAACCTAAAAATAGAGAAATTAAAATTTTTGAGTCAGAATGTAACAATAAAGTATATCAAATTGTGACAAATAATGGTCCTCATATTTTTATTAAAAAGAAATTCAAGTGGGTAAATAATACGGCTGCAATTTATCAGCTTTATAATAACAGCTTAATTTATCATCGCCCTATATAAGGTAATATAATTTCGAAAATGAGATGTTATCATGTCCTATCGATTTTTGTAACTTTCCAGTTTAATTATCCAGGCGATTAAGGTGTTAGATTAACGATACAGACACATATCTGAAAAGTTAAACTTTATTAGCACTCATTAAGCTTAATGCAGTAATCCTTTAATTTTCAATCTTGAATAACTTCATAATTAAAAATTAAATCGTTCAATTTAAACTTCCACTCTTAGAAACAAGCGATTACAAATTATATTAAAATAATGACTTTATCTTATTTTTCCATACTTTCTTCTTTCAAATACTTGCCTGACATTGTGTAAAAATATACATAAATATCGAACAAAAATCTTTTATAAAAAGCTTCCAAAAATATTCTATTTTTTCGCAGAGAAAGTAAATGACGTTCATAATCATTTTGAAAAAAATATTTTTCCAGCAAAAGATAAAGAAACGATTTTCTTGAAATATATAGCATTTTCTTGTATCAATTTCACATTCGTGACATTCGTCACATGACGATGTGTTTTTAAATGGAGATGTTGTTCACGGGATATAATAAATTATTACATGAGAAACTTATAAATTACAAATACTTTCAAGGTTCATAGCGCGATAGGAGCGGTAGAAGGATATGATTAATGACACGTTGCGGTTAACAGCCCGCAGCGATAATGGCAAAATTTATAATGGCCAGAACGCGTGTTCGAAATGATCGAATACCATTTGCAATTTGAAGTAATGAGTTAGTGCAAAAATGTCTCGAAGACTGCAGCTGAGATAAATTTCTCTCGTAATTCCTATAAATCTCAACGTTACAACGCAAACAGAGAATATTTTTATTAAATATAGTATAGTACAAAATATAAAATACGTAGCGTTATTCTGATTGCGCAAATATTATTTTTCTTGAGCAAATATTTTTTTTATTTATTATAAGCTTAAAAAGTTGATTTTTTTCCAAAGATTCTATGAAAATTATGTGTCGTGATGTGTACGTATTTTATATTAAAAATGTCGGCTATTAAATTTCAAAAATTATTAATTATATAACAATTATTATATAATTATTAATTATTAATTATTAATTTTTTAGATTTAATAGTCGACTTTTTTAATATCAGATGCATATGACACGTAGTTTTCATAGAATCTTTAGAAAAATTCAACTTTTTAAAATTACGATAAATAAGAAATACTTGTTTAACCCGGGGAAATTTCGACCTGGCACCTATATGGGCCCCAACTAGTTTTCCACGAGTTAATGTGGGCGCTATGGTGGAAAGCTTGGGGTTATACTGGACAGTAACGCCAAAAATGACCAGCCTTAATATTGGAAAACTATCTAGGCTCTGGTTCGCGATGTGATGTAGCCCCAGTATTGGAAAATTGTCTAGACCCTGCCTATATATCGTGAGAAATTGAATCGTAATATCGAATTATGCCTCAATTAAAACAAAATTTCAACAAGTTAAAAATTTGCAACGTAAGAAAAATACGTAAAAAAAAATAAAATATGAAATGTTGAATAATTTTATTTGTATATTATTTAATAATATTATATTAGTTATATTAGTTATATTAAAATATGGTATTATAACTCTGCTGGTATTATAATTCACTGGCCAGGCGCTAGCTAATCCCTAGCTGGTTTTCTCATCTTGGTACTCCCGCACAATTCTACTTACACTTAGATGAAATACTAGACAGTGCCTGGCTAGATTTTCGATACTGGCGTGCCACGACATTCCCCACGGAGCCAATGATATAGAAATTTGGATCGTCCAGAAATATTTCCACCCGGGAAGTAAAAGAATAATTGCATAATCAGGATAATGCTGTGTGTGTGTATTTTATTTCATATTTTGTATTATCATTAAAATTAATCAGATAAAAAATATTTGTTTAAAAGAAAGAACAAATGCCCAATCAGATCACACTATGTTTTACACAATTAATAATTAGTTGTTAAAATACTAAAAAAACTAAACCTTTTGAAATGAATTGTGAATATTTATATTTTATTACTCATTCACTTTTGCAGTTAAAGTTATTATCTTATTATCTTCAGTTTTTATTTTCAATGTTCAACAATTTTTTTTGTAGATTCATTATGTAGTTGCTAAACGTTTTATTAAGTTAAAATGGGAAATGGTGACTCTGAAACACCTTGTATCGCGCCTGTTATCTCGTGTTATCGCTTTCAGGCCGATCCGGAAATTTCTTGTATCTCTGCCAAACGCCCGTAACATCTCCACATTAATGCAAAATCCGTGTTATCTGCAAAGCAACAGTGAACCCTTTCCGACGATAACAGCACGAAACGTATGCAACACAGTCTTTTTATCATTCTTTTACTAGACCTACTTCCGTTTTCAATCATGTCGAATAACAAAAGTTCAACCTGGAATGAAATTAATTTAAAGAAAAAAAATTCTATGATAGAATATTTTACATAAAAAATTCTTTGTGTTTTTATAAATTACTCTATATAAAACTGTAACTATTTATTACCTCAAAAAATTTTTCTTATCAGGAGAAACTACATTATACATAATTATACATAATATTTATGTTCTTTTTCCAAAAGTTTCATTCTAAAATATATACCTAATATTATATCTACATTTTTGTTGTTTTTCCCATATAATTGAGCAAACAATTTTTAATCAATAATTGCACTAAATATATATTTTCTTTTCACTTGTAATTATCTAATATTCTAGGTTTCGGAAAATAACAACGGCTTAAATAAATGATGCGTCATGTAAATAAAATCGGATTTATTTTTGCTATTAGTGCAATTAGTTAAACATGACGTGTAATAATAGGCAATTCAGCATATGCAACTAATTTTTATCAACTAAAATAATATTCTTTTTTCTGACAAAATGTTGACAAAAATTTTAAACTTTCTTAAAATGATATATATAATGTTAAAAATTAAACACAGTCGTAATAAAATATGATTTTGTTCGACATTCTTATTTTAAAAAATAAATTATTTTTAAATTTTATGATTATGATTTAATGAGAAGCTGTAGTAAAAATGACAGAAAATGGTAGAAAAAAATTCAGTGACATCTTTCGAGAGATTTTGCCAGAAAATTATGTAAATCATTTATTTAAATTATTGTTATTTTACCTCAAATTAGAATTGTAGCTTATTATGAGAGTAAAAGAAAGATATATATATGTACAATAAAATTTTTTCGCAAATTTTATTTAGTGTGTCACAAAAAGCACGCAATGACAACGTTCGAGGAACGTGACAATTGCGAGGAATGATGCAGAAAGACAATGAGGATGCTTGCCCGGGAATATAAATTTAAAATTTGCCTTTGAGAGTGTAGCTGAGAGCGCGTAGGGAAAGAATATATATTCAACCGGAGAAACTTTTCTTCTCTAGCAAATTACGGAGACGTCGCGTCGAAAAGCGGTGCTTATATTTCTAAAAGTATCTTACTTTAAAAACGGTTTCGGACTTTTGCCACTCGCGAAGCCTTAACACTTTGCGAGTATACGATATTTCACGAATTGACTTGCTACATAATACAGATCTAATAAAACGAGATTGAATCCAGAATATCTCAGAATCACCGTACGTTTTCTCATTACAGACAAAGCTCATTAAAGACTTTTTAAGAATATAATTAACTAATTATTAATCATTTTTTAACATTAAATCCTGTTAATGTGAGATTTAGACTACGTCTTATTAATTACATGAAATTTAAAATCGACACACAATTTATATTTGCCAATCTTGAAATTAATAATAAATAAAAAATTAAAACATTATCATTTTTTTGAAATTTAAGTTCATCTACACAAGAGATAAATTATTATTAGAATTTGTAATTAAACTTTTTTAAATTCTAGAGTTCTACATTACTCTCTGTATTACGCCAAAATTAAAGATGCTTATATTGGCTTTAATTCCATTTTAGCGTGCGTTGAGGCATAAAGACAGCATTGGCAAATGCCAAAAACCGATGGCGGTAATACCAACTGGCCATTCCAATACGGTTAGATAAATCCTTCCCAATGGAATCTGGTCTCTGTTGAGATTGCGTCTCTGCTTTCGCATTGGATCAATTAACTTTCTGTCAATGCAAATGAATTGTATTTCTATCAGTTAATTATTACCGTATTATTTCGTTTAGAAAGTACTAATTTGTTAAAAACCGTATTTTAGTACTTATTTAATTAACACAATTCATAAATATAATATTTTTTCAAATTGAAAGCCTTAATTCTAATATTATAATATAATTTGAGCAAATTGCGATTTTCAAAATGAAGCTTGAGAGTTCCAATGGTAATATCTTAAATACATTCAGATTTTAATATATACATGATGTACAGTGTGAATATATTCTAAATAAAATACAATTTCTAATGCATTTAATGTTGAAAAAAAGTTATTACTTAAAATAAACTTTCCTAAAATAAAAAATAACAAAACTAAGCATAAAACTACTAGTGTAAATAATTGTATTTCTTTTTTAGAGTCTTCTTTTTATTTGCTAATTATTTGACATTAATAATATCTGGTAATAAGTTTTCAATATATATAGCATGTAATATTCATTCACACAAGTACCATTCGATTCTCCCTTTCTGCGCATTTTCGATAAGTACAAGAACTTCTCAGTAACTATGGTTGCCAATTTGTTAAATGACTCGCGCAATTCGAGCGAGCTTCTTCCTGGAGAAGTAATTTTGCGACGAGTTATAATTGCGATTTCTCACTTGAAAATTGAGAGACATTTTCAAATAGTTGAAGCATAATTTTGCAAAATAATTATGTCAGCTTGACACTCGCGATAAATGAAGGGCACGACATCAGTAGAAGAAAATCTATATGTTTTATTAAAAATTCTACGATATTTAAATTCGGAAAGTCTATAATACGCGACGTTCTAATATAATCATAAATACAGATATCGATCGTGTCTCGTATAATATAGTTTTTGCCACACTTCGCGTTAAACCGAGCGAGTATGAAACTCACAATAGTTTCAGTCCGTATTGTTTATGCGCCTAGGGACAAAGAATGAGAGTGGAAATGGAAGTACGTAATATGCTTTGAATAAGGTCCGATTAAGCTCGCCATACTCAGTTTTGTTCATTCACACACGCGTTGCATACACCCCGACAAAGTTAAATTGCCACTGACACCATTTGACTGCAACCGAAACTTGTTTCCTCCTCCGCTCCCGTTCTCTCTCTTTCTCTGTGCAATGAACAACTATCACTAACAAGGTATATTGTTCCCAAAACACGGCGATTCTTGCGATTGTGTAACGTGAGTGGCCAATCCGTTTATAATCCGAGATTGTAAAATTATAGCGTCACTCATAAGAAATTGAGCTGCGAGTTCGCCTTTTGAGACGATACGATTTGCGATTTGAAGAACAAAGAGCTGGTTTTCAAAGTAGGACAGATCTGAATTTTGTAAGGAGTCTATTTTAATGCAATTGAAATTTTGAATATCATTTTGGAAATTCAGAGTACTTTGAAAATAAACTCCTCAGTGCTCCTCATAAGAGTCTTTCAAAAGCTGAAAAGTGGATTTGTCGCCACGAAACGTTCGCCTTCTGCTCAAGATGCAAACTTCCTTCCTTTAATATCTGCGAACTTTTCGGCTAATTCGAATTCGCAGTCTCGAGGCGCGTTCAGCAACGCTTTGTTCATACTTGTTAAAATAAACTACGAGTCAAAATAAACTCTCTAAAAAGATTCCGCAGGCGCTCGCGCACCTCCCTGAGAAGGATTCTGCCAGCTCCCATCCTGGAATACCCTGTGAAGAATCGCTCCGCGATCTACTGCCGTCGCGTGGACAGTTCATTAAGTTCTCCTGCCGTAAGTGCTGTGTCGAGAGACGGTCTGCCGGGTGGACAGGCTGTCCTGAATGGAGTTCAGTCGAATGATCGAGCTCTGATGCAGATGGGTGCTGACGCCATTCTCGTGGCGATTGTGATCGCTGGCACACACCATCGCCAGGGCGCCGTCGTTTCTCGTCCCCGTGCAGTGCAGCAGCTCGCGCATACCCTTGCGAAAGTTGCGCGACAGGAAGGCGTACAGCAGCGGATTCAAGCAGGAGTTCAGATACGAGAAGAGGAAGGTCGACACGGTCAGCAGAGTGCTGAAGTCCGACGTGCGATCGTAGTTCGGGCCCCAGTGTCGCCATAGGATGCGCGCCTGCTGAGGCAGGTTGCACACGGCGAACATCATCACCACCGCGATTAACATTCTGGAAAATAGCGGCGAGACGTTGATGGCCACAAGCATCTTGAATTAAGGTTCCGAGACGATAATAGGAATACGATTGTTAATGACGCTATCCTTTTGGAAATTTTTTCGGAACCATTTTGAAGATATCGACGAAACGCGATTTTCAATTTAAAAAAATAATTAAAAATTGAATTCCGTTATTTGGCTTGGTAATTTATTTTCAACAATCATAATAGACAATTAAATTGCAATGCATTAAATAACAACGCGAATGTAATAATGATACTTGCGTTGATATTCGCCAATTATCAACGAATTCGCTCAAATCTACATTTCGTTTCTGTATATATACGTTTATGTATATATATATATATATATATATGTTCTAAAGGTTTATTTAGCGTCCGCAAAATTAATTAAAATATGCATATTCAACGCGTTAATAAATAAACAAAATTATCATTTAACTGTCTCATTGCGATATCGCTGAATCCTCGGACGCAATTGCTCCGACGGATGTTGATTTCAACGAAACAAAAATCGCTATTGTCCTGGAAATAGACATACCTGATAACGCCGCGTCGCGCCTTCAACACGTTTTTACTGGACGAGTGCACGTGGTGTACTCTCCCGTTTTTGGTCTTGGCGATCAGGCCGGGTCCTCCGAGGGTCGCACCGCTCCTCCAGAGACCTATGGCAATCCTGGTATAAAGGTAGCACATGAGGAAGAGCGGCAGGAGGTAGAGCAAGACGAGATTCACCACATCCAGAACGTTCTTGTTGTGCTTTTTGATATTGGCTATGCAGATGATGTCGACGTCGCCGTTGTTGAGACGATTGTTGATAGTCTCGACGTAGAAAAATCTGGGCGAGGCGTACACGGCCGCCAGGATCCATACCACACCTATCACCATCCTGAGGCGTCTTCTGGTCAGCATAGACCGACATTTGATAGGATGGACGATGGCCAGATAGCGCTCGATGCATACCACCACGAGGATCAGTATGCTGGCGGTGTACGAGAGCGCGTGCACGAACATGTACACTTTGCAGAGAAAGTCGCCCAGCTGCCAGCTGTTCATCAAGTAGTTGGTGAGCGTCTGATAGACGCAGAATATACCTACGCAAAAGTCCGCCACCGCCAGGTTCGCCAGGAAGAAGTTTGTGATGCCGCGCAACCGACGGGAAAACGTCACCACGAAAATCACCATCAGGTTGCCTGGAACATAAAAATATCGAAATGCTCATTAGAGTATTAGAATTAGTATTGTTTTATTGCTTGTAAAAGAAATATAAAAATATTAGTTATTTTAAATAATATCTTTTGCTCTTATGCATGATAAAATCCTTTCTAAAAATAGATTTAAATTAATCGAAAAATCATTCCTTACACTATTGTTAAAATCCCTGAGTAATACGTTATTAAGAGTAATATAATATAAAATTTATTATAATATAATAAATAATATTATAATATAAAAAAGTTAACTAAATATTAGTGAATTTTTGCAAAATTTTCATCGAGTTTTATCTCGAATCATCTTTGTCTATTCGAGGTCTTTTTAAGTCATTTTGTTAGCCAAAGCGTCACTTCATCTAACAATAAAGATGATTTATGATTAGATTCAGTAGAACTGCTTTATTATTTTACCGCGATAAATCTGGATTATGTTGGAACAAATATGCTATTGTAGACAGAGAATACTATCAATCCACAAACAGCGGAGTTCTTTGATAATGTGCCAAGAAACGATCTTAATCTACGAGACTGAAATTTATTGAGAAGCCGATTTCCCAAATGATTCTGCATCATTCTCTTATTATGATTTTCCAATTACATCGAAATAATATTTTTTTATATGGTTCTTTAAAACAATAAATAGAGATTATTTCTGAATTGAATGCGTGCAAATGCGTCAGATTTTCTTGTGTAAAATAAGAACTGAATGCACTATTTTTGAAGGATATGTGAAAAAGAACATTCTTTGGAAAATTACAATAAAAATAACGTAATAAATTTTATCAAAATGTGAAATAACAAAAAGATTCCTTAGCTTTGATTAAGCTTTATATGAATAAAATTTAAGAAAAATCATAATCGATTTTCTATATTGTTTTTCTTAAATTATTTATTATTTAAATATACATGTGTAAATATTTATCATATATTTTTATTCTAAAATTAATTGAGATGTTTGCATAAAATTCGACATAAATTAGTTGAAGTGAAGAACTGGCTCTCTAAACACAAAGTAGATATTGAAGAAGATAAGTTTATCTATGTTTGGAAAGAGAAAACAAAAAAAATTTAAATAAATCAAAAAGAGAATTTTTGATGTAATTCTCAATTATTATAAATATAAATATAAATATAAATATAAATATAAATATAAATATAAATATAATTCTTCAATATAATATATTATAAATATAATTTTTCAATATATTATAATATATAAAAATATTTCCCAATATAAATTCCTCAATTATTCATCATTATTATAATCTCGTTTTAACGTAATCTCATATTTGTGTAAACAATTTGTACAATATTAACAACTTACGCACAATTAAATTAAGATTGAAATATTATAATAAAACACTCTCTAATAATATAATCCATTATTGCTTGGTTTCAGAGCCCTAATAATTTTTAGCTAATGGATCACTAAGCGAGCGCGAAAAAGGATATAATGCAATAATATAATAATTAGGACTGCTTCAATCCTGTATCCCCGTAAGTGCTTTCACGGCGCGCGTTATTCGCGTATAATTTATTGATAAGATTTAGGTATCAGTTTTTTCAGGAAGAGATACATGTATCGAACAATGTGATGAATGAATCGAACATGTGTGAACAATGCTATTATCGGAGATAAAATGTACAAAACAAAAGATGTAATTTTAATATTATTTCTTGGTAACTCTATCTCAGTTTAAGATTTCTGCAACATTTATCTTAAAGTAATTAACGCTGTTGACATTTTTAATTTATTATTAAGAAGATTAAGATTGTTAATTAAGCCTTTTAATTAAAAAGATAAAGGTTTTACTATTTTTAATCTTTTTTTTCCTAATTGCAAACTTGAAACCGGATATTTTTATTTGATTAATCCTTGAGAAGAGATATTACCAAATATACCAATTGTGTCACTTATCAAACGTCCAGTGTATGTTTCTTTTTCTGATCTTTCTAGCTCATACAATTTTAGTATTTGAGTCACTTTCTTTTATACCGTTTCACATTTCACGTCTGGATTTCGCTGCGAGAGAACGGTGACGGCCACTGTGTCTCATCCCTTCGCAAATTTCTTTACGAAATGTCATCTTTTGTTCCTCGTTCCCGCACTCGAGGCCATCGCAAAAGGAAGCGTATACGACGTTGCTCCGGTTAAAGAAGCGCGTATCACGAGGGCTGCATGAAATGCAGAAAATGAGATGGCACAAGCCGAGACGAAAGGCCGGTGTCGCTGTTTTCATATCGTCTAGTCTCCGCGCATCCTGTTATTTTCTAAAAAAAAGAGGGAACGAAAGCGAAACATTGACAATAGAATTTATCGCAATTGCAGTAAATTAAAAGGCTTCTCATATTTTCCTTGCCTGTCCCAGGTCTTTGTTTGCCCGTGAAATAATTCGCACGTTCAATGCACTTTCCGCGCAAATGACAGACGTTCGAAACTCCACACCTTAAGTCGTCGAGAAACGATAATAGCGATCTGCCGAGTTTCGAGGAAACTAAGAGGCAGCGGTCTTATAACTCATTATGAAGAAGCGAAGAAACACGGACGAGCCGAGTGAAAAGTTTCGGCGGTCGCTCGAAGTTGGAAATTATATACTGGACTTAGACGAAAGGGACTTTGCGTTTCAACTTCTATACTCCGTTCATCCTTCCTCTTCCCTCCTTCCATAATCCCTCTTATTTTTCGTTCCGGAGATTCTCTCGTGAGATTCTCGTGAGATTCGTAAGATAAGACGGCATTAAGACAGCAAGATAAGTATCTGTGACCGGAGGATAATGATCGGGGGATTTAAGATATTGGCGATCGTCGAGCGATTTGCGGCGATAGATTAATACGAACCGAACGCGATATCTTCTTCTCCGGATTGCAAATCAATACCGAAAGTTGACGTTGCTCGAGAGCAGAAACATAAATGTTTTTCCCCTTTCATCTGTAATTGATAATTTTATAATTTGTATTTGACTGCCAAGTTGATTTCGGCATTGAGCTCAATGAATCTATTATTTTAATTGATTAAATTTTAATTAATTATTTAATGAATCTATTATTTTAAATAATAGAATATAGATTTTCAATAAAACGAGAATTAACAGTACCATCTAGGTCAAACTGGATTTTTGAAAAGAATAGTATTCTCGTTCGTTCGACGATTGTGTTTTGAGACTGAAAATATTTCAGCGCGCAATTTGATGAACTTGAAAATGTATATAAAATCACACAATAATAATAGCACAAAAATCCAGCTAGATACTTAGTTAATTCTCGTTTTATTATTTTAATTTTTTAATTTTTTTTTAACGTCTTAGTATAATTTATATTGTTTCCTTAATATCCTCGTCTTAAATATTTAGTGAAATCATTCCTAATCGGATAAATAAAACCGTCATCTGTAAATGAGTGACGAGATGCGAATTTTACGTGTTGTTCAAATATGAATGGCATGATAGTCAAAGTGTTGTAACTTAGAAAAAAAATTCATTACAAAAGATTTATTGCTTAAAGAATTAAAAAATGTCTGGTAAAAATTTTTTATATAAATATTTTATATATTTATTTTATAAGAATTTATAAGAATATATATAAATATATGTAAACATATATAAATACATATAATTATATACAAAATATGTCCATATATTTATACATACCTTTAGTTTTGTAAAATTACTGTTTGGTACAAGAAAAATAAGTAGTATGATAATGAGATCACAAAAAATAATTAAAGAATAATTTTTGCATTGTTTCTTTTATAAAAAGTCAAATTAAAAAAATAAGAAAAAATTACTCATATACAATTATATATAATAATATATAATTATATATAATAACAACAATTTTTTCTTGTTTCTTCAAACTTGACTTTTTATGAAAAAAACAATGCAAAAATTATTTTTTAAATTATTTTTTATGTTTTCTAATTATTATTATTATTTTTCTTGTATCAGTAATTTTACAAAAAAAAGAAGATTATACAAACATATATGGACATATTTTATATATATATGTTTATATATATTTTTATATACATAAAACATTTTTTACCGGGTATTTATTGATAAACAATGATCACACCACGAATAACGGATCATCTGAATATTTTAATTTCAAATCCATGTTGAATGTTATTTGACCGTGATCGTTTGTATTTACGTATCGAAACTACAGAAATATACATCAATCAAAAGCGAAAATATAAATGTTTTTTCTTTTTTATCCGTATTTAGTTAATATTATTTGAAAAAATTGATAATATTTTATAATTTGCATTTAATACTTTCATTGCCAAGCTAATTTCAGCAGTGAGCTCAACCTATTATTTTAATTGATTAAATAACGGATCATCTTCATCGCAGTTTGCATGTGAGATTTTATGACATTCGTAAACCGAGTTGAAAAATTATTGTCGAGCATTTCTCCTTTAAGCTTGATAAATGAATTTAATTTTACAATGATCTTAAAGATGGACTTGACGTACTGGCTCTCATCGCTCTGTCAATTTTGCTCTTATCATATAAGAACTGCAGCTTTATTCTGATGAAAGATATGAGCTCAATGGCTCTTATTGAAAAGCACTTTTTTCTTTTGTTAGATTCCTCTTATTATTACAATCGGCGAAGAGGCATCTCGATCCAGATTAAGAAGTAATTATGAAAATTCTTAGTTGCATTCAATGAGCATTAGTCAATTCGCTGAGCATTCCTCTTATCTGGAATGTCCTCGATTCGCTGAATAGCTTTTTAAATGTAGATTATTTGATTTTCTCGAGAGTGATAGCGGAAATATGACAATAGTTCCTTGAGTTTGATAAAAGCTAATTAAAAAAAAAAAGTGTCAAGACACGTATAATTTTTCAGCTTTTTCACTAAAGCTTTGAAAATTTTCATTTTTTTAAATTACTTTGAAAAATAAAGTACGCTCCGTGAATGCACTTCGCCTTTGTCTCGCCTGTCGCGTCCAGAGTCACATCAGTGCGTCGTCACGTCTCCGAAAATCTACGGATCAATAGCGCAGGTCGGCGAAATTAATTACGCGTAGGAAGGGGATAAACTTGTTTTGCAAAAAGTCCATTTCGTTTACGAAAGGACTGGGGAGATACGTTCAAAAATTAATCTTTAAATACGTGACTTAGCGCAGTGCTCTTTGAATATAAAAATGCGATTATATTCCTGTAAATTTGCACTAAGACGAGAGAGAAGATCCCCTTATTTAAAAATTATTCAATATATTTACACCGTCATATAAAAATAAACTCTAGTTCTTAATTTTCTTGTAATACATTCGTTGCAGCAGTTTTATGTTTTTAATCATACGAATAAATCGTAACAATAAAATTCATATAATTTTAAATTATAAATCATACACACATGTATTAGATATGTAAACAAAATTATTTATAATATATCTTTTTAATAAAAATATTGAAATATAAACAATTTTTTAATTGTAATTGATCATCGTTCTTATGGTTTGAGAAATGATGATCTGTAACAAAAATCAAGAAAATTCTTTGATCTGTAACAAAATTATTGAAAATATCAATTCTCAATTTTTTAACGAAAGAATGAACTCGTATTCAAGGGAGGATAGATACTGACGCGATGAATCGTAAATACAAACTTAATATAAATGATAGGAAACACCGAGATTACAAACTCAATAAAAAGCATTTTACAACAGCACATTTTCCCGTAATATGTACTTGTCGATATTCTCCTATTGGACAGGATTGACTGACATTTCTATCAGAAATAAGGACCCAAGTTGACGTCACGAGGGAAATTAATCGACTTCCAAGTATGCTCAGGCTTCATGGAGAAGCGCCAATTTAGATATTATGTGGATCTGAAAAGGGTTGTTTGCGCAAGTCCGTGCGTGAAATTCCAATAGTCGCACGAGCCAAGACGTTATTCGGCTTCGATGAAGATCTGAATAATACGTTGATAATCACGAGACAAAGAAATTCTTCTCACGAGGTAGAAAATACACTTGAGAAATATTGAATAATTTGATTATGCTCTTTGAAGAGAATTTCTTAACGTATTTGATTTTATACTATTCTTCTTTACAGTTTCTTAATTTTCAATACTAAATATATAGCAGTTACAACAATTATTCAAATTAAAATTTTGAAATAGGTAATATCGAAGATTAAAATAAAGAGAATTTATTTTATTAATTTATATTTTATATAAATGATATCTTTTTTAAAATTATATTATATTTTTATGTAATATATTTATATTATATAAATTATGATTTATATAAATTTATATAAAGGAGATTATATTTTTTAAATAAAAAATTTACAAAAAAGATTCAACTTCAATTGCTTACAATTAAAAAAATTGTTTATATCTCAATATTTTTATTAAGAAGAGATCTTATAAATAATTTTATTTATATATCCAATACGTGTGCGTATGACTTATAATTTAAAATTACAGACATTTTATTGTTACAATTCATTTATATGATTAAAAATAAAAAATGCTGCAACGAGTGTATTAATAACTTTTCTGACGGTACCTTTTGTGAATTGTATATTATTCATAGTTTCATTAAAGCACTTTTTCCCAATTGTAATTATGCAACCCCTCATTGTAATTGTGATTGCCATTATGTAACGAATTAATGTTGCGCGTTTTTCAGCTCCGCAACTTTCGACGTTATAATTTATTGACACTACGTGATAAAGAGTTTCAGAGTTTTGCCTTTCGGTGGTTGACCTGTTTTTATTCAATTTACTATCGTCAAAGTCTTTGAACTTCTTCTCGGGACTTTTGCAAATAAAAAAAAAAAAAGAAAAATAGCGAAGTGCCCTTAAAGTATGATTTATTCTTCTCGATCGCTTGTAAAGTTGGGAAAAATTATTAAAATATATGTCAAAATTCTCAATCTTATTTTTGCTTAAACGGGTTAAATAAAAATTTCTCTTTAAAATTTGTATCGAATGTTCAGAAATATCCAATATAAATAGTAAATAATAGTATGCATATTGTTTGTATATCTTCGATAAAAAACTGCCTAGTAAACGCAAAAATACTCATTTTTTTTCTCAATTATGCAGGGTTTTATACCAATTAACGGCCATCGGTTTACCGATGAATATTCATTGCAACTTTGCAGCTGGAAGATGCGTTATATTACGCCACACGCTTCAGACTCAACCTCTTGTTATCGTATAATGTATTCCCTTTTTGTCACAAAAATTTTAAACTTTGTTCTCGATCGTAATCGAGAATATACCGCTTTAGCATCTATTACGTCCCGAAAGAGGATAATAATCGCGACATTATCAAATCGGTTTTGACGTTCCAATTTTAATATGAAATAGCGAAGCAAGAAAGCATCTCTTGCCGGGGAAAAGTTTAAAAGATTAATGATCTAACTTTTATGAATAATTAACCGTATAGCTGCATTGTGCACATATGGCTTAAGGCAAGATAAAATAAGTAATTTAGTAAAATCGTATTAAATTCAAAACTATTCCAATTGGAAATTCGTAGTTATTAAATCGTTGATTGTTTCTGACGGCACATATAAAATTCATTATTAAATTTATGTTTGGTCTCTATAATTTTCTTTTTGAAATGAGTCATTAATTTTCTTTTCTGATTTGTTGCAATTTAGTTTCTACTTTGCACCCCATTCACTTTTTAACAAGTTTTTTAATCAACGTTGCGCCCTCGGCGCACGATGCATATTTGACTTATGCGCTTTTCACCTTCGTGTTTGCGTATAATTTTAAACAGTATTCGATTCAAGTTCGCGAATAGTTGGATTTTTGTTGCAAGGCAGTTCGATATCATTCATCGATCTTTCAAGTTGATTTCGTCGCAAATGAAAAGCCCTGTTCGACCAACAAGGTCGTTTACGTACTTCGCTACAATATCCACTTACTCGCCGAACAAAGTTTGCTTCAATTTATTCGTTGATAGGGAGAAAGGCTTTAATTAAACCAACTAGTTCGAGGAAGTAACTAGCAGGAAAGACGTGGAAAATAATTAAACAGCAAAATTATTATAGAGATGTTTGAATCTGATCATAACTCGATTTAACTGTCGAGAAGCGCAAAGAAATTTATGCTAATTCGATGTGATTTCGTAACATGATAATTAAAATCTTTTAAATCAATCCTTCTTTGTTAATCCCGAAAATTTATTATTTATGTTACTGCAATACATTTTTATGTATTATGATTAATACATAGATATTGTTTTTTTTCAATATCGATGGCTTCATGATGGCTGATAAATCACTATTATATTCATATTTAAACAATTAAATTTTATTATTATTAAAAATTATTCTCTATTATTATTAAAAATTAAATAATTAATTAAATTATTATTAATGAATAGTTTCATTTATAGTCTATCTTCTTTAGTTAAAAAACTGATAGGAACTAACCGTTTATGATGAGATATTTGCATATATTATAAAATAAATATACTAATAATACGTTTTCCACTTGTCAAATGGAATTAAATCTTGGTGCCCTGAAAAAAGAGTTTGGTAATAATAATCAAGTCTAAATAATAGTTACTAATGCTAGGTGAAATAGTTCCAATCAAATGTTTGATTAATATAACCAAAAAATTAGTGTTGGTAAACTCAAACCAACTAAACGCTAATTTTACTTTATTTAGTAATTGTCAAACGATTAGTTACTATTATTATGTTTGGTAATACTTATTAAATATTATTAAATATTATACCAATATGCTAAACAAAATAAATACGTTAGTTATTACCAGATTTCTTTTTCTAGTATGTAAACTATGATAAAATATTTATCGTGAAATTTTCCGAGCGTCAAAAAACAAAATCTGGTGTCTTAAAAAACAAAATATATGATATTAAATAAAAACATAATATATTTTTACTCAATTTTAAACATGTATGTATTTTATTTTTAGAAATTTATTTTAGAAATACATAACAAAAAGACCCATTAGAACATATTAAAATTATTTTTAGTTAATCTCATGTATCTTTAAACAGGAGATTCGATTTGAGAGACGTAATGCATAATAGTAAGGAGACCATTATTGTCATTACGGTATTCGCAGAACGCAACGCTCGCAGAACTTTGTGAAAAGCATTTCCGTATTCTATTCCGAAATTTTACTTTTCAAGATCCTTTCCGTCACATTGGCTTGTATGTACGCAATTTAGATCACGAAAAAGCTTTGAGCATCCTTCCGTTCGATAACGCGGCCTCCTTCCTCACGTTCTCTCACAAGCGTCACGAGAAATTTATTTATTCACGTATCTCTGCGAAAACACGCAGCTGTTAAAGCGAATATATCGCGATTCGTCACGTCTCGCATAAAAACAACGCAAAAAAACGCTTCTTTAGCGAGAAATATTAATGATTCGAGACAATAGAAAAGATGTTAGATTGGAGCAAAAATAACAGCTGATTTCTCATCTTGTTTATTCTTAATCACGAAATAAGATATTATTATTCTGTTTATATCCCCCGGAAACTACGTAGATAAAGATAAATTTAATACTATTATTACTTCCGCTAAGTAATATTCTCAATTTTAATCCTTCTCAACTTATGAAGTCTAAAATACTGACAAGTGTTGAATCCAGCAATTTCTACTTATTATATACTTTTAAAATCTCAGTACGGAACGAACAAATGTACTGTTGCCATTTATCTGCGGGATAATACCACGGAAAGATAATACTTCTGTAGCAACGATATGAAATTATTCGTAACGCGTTGTAATAAATTATGCAAAAATTCTAGTTCACGTATTTAAATTGCATTTACATAAAAAGATTAAATAAGACATATATAATTGTACTAACGCGTTTGCATAAAAACTTTGCGTCCCTATACTATCGTATAATCTTAATTGTTTCGTACTGATTGTGTTTTCATTGTCATGCTAGGTTTTGCATCCACAATATCACAGTATAAGTAAAATAAATGCAAGCAAATTTATATTACATGACACACAATTTTGTATGTATCGATTTTTTGATTCAGAATCGTTTTTTCTTAAAAATTTGTTGAGATTAAATTTTTAATTGAACATTTTTGTAAATAATCATCAAATTGGATGTTTGTTCATATTTACTTTATATTTAAAAATAAATTTTTGCTATATTTGCACTTCGAAATTTATTCGCCTTATCTTTAATTTTTCGATCGTTCGCTTTAAAAGTTAATTAAGGTTAAAAAGCTAAACAGCTAAACGCAATTTAAAAGCTATCAATCCCTTGACATTTTCATTAAAAGAAAATTAATTCCGAATTGATCAAAGAATTTCTAGATAAAAGGTATTACTCTGAGACATTAAATCATCTTAACGTGTTTACAAATTTTGATTGAGTAAATACTAAACATCTATTAAACATTGTTATGTCTTACGTATTAATTCATCAGACAGAGTTTAGACAAGGTTTGTTGCGACTTCGTTACATTACCAAAATTACGCGATCCTACGAATTGATCTGTGCAATGTATACCTACGGATTCTCTGTGTCAACTCTCTAAGTTGTTGGAGGAACGGGCATTTAGTTTAGCGTCCTACAGCATATACATACGTACATAAAGCACTGTTGCTTAATGTGAATTTTGCTCGAGGCTAGTTCCACGCATAATTTCACAGAGCAAACTACGAATGTTCAAATAAATCTCGCAAGAGAGAAACGGAGAGGAACGGGATGCAGGAGTATGTACTTGGTGCTTTCATCGCATTTCGCCGTAAACGACGTATTTGCCAAGTCGCAAAGTCGGAGTACGAGATTGTGACGTATAGTTTGAGAGTATTCGAATGTGTTGATTACACTGTTTAACAAGAAATGACTTTTTTCGAGCACGAAGATAATTGTTTTCCGATATATATATATATATATATATATATATATAGCTTTTTGGACACTGAATATTATAGGTTTATCAAATTGTTTTATTACGTCACAATTTTGAGAAATTTAAAGTTGCAAGAAAACTATTTTAGTATAGTATATTGGCATATTATAACTACGACACATGACTTGTGAGAAATTTTATTTTAATAAAAATTAAGTGCAATATGTTGTTAGTACTGTCAGTTCTTAATAAGATTTTGTTGTATCGACTATGGTTAAAAAGATTTATGATTAATACAAAATCTGTTGCATCAAAGTTACGTCTAGACTTTTAAAGATCTATCAAATATTTTTCAATTATGTTATTCAAACTTAAAATTTTTTAGGTTGCTATATCTAATGACAAAATAAAAAAATGTTCGAATTTTCGAGATAATTCATTGGGTGTTTTTATACAATTTAAATTGAATTAACTTTGACATTAGATTAATATTCAACGATCTGAAAAATATTTAAGAGTTTAAATAATATAATTAAAAAATATTTATAGTAGATTCTTAATAGTATATGTAAGTCGTAACTTTGATTCTTTGACAATAGATCCTATATTAATCACAAATATTTTTTAATTATCGACATAACAAATTTCTTTTAAGGACTGAAAGTTCTGATATATATTTAATTTTAATTGCAATAAAACTTCTCCAATACATCAGATTTATAATACGCTAAAATACAGTAAAATAGCAATTTTTTGCGACGTTAATCAAATTTTCAAAATTGCAATATGATAGAGTAATTTGTAAAAGGAATCAGTAATAAAAAATGAGAAACAATTATCTTCGTTCTTGTGCATTTTTTGTCGAACAGTGTCGAACAATTTCAAAATAAAATTTTTGAACTGATCAAATAGCGTAATTTTTCCAGAAAATATTTTTATAAAGAACAAAATCATAAAATGTCATATCATGAAAGGCAAGAAACGTTCATTACAAAAATTATATTACGCGTAAAAACATTTGGATCTTTTGTGAAGAAATATTTTTAGATGATTCTGTTTTAGAATCGTGTAGAACGCTGCCGCGCGCGATAACGTAAAACTTCAAAAATACGACGATGTAATGGTGCAGCGAAGTACGTAAGTAGCACCTGCACGGTTCTTCCATCGAGAACTTCCGGCGTGGAAACTTCAATTTCTCGACTCTCTCGGCGGCTTCACGTGAAGTACGCGGCGATGATTTATCTGGGGATCGTAAAGTATTCTTTTCTCGCGTGAAAAACGTTTTACAGTTAGCGTTCAACAACGTTGAATGAAATACCGTGATAAGAAATACCATAAATAGCTCGTACCTGTTGAATAGCTGATATTGTTTGAGATTAACATAGAAATTATTACAAACTGTTATATAAAGAGAGCAATTTGTATTTTTTTATTCTGACACCATCAGTATCATTTTTGTTTGACGACAATGCATTCTAATTATTTCTAATTATTTCATTCGCATGTACAGACGCTACAGAATCATTCATATGTATACAGCCACTCACATATTAATATACGGAAAATAATATTTAACTATAACTATATTATGATTGGACAATAAATTAACTGTATATTTAACTGTACAATATATTTTAAAAACCATTATATTTAAATAGTTAAATTCTTATTTATATAAAAATTTAAATAAAAAAATTGTGAAAAATTGCATTATATGTTCCAAAAAAATTATTGAATTTAATGTTAAATAACATAAATTTAGAAATTTAAATTTATCTTTGATTTATGTGATCGGGAAATGAAAATTAAGTTATTACTAATACATTATTCAAAATTTCTTTACGTCTCGCACGCCCACGTGAAAAAAATAAAATTATATATATATTGTATATGTATAAATTAATATATATATATATACATATTAATATATATGTAATTATAATAACAAAAAATCATTTATTTTGCGGTTATTTAATTTAATTTTCTTTAAATTTATTAAAATCAGAAAAGTGAAACTATTGATTTACTAAAAGCACAATTTTCTTCTATCAAATTATGCACATCCTCTTTATTTCTAATAAAATAATAATTTCCGGAAAAAATGCTTCTTTTTAAGAACAAACTTAAAAAAAAAAATTATATAAAAAATATAAAAAAATATAAATATAAAATATAAAATATAAAAATCATATAAAATTATATAAATATAAATCTTTTACTCTGTAATTTTATTTTTCAAATAAACAATTCAAATAAGAAAGAACGACTTTTATAAGAAATATATTAAATAAAAAATATGTGATATATAAGTAATAAATTGCTCACCACTAGATTTCTCATTTCACCGTTGTTCGATACTTTTCTCAGGTCTCTTTCTCCGACTTTCCTTCAGCTCCTTCTCTTGTGTTGACAGGATTCATTGCACTCAACACAACACTCGTAAGAATACGGTTTCACAATCGATCGTAATTAATGATCGAGTGCGAACTAATGGTCCAAATACGAAAATTGCACGATGCTTTTCAAGGAACTCTTGACGTTTAAATGTGATACGCACTTATTGGAAAAATAAGAAAAAAACGTCATTATACGAAGTCGTAATTCGCTCAATATAATTGCGACGTTTTATAGTTTTACGAAATAAAAAATACTTATTATATTATTAATAGATATTTTATATATCACGGCGTTTCGTTAGATAATTTATTTTACCTGCGTAGGATTCCACGTTATTGATCTCAAAATGCAAAGCGAATTAGAAGCGCATTAGTAGTAAAAGACAAGCCACGTTGCGCGATGTATACGCGCGATGTACGAATCTAAGCCATTATGAAAATAATCATCGCTCGGAATCATTGCAAGATATATTATGATTCCTATCTGTCTTTATTCTCTATCTATTTTCAACGAATAGAAAAGGATCAAAATATCTTTTCTCTCTCTCTCTCTCTTAATAAAGTAAAAATCTTTCATGAGTAATTGTTACTTCGATATTTTTATGAATAATTAATAATTGCACGGGCTAATCGTATATTACAAAACAATCGTGAGATATGTACCGTATATCTAACACTTATTGCGACTGTGGTCCGAAAAGACAAACGAAGAGCGGTGTGCACTATTTGTGCGTATATGCAAATGATCGGCGCCGATCTCGCCTAAACTAAACGCGCTACTCGCCGCACAAACAAATACTAAGGGTGCGTTCTAATATTCACTGCTCAAAATCTATAACATATGTTACGTGCCCTATAGATATTGAGTACTTGCAGTGAATATCGGAAACGCAGCTCAAGTCACCAAGGCCGCGCGCCAACAATTTCGTTATCGGAAAATATTCAACGTATATCACGAAAGAAATGAGTGTTAAATAATCTATTGATCACATTTTATATTCTCCGATGAGAGAGAACAGCAAATATTCAAATAATCCCTCACGAGCTATTATCACACGGGCTATTATTTGCTTTATATCGTAAATTTGCAGTTATCTATACTTTATTTTACTTTGATTCGATAAGCTATTATTATAGCTCTGCACAAAAAAAACTTTTTTTAATTGTAACTGTACCGCGGTAATAATTCCTATTAAATTTTTTTGCACGATTTATTGTTTTATAATCGCGATAGAAAGATTGTTTAAAATGATGAAAGTTATTCTTTCACGATAATTATATTCTTAATAATGCTTTAATCTAAATATATTTCTGCATCGCGCTTTGAGATTCTTATTGATTTAAATGTAATTTGCTTATCATTTTCAGATACATACGTATAAGGGGAAGAGAGGTATCATAGTTCATTCTTATTTCAAGACTTTCTTAACACATTGATCGTCACGTCACTCAAATTTGGGTGACGACTATGTTTTCGTGGGTATCCAGTCACCCACAATTAGGTAACGCTTTTCTTCGTCCAGTCAAACACAATTTTCCAAGTAATTTGCAACAAATTTTTTTAACACAAGTATTTAATAGTAATAACATATGTAACAATTATAGATAAAAATAGATAAAAAAATATTATTTTAACAAAAATAGATAACATTATTATGACCGGCTGTGTTCGACGCGTAGTTTGAACGTGTACCGAATTATCGTGTTTAAATTTAAAATAGAAATATTATTGATCACTAATATCTAGCTTTGACCGAAGTGACAGTGATTTAATTTATTTGAGGTATTCGTACAGCGGTCGGAAATTTATTACATAACATTATATTACTTCTTACCTGTTACCCGAATTTATTCCATGACAAATAATGACTTGATAGAAAGAAATAAAATTGTATAGAGATTAAGAATTAAAAGTTAGAAAATAAATTATTTTTTAAAACAATCCCAATTACAGTATAAAAACAAATAGATTAATTATAAGCATATATATTCTTAGTCCATCACACTGTGAAGCTTGAATTTGGGCCGTAGAAAACAACATACCCCATTTATCGGACGATCAACGTGTTAAATAATGTCTTTAAATATTCTAATATGATTCTGAATCTGATTGATTTATTACATATTAATAATTACTTTACATATTGAGAAAGAAAGAGAGAGAGGGAGGAAAGAGAGGAGGGAGAGAGAGAGAGAGAGAGAGAAGGAAGAAGGGAGGGTAGGAGAGAGGGAGGGAGATACGTGGAGTAGCGAGCACTGATACGAGGAGCGTCGATATGCGAATGATAACGCGTCGACCTCTCCTAAACAAAATGCGCCATACGCCGCCGCGCCGCTCGAAACAAACCCCCAAGGCCGCGCGCCAACGATTGATTTTAAATATAAAAGTAAATTATAAATAACGGCCATAACGATAACAATCACCCTTATTTTCAACACAAGATACATAAGATGTATGTGTATCTATTTTAGATGAGTGTAACGAAAGCTGAAAATGTATAATAATGTATAATCATTTATTTTAAAATGTAAAGAATAGATTATTTATTTCGGAATATTTGTTAAATATCTCATATTTTCGATATTATTTATTTGCCGCATGGTTTTTATGATATAAAGCTATAATGGTAAGTGACATGTTATTATTATTATATATATATTATATATATATATAAAATGGTGAATGACGCTATTATTCTCTCTTTTCGTTTACCGTTTGTGCAGACATAGCGTGTCGACCCGTGTATTTTCATCTTTCCTTTTGAATCGCACGAGGAGTCTCTCTCTCTCTCTCTCTCTCTGTCTCTCTCTCTCTCTCTCTCTTTCTCTCAGATCATAATTTAAATTGAGAAATTGAAAATTTCAAAGCACGGAATATTTTGAATTAAAGTATCATTGAGAAAAAAATTATAACTTTATTAGTAAAATGATTATCATTCTATACTGTTTCGCGATTATAAAAAAATAATTCGTGCGAAATGTCTGTTTCGATTGTTTGTCGATTGTTGTATTGTTAATATTATATACGAATTTTTAATCGCTTGAACTAACAGTCACTTACTGTAACAATTAAAATATCTCTGAGATATGAGTCTTTATTTCTATGAGACAAAGTAAACGTGATAATCTATTTGCATTGAGAATATTTAACACTTTGATTTCCAAATTGATTTCGGCAATAAATAACTTAATAAACCTAGTATATTATTTCAACTCTTTATTGTCTTTTTAAATCCTAATGTAATTTATATTGTTTCTTTAATTTATTGTTTTTTGAAATTATTTCTTATCTGATACATAAAACTGTCACTCGCAAATAGGCGAAGACGAAGACTTTGCGGAAATTTACGCGTCACTCAGATGTGGCTGACGTGATAGTCAAAGTATTAAAATGTAACGAATAGATTATATAACGTACACTTTTTTCACAATATACGTTGAATATTTTTCGGTGGCTATTGGCGCGCGGCCTTGGGGTTTGTTTTCGTGGCGGTGAGTGACACGTTCTGTTTAAGGGAAGTCGGCGCGTTATCATTCGCATACCGATGCTTCTACGGACAGGCATCGGTTCCGCTCCGCGTATTTTTCTTTCTCGCTTCTTTCCACCCTCTTTCGCTCTTTCTCTCTTCCCTCCTCTTTCTCTCTCTTTTCCTTCCTTTCTCTCTCTCTCTTTCTCTTTCTTTCTCTCTCTCTCTCTCTCTCTCTTTCTTTCTCCACTTTTATTTTCAGATTTTAATCCGTCGCAACGAGTACCGTACAATATGAAATGTCCTGCATCTTATGATTATTACAGATTACTATTTCGCGCGCTTATTAGCCATTCATAAATATCATATTAAAATGACAAACATTTACTATGAAAGAGATAGAATTTCGTAGAATTCACTTGAAACCGAAATGATAAAAAAAAAGGTTTATTATAATATATTATTTCGCAATTAATAAGGACGATAGTTATTTTCATAACCGGCGTCGGATAAATTCGGATATATTTTGAAACGTCTAAAATTTTAAAAATATAATTTTGCATTTCAAGATCGATAACGAAGTAAGTTGATTAAACAATTTAATTAACAAAACGATGATATATTGATTTATATTGATTATTAAATAAATATTTTTCTTTGTGCGAATTTATAAAACGTTGCAATTGAGCGAATCGTATAATCGTATAACTTCGTATAAGCGCATTTTTTTCTTATTTACTGCAATGAAATAAGCATATTTAAACGTCGGTAATCCCGTAAAAAATAATTGCACGATCATTACATTCAGTTCGCGTGCAATCGTAATTGATTAATCGTATTCGGAGTATTATGTGAATACAACGAACCCTGACAATTAGGGTTAGATTTAATTAGGAGAAGATAAAGCAAGAGGAGAAAGAGGAGGAGGGGAAAGAGATCTAAGAGAGGGATTAACATAAAATTTTTTTCTTTTTTTGAGTATAATTCTCGATTATAGTTTTGAATTACATGAACCGTTCTGAATTGCGAAAAAAATATGATATTAATAAGCTATCAGTCCGCGATTACAGTTATCCCAAGTGTTTTTGTGCAATTGTATCCTGTGAAAGAGGAACCCTGACAACTTTGGCGTCTTGAGAGAAGATGGAGGCTTAGGGGAGGGCCTCGGCCTTGGAAGCAACCTTGGGGAGAGTACAATTTCTTATCAACGTAAAATTAATCGCTCTTTCTATTTCGTTTTATCTCGATTTGCGAATTAGAGAAGGAGAAAGAATCTAAAAATAAAAATTAATTTATATGAAGATTTTTTTCGAAAAATATATAATTATATCAGTAAATACTACTTAAAAATAAAAAGTTCCATGCGCATAAAGATTATCAATTATCCTTTGAAATATTGATCATTTTGTCAGCTGCTTTAATTTAAATCTTATGTTTGTGTGTTACAGTATCATCGTGGCCACATGGTTGATAATTTCGCTCGTAGCGCATCGGTCGGTGAGTGACAAATTTTTTTATATCGGGGCAATGAATCTGTGAAACTTGTATTTTTTAGTCATGTATTTATGTATTACGTTATATGTAAATAAATATGATTTCTCACAGATGCCTTAAAATGGATAGACTATATAATAAATTAGGCAAATTAATTAATTCTGGAGCACACCATTATTTATCGATTTATTGTATTTACGAGAATATTCTCGTAACCACACATCGAGCACAGTAAAGCTCATTATGTTGACGCATCACTTGTTGGTGCACGTAATGTTTATTGCACCGCAGAATATTAGCTGCGGTGCAACGAACCGGTATGAGATATACCAACCGCCGAAAATTTGTTAGGTGAGTCATTGAAATCATGCAAATATATATTTTATTAATAAATATAGATATTATAATTGTGATCTTTTTCGTGTAATATTAATCTCTCGATATCGCTCGATATACTTGACACCCGAGACACTACCGTGTCTCCTGATATCAATTAATTATATTTTCAAATTTATTTTTAAAGTAAATATAGAAAAATATATATATATAGAAAAAGAGAGAGAGAAGGAGAGAGAGAGAGGGGGGGAGAGAGAGAGAGACAAAGAATGAAAATAAAATTCTAGAAAAAAAATAATGACATTTTTCGTTTTTATTTAATTTTTTTAATGACATTTATTTTTTATGGTCAATAAAAATTGAATCATCTATATTGTTTTGTAATGTATATGTAAGAATGAATAAAAAATGATTTTCTACACAGACTACATATATAGAAATAGTTTATTTGCAATTAAAGAAATGAAAAAGAAAAGAAGTAGTTCTAGAATGGATAGGATTTAATAAAAGAAAATAAAAACTATTTAATAAAAGAAAAAGTAAAAACTTTAAAATTGAAAAGATTTTGTTGAGTTATTAAATATCTTATTTTCCTTTTTCTTCCTTTTCTAAATATTCCTCCAGAATTAAATTTACATAAATTCGTGCAAGAAAGTGCAATATATATAAATAAATTTAATATACATATGAGACGAATATAAAAAACTTAAAAATATTTTGGTTCACGTTGTGTATTTCATCCACTTTATTTAATATATTATACATACTAATGATTATTAATTGTAGTTATCCTTTTCAAAATGCACTGATTTTATTCTAATTTTTTATAGTCTATCCATGTAACTTAAAATGTGAAATGCAGCGAATATTTTGTCGCGAATAAAATAATTTTTTATGTTGAATCAGAGTCGATCGGTTTTCATATCAGTTATATTAAAATATTTAATATAATCTGAGATGATGCATATTTCTAATATATATCATATTAAAAATAATTTTGATAGTTGGATATTGATTAATATATTATATAGATATTTAGAAATATTTAGATGAATATATTATGAGATATTTAGATGAAGATGTGTTGAAAAATTTATAAAGATGAACGTGTTATGTACGCGCAAGAATTTAATGAATTTATTAATTGTGATATTAATTGCGTGAAAAAATTCGTTCCTTTTTATATCATTCTCGTATCATTCATTTTAAATATTTCACTTAATATGAGGTGAAATACAAGTGAAATCAAAATGATTTTTTCCATGTGGACAAATGGGCGGCAATTGCTCAAGATAAATTTTGTTTTATTTTTAGAGGCATATAAAATAATTCTTTCTTTTAACTAGTAGACTGCAGTACATTCTGCAGTCGTATCTTTTTTAATACGACGGTTGCGACATTTGTGACATTTTGCCCGTAATGATATTGTAACGAACTTTTAACGTGCTTTTCTTTATTAAAAGTAAATTATATAAAGTATGATTAAAATATAATATACATAAATACGTGATTTTTTTATAAACAGAGAAATGTCTGTCATTGATACAATTTTGCAATATTATTTTTATGACTTATTACATCCAATTTTTACGATTTTTTATAATTTGAAGTGTATTACAGAAAGTAGTTATTATATACTTTTTAATTTAAAATAGACATAACAAAATATTACGAAAGAGCAAAACTAATTTATTTTATTTTTTGTATTCTCTCTCTCTTAATTTAATATTCTCTCGCCTTCCCTTTTATTTGAACACAATATCTGCCAGTTATCGTGTCCAGGCGAGAAATATTCTACTGTTCGCTAGATATTCTCTATCGGGAATTACGGATCGGTGCCCAATTTTGCAGGATATATCAGCTAAATCCTAGACAGACATTAGAGAATACGAACAAAATTCTCTCTGTTAAATAGGACATTCCTGGCAGCTTTCGAATACTTCAGCATCTATCTGCCGACAATGATCGCGTCTCTTTAGCTAGTTTCAATAACTCAAGTGCCAATAACAAAAAGGAGTGATGTATAAGCGATAAATCTACATACTTTCGTACTGTTATAAACGAGTCCGTTATTGCTCATAGAAGTAAAAAAACAAAAATTTTGATTTTTAAATTATATTATTAAATAGTATTGAATTAATTATTAAGAAATTTATATTTTTCTGTTAATATATATACATTATCCTTTTAAAATAAATAAAATAAATAATAAATAATTTTTAAAATAAATAAAATTTAATAATTTGAAAAAAAACGATTATTTTATTATCTGGAATTTTTTATCTTGCTGCTGTTATGTTTACCTGTTAATTTATATAATGAAAAAATTTTACACTATTGTTTACTATTTACGTTTTAACACGACATTAGCGTTTTAACACGACATTAGCGATTATCATGTTTAAAATTTGTTATTGCAAAGTTTCTAGCTTCTTCAAGTTAGCTTTTTTATTTTATTAACGTAAATTCGTGCAAAATAAGCAAGTAGATATTAGATTGAAAGAGCAAAGATTAACTTAATGAACTACTCATAATTGAACTATCCCTAAGTGTTAATGTTTCAATAATTTTACGGAAATAATGAAGTATTCGTTCTATTTTTCAAATTTAATTGAAAATCACACCATAATAAAGAGAGAATGGAATATTCGCGCCGGATTGATGAATGATACATTTTTACTAACAATTTTGACAGGTCTATTTTTGTATTCATAACCACGCCGTTTACGTGGATATTGCATCGCAATATTAGACCGCACGCTGTTATTCATATTGATTGCACCGATGACATCTGTTAGCTTTTTCGATTTGAAGAGATTTCATGCCTTTAATCTTTATTACCGTATCATTCTAGCGTTTATTAAAAATAGATTTATTGCTTTTCGTACAGGATGATTTTATCAGATTCAATCTTTAGAAAGTAATAAAATGAATTTATAAAAGATAATATACGAAAAGCGGGATTGGAGGGTTTTTTGAAGTATATTGAAGCAGGAGTAGGAAATTTGACGAAGATAATTGTAATTATTGGTCAAATACACAATTTGTTTCCTCATTGTCTCAATGATCGAGCATTTCATTTGATTGTAGCTTAACTAGCATCAAATTTACTGCCATAAACACGAATACAATTAAATTTAATGAATTATCTTCATTATAAATCTTTGTTGCCTATATATTTTTACATCATCTGTTGAAAGCAATGAATAAAAATTGAGCAATGATAAACTTTAGATAATGACAGATTCTTCAGCAATTTATGAAATAAAAAATCGTGAATTTTGATAAGTACAAACATTTTCTAATCTTCAATAAGTATAAACATTTTTTTAATTATATTATATGTGCATATATGTACACGGAAAGAACGGTTTTACTGAAAGATTTAAAATTTTAACTTGATATTAATCAGAAAAATAATTTTAGAACGCTCAAATTAGTTGCTAGAATATCAAAATTTTTTGCAGCATTGCTCATTATCTTAAAATTCCAACAAAATTATTTTCAGATCTGTATTCAGCAAAATTTTCCCTCAACAAGATCGTTCTTTCCTAGTTTACGTAATCCTTGTAAAAAAATAAGATTAACGATTCATTCAGTTAGACGACTGGTTAGTTAGACGACTGGTTAGTTTGCTAGGATAAACTAAATGTCAGGATTCATGTAAACTTAAGCTCTCTCTCTCTCTCTCCTTGACAGCTAATCAATTGCTTTCATGTTTCTCACCGCTATACATTTACACAGATTATAATTGCGATCTTCCCAAAATTAGAAGGTCATAAATGCTTCGAGAACATTTTTTTGATTTTGAAATGAAGAGAAAAACGAGAACGAGAAAAGAATCTTGTGACATAATTTATTCGTGACATGTAAATAAGTTAATCTAAAAGTTCTTAATCTAAAAATCGATTTGCCCTCTTTCCATTTAACCGTCAAACTAAATTTATTGTAGAGTTAACTTCATTGGAATATATTAAACTAAAATTTGATATGCTCCCTCAGGATCTTTATCTTTGCATACTAAAGAACGCGACGATTAAAAAAAGAAAAAAAATAAATATCGTTATATAGATTAATAAATATTGATATACTTAAAAGTTACATGCATTATTACAATAGAAATATGTGTGCACGGAAATAATGATTTTACTGAAGTATTAAAAAATTTAGCTAGATAGCTCTGAAAATAATTTTGTATTGTGAAAATTATTATATAGGACGCTCAAGCATAATGAGCAATGCTGCAAAAAATTTTGATTCTAGCAGTGCGTCCATTCGTGCATTTTCTTTGTGCGTTTATCATGATGTAACAGATACAGATTTGAAAACAATAACTAAATAATTCTGTTCCAGCTAAATTTTTAGATACTTTAGCAAAACTGTGTTCTTTTTGTGTGTGTGTGTGTGTGTATCAATCTTTGTTTCTAAAATATCTGTATTTTACTGTTCCTTATATAAACGCGGTGGATCGAAGATATTAAAGAGCGCTACGCGTTCTTTTTCCAAAGACCGAATTGACACCGGTATTGTATTATTCACAATCCTATCAAATGTTATTAGTGCAATCTGAAAAATAAAAGTCGATTTTTGCGGCATAAAAAGAAATGACAATCCATGATTTAATGTCTCGTACAAAAATAACAAATCAGAAAAATTATCACTATATATTTCTCGCTTTACTCGCGCAACCTAATCCTTCTTCTTTTGTTAATAAAATTTCTCTTCTTCTACTGTCATTTAATTTTTTATTTGTCATATCGCCGTTGTGTCCCTTCGATCGATCACTTTCTCACTTTACTTTCTCAGCAAAGAATAACAAAGAAGGCAAAAAAAAATGAAGATAAGAAAGAGAGAGAGAGAAAAAGAACGTGGAGAACGTGGGACTAGTTTAGAAAGATAACGATTGATGAAGTTATTATCGATTTGTCCTAAACTCTTTATCCTGTGAATATCCGGCATTATAAATAATTCCACCGGCTGTTCACAAAGTTTGCGATTGTGAGTGCATTTGCTTGCATATGAACACGGGTGGATATATGTGTTGGAAAAGCAAAGTTTCGCTTGCAGGACATACCTATCGCGTTTTCCAATAGTTACTCGTTTGCGCAAAATTGCGTAATATTTTACGAAACTCACTGGTTTCAATTAATATCGCATCTCTTTATTGTTTTCTTTTTTGCCTTTTTTAAAATCTTTATTATATATTGTCAAATTTAGAATTAATTTCTCAAGGAAGCTTTGAGAAAAATATTCTATCATAATTTAATATTTATATACATTGCAACTTTCAAGTTTTCTATTAAAATAAAACTCCTTATTTATGTATCATTGGCATCATAGAAGTTTTTTAATTTTAACTTTTAAATATTTGTTTAACACAAGATTTCCTACAAAGAATTAAATC
This sequence comes from Cephalotes varians, assembly GCA_037157785.1. NCBI lineage: Eukaryota > Metazoa > Arthropoda > Insecta > Hymenoptera > Formicidae > Cephalotes > Cephalotes varians. The sequence goes on from JANQDE010000190.1 coordinate 107,150, forward strand.
TTGACATAAAATTAAGTTCAAAATTGTCGAAATATTTTTCACTTTAATGCCGCAAAAATGCAACGTTTTTATAACTTCTAATTTGACAACGTATAAATTTCTCTATTCTGTATTTACTTTATCGATTATTATTTTTCGTCATATTTTTATTCTCATTTACACTTCTTTTTCTGTCTTTTTTATGTCAATTTCACAACCTGTCAAAATGCAATAAAAATATTTTCTCGATGTCCCTTCCCTCTCATGGAAATTGCTATCTATTTGCATTGCGACTACTGGTGAGTTGCAAATTTATTCACGGATCGATAAATCGATATGTAGAAAAGTTTCTCGTCGAACAAATTGACGAGAAAGTTAAAAAGATAAAGATTCGTAACGACAAACGAAATCACGTCACGATTCAATTTGCGAAATGGAGAAGTCGCGAGTGTTAAGAATGAAATATGAAAAAGGCGATATTAAGAAAGTCGAAGCGATATTTTATGACAACATATTACGATAACTATACAATATTTTTCCTTTACATTTCATTTTTTATACTAACAATGAGTTTGAAGAATAAAACAAATGGCGCTTCTAAAGGCGAAGAAATTAAATTATTTACGAGAATTCTAAATTTTATTAAGAAGAAAATTTTATGTCGTTCTTTTCACGCTATAGATATACGTCTTTAAATACTACGACAACATCTATTAAATATCTATTGAAATTTACATCTCATTTTTTTTATAATGGAAGGGGGCAACATTGTTTCAACATTGTTTCAACTTTTTTCATAATTTCTATTGAAGTAATCTTAGGACTTGCGCAGTTATACGAACTTTTCGATAGTATAATAACTTCACCGGATCATCGTGTACGTGATATTAATCGAAAATCATTTCGTGTTTCACACCCGCCGCCAGATAGGTCTTTGAGCGAAATTTCGCCGGAGCAATCGTGCGAATTTACATAGCGCTGTCGTAAAATCGGCCAAAAGCAAAATAGAGAATAATTTAAATCCCGCTGCTATTCGACCTCTTTCACTGCGTAACTGGGCACACTGCAATCATTTAATTTATAATATTTTCTTCTCTCGGCGTCCTCAGCGGGATTCAATCTGTTTCGCTTGGAAAATCAGAGATAATCAGATCGCCAGAGAATCGCCAGAAAATACAAATTTTCGGAATAGAAGAAACAGCTTAAATGATGTAAATCGGTGGATAGATAGATAAATAACTTTATCAATCTCCTATCGGATTCTATCTTATCGGGCACAAGAACTTTCATTGCATTTGTCGCATAAAAACACGGAAAAAGACATACATAATAATTACATAACCGTTTAATGTAAATAGGAAGTTTACTCTACACGGAAAAAACGATTTTGCTGAGGGATCTAAAATTTTGCTGGATACAGGTCGGAAAATAATTTTGTTGCAACTTAAAAATAATGAGAAATGCTGAGAAAAAATTTTGATATTCTAATATGAGCGTTCTACATACTTATTTTGATAGTTTAACAAAATTACTTTTCTAATCTGTATCCAACCAAAATTTTTAGCTCTTTCCGTAGCAAAACTGTTTTTTCCGTATAATAATTTATGCAATCTTTTATTCTGAAGATACATCCAGATTATCGAACTGAATCTTGAGTCGAATATCGAAGCAAACCTCAAATCGAATTTCGAGTCGAATTTCGAGCTGAACCTCGTGCCAAATCTTGAACCGAAACTCGAGCCGAATCTTGTGTGAACCGAGCATGCGTCCACATAGGCTATGTTCCAAAATTCACTGTCAGCATTAAAAAGTCCGTAGCTTACATTACGTGCACTCTAGATTTTTAGTAGTAGCAGTGAACTTCCATTGCATTTCCGAGGATCGATTCAAGCTTTCAAAATTCAGATTATTGGCTCGATAATTTGGACGAACTTTACTTTTGTTTGAGAGCACCGGAAAATGTAAAAAAAAAAACTGCAAATAAATTTTAGAGAATTGTAATGTAAAGGAAAAAATGATATTTTTTCGCGGAAGTCTCCACCCTTCGCTATTTTACTGCTTTTTTGCGTACTATGCGTAATATAGCTTCTTTGCACGCTATGTAATAAAATAATTGTGTGTCATGTGTTTGCCACGACAGAAATAATGTTCGCGTTAAATTTTCCGTGTTTTTTATTCCCAAAAGTAAAGTAAACAAGGAAAACTTTTTCTGATATTGATAAAGTACGTCAAATAGAAAATATTTCAGATTGATAATATTTTTAGATAAAAACAACTGAAATTGACAAAGTCTTACGTGTTATACATATTTAAATATAAAAAACTTTATTTCTTATTCTGAAATTGCCGTTGTTTTACTTTGCTCGAGTTAGTGGTTATTTTTCAGTTTACTTTTCATTTTACTTAAAGTTTTAATATTTAATATTTAAAAGTCAATATAATACCGTTGAAAAAAAAGCAAGAAAGATTAGAAAAAGAGAAATTCACTTTTTCGCTTTTATAATTTAAATTTGATTTGCAAACAGAATGATAATATTTGAACTCTTGTACGCTTCAAAGAATAATTTGTAGATTTTGTAAAGAATGAAATAATTCTGTTACCTATTAATTAGTTCTGTTATTTATATATAGTTATCAACGAAATCAAACAGTTTCAACATTTCCATCAATAATTCGTACGCAAATAATGTGTATCTTGTTAGTAAATTTACATTTTCTATTCATCGCAGAATTTATTCGTCTCAATTGAATTATTTTATGCAGTTCAGAATAATGTCAGAATAATCAATAGACTGAGTCTAAAAATAATAATAAAATTAACAAATGCTTGAAAAAAATCAATTTTGTGAGAAACAACTATAATTGAATAATTAAATTAATATAATTGATTATATTTATCAAAATTTAATCAATTATTAATAAAATAATGCTGTATGTAAGTCGCATTTTTTTCAATAATAAACGTTATTATTAAAAAAATTTAATGTTTCATGGAAATTTCTTTGTTAATTTTTCTCGTTCGAAAAAAAAGAACTGAAGCATGCGCGTGTGTCCGATGAGCGTCTGTAGTACTTGTCCAATAAGTGTCTCCTGTTCAGTAGATCACCTATTTCTGTCTCTCAAGTACGAGAACGGACAAGAGTCTTCTTCATCGACATGATACTAGTGGCATATAGATTCGGCACATAGATTCTTTCGTGAAATTCCCTCGATAGTATTGCATCCTCTCAAGCGCGAAGTAGATATGTGATGCGCTACGTGTGTTTTTTGTGACAAATATCACATATACGTATATAATCACGCAACGTATATCATTTTACGATCGATAGGCACTACGGAACTGTACAGTGAGCGTTGCTAAAGTTCTACTTCCGAATTAAGCGTTTCCGTTGGTTACATTCCTGTACGGAAAAAACAGTTTTTTAGTAATTATTAATTATTTTACTGAAGTATCTAAAAATTTAGCTAGATAAAGATGCTAATTATGTATGCTTAAACGTTGATGACAATGCAAAAAGTTTTAATATTTTAGCATTCAGTTTAAATGTCCTGCATAATTAATTTGGTGGTCCAAACAAAATTATTTTCAGATTTGTATTTAGCTAAATTTTATATTTTAGCAAAATTGTTTTTTCCATGTAGATATCTTATATGACTATTAATTAAAAAAAAACTGATATTTTATTGATTATTGCACATAACTTATTATTTGATTTTTTATGATGTGTTTGATCCATTTGTGTGTGCATTTAGTCTATTTGAACGTTTAAAGATCTCAGATTGTCAGATAGGATTCCGAGACATGATGCGTCCGAATTGAAAATGTCTGGTGTATAAAAGCTCAGACTGCTCAGCTTCTCATGTGTCCTCATAATACCTTTGCATAGAATTCACACACAATATATCACTGCTATCCCAAGTTTCCTTCAGTCGAGCAAATATCCATCTCAGGACCGTTTTCTATTTCATCGCGTCAATTTAAATTTTCATAAATGTGGCGTGTTATCGACGTGATTTCAGCGAAGGCGGATTTGGTTGAAAATTGGAATTCGCAGATTCTATTCGTTTCTCATGACGTATTCTTAGCTCTTTCTTTGAAAGTATACCAATTGTGTATAGACAGGAGCTAGAAGAAAATGTTTGATATTTTGGGAGATGAAAGATTGATTATTAAGAGAAAAAAATTGATATACAAAAATATATCTTAAATGCTTAAATATATTTTAAATGCTTGCAAAATAAATTAATAGTATGAAATTAAATAAAATAATGTTTCACTGTTTTTAATATTTAATGTTTAGCACTTTTTTTTTTAAGTTTTTAAAATATAGAGATGAAAAGTTGAGTTAAATTTAAACTGTCCGAAAATTTTATGTGCTTTTTACGATAAAAATCGCTTATCTGATTACGAATTCGGTTGGACGCACTAGTGCGCACTCAGTGCACATTAAAGCCGTTGTACACAATTGACATAAAGATATGTGTTTAATATAAATATAAAAATCTCGAAATATCATGAATATATTTTATTGTGTTGTTAAATAAAATATGTATTTTATAATTCGAAATATTTCACATTCATATTAAATCAATGTACAATGTACAATGGCTTTAACACGCATCAATGCGCATGGCACTAGTGCGTGCATCGAATTCATTATGAGAAATAATAGGATCCAAATTGTGACTCTGTAACTTGTCTTTCGCGCATCTCGGAGAAGCGAGAGAGAACTGACAGACAGTCCACAATTATTCGCGAGAGAGAACTGACAAACAGTCCACAATTATTCGCTACGGCGTATGAATTTTTTTCTGATAGTAATAAATAGGACACAGAAAGAACGATTTTGCTGAGAGATCTAAAATTTTTCTGGATACAGATCTGAAAATAAATTTGTTGGATCATCAAAATAATTTTATTGGAGACCTTGAAAATAATGAACAATGTTGCAAAAAATTTTGATATTTTATTAGTAACTACAATAGTTGAGCGTTCTACATAATTATTTTGATGGTTCAACAAAATTACTTTTCTGATCTGTATCCAGCTAAAATTTTAAATCTTTCAGCAAAACCGTTCTTTTCGTGTAACACATATTAAAACAAAATAACTTTTCTTTATGTGCCATGTTTGTACACATGTGTATATTCTGTAAATTATGTTGCGGATGAAAGTGCTGACTAATCCTGCGTAGATCTACACATTATGTAGATCGTACTCGATTGCCGGGAAAATAGAAGAAAGAGATGTTGCGGAAATATTTTATGGATTCGCGAGATGTGGCAGGTGCGTGCCACTATAAATTTCATAATATCGCGTAGCGTGTGCGTCATCTCAAACGTGAATATTTCTCACTACCAAGATATTATCTGTTTTTCTACATGATTGAAAGTGTCGATTCCGGAAATTTCGCATGCTTTCTACATTGTGGGATATTTTTAGTTGCGCGTTTGTATATTTTTAGAAAGAGTCAGAAAGTTAATTCGATCTCTCGAATAATTGCGATGCATTAAGACAATTCTGTCGCGTCCTGAGAAGTCGGTTTTGTTCGGATTTGGAAAGAAATATCGCTGCTATGCTTCCCATCGTTTCAGAAACAAAATTGTTTTCTTTTATTATCTATGAAAGTGCTTTATATTAAAAATTCTGAATATTGCTATTATGTATAATAGGATCATTCCAGTTCTTTAGACAATTTAAACTATATAACATAAACAAATAAAAGAAATAAGTATTAATAATTGTCTAGTTAGTCATTGTGCAATCATATACATTTATAAATTAATTTTCATATTCTAATATTAGCAGTTGCAAATTATTGTATTCAGTATTGTATTCAGTATTATATGATTGTCTTAGTAGACAATCCTTCTATACAGAGGCATTTTTATACTCTTTGCGAAAAATTTTATGCTTTTTTGTTTTAAAGAGCAAAATTCGCTATATTTCTACTTTTCATTGATTTTATTTTAAAATATATGTCCAAAGCGCAGAGATACTTTTCGAAGAAGAGAAAAAGAAGAAAATAAAAAGCTGTCAACCAGAAAGGTTAAATATCCCAAGTTTAAGTGCAGTGTCCATGTTAGAGATCCTGGGCGGGAAGCCGCGTGGTCAGCAGAACATGGTAGTGACATGTGAAGTCTTATCGCTTCGTATTCTTTGGATTTATCGCATTTCTTTTTATTCGATTAGAGATTGAAGAGAAATTTTTGGTCTCGCGATGAGAAACCCATATCATACACAGAAAGAATTTGCTGAAATATCTGAAAATTTAGCTAGATACAGATCTGAAAATAATGGGACGTTTAAGCTGGTTGCTAGAATTGTCAAAATTTTCTACTATATTGCTCGTTATGACTTGATTATTACTTGAACATTCTACTATAATTATTTTGATAATCCAGCAAAATTATTTTCAGATCTGTATCTGTAGCTAAATTTTTCCTTCAGCAAAATCATTCTTTCCGTGTATACCTTATTTCATAACTGCATTCGTCGTGAATGATAGAAATTGGGTAGAAACTGGCTCGGAAACGAGGCGTTCGCGCAAGTTAAATCGCAAAAGAGATCTCGTTCTACCTTTTGGCACAAATATAGCATGGGAATGTGACCACAAACGATCTGCAACGTGGATCTGATTATCTCGTTGCATGATAAACAGGCATCGCGTGACTCAGGTTATTACTACAGGTTACAATATTTACAGTATTTAACGCGAGTCGCCGAGCGAACTATTATATTTCGAATATAATACATAAAAAACAACATATTTTACATTTCGAAAACTATATACTGTAAAAAAACATTTTGTATTTGTGTTAAAAATGATTTTTGTCAAAATTTTTGTGCTGAATTTTTAATATATCCGAGTGTTAATTTAACATAATGTGATTGTATTATTTGGATATTTTGTTGGGATATTAAATTGATATTTAACATCTCTTAGTGTAAAAATAACATAATTTATGAACAGTGAACAAATAATATATAAGCAGTGCACAAATAAATAAAGTGAATAAATAACATAAAAATAATGTAATTTAAAAACATAAATTTTAAAGTAAATGAATCAAAGATGAATGTTCGTATTAATTTAATATTATTACATATTATAAATGTTAATGTAATTTTACTGAAGAAATATGTTTTCACAAATTGTGTCAAAATGTTACATTTTTTGTATTAATTTTTACATAATGTTTGTGTTATTTTCTAACATATTCATCTAGTGTCAAATTAACATAGTAATTTGAGTGTGGACCGTTTGAGACACGTGAAATGTGTTAAATTTAACACAAATTTTCTAATAGTGTAGTGTCGATGATAAGAAAGATGAAGAAAAAAACGAATAAGTCATAACAGTAGGTTCTGCAAAAGCGTAAATAACTAAATGACGGAATCTTTATACAATTATTTTTGTATAGTATTTCAAAGTGCGAATTTCCTCAAATGTATTTATATAAGATCCTATATATTATAGAAGCAAGGATCTTGAAACATATCCGATTACGTGGAAGTTTTCACGAAACGTTACACGGACAGAGGAATAAATGCGAAAGTTGTAATTAAAAATAATACACTCAGCATAACAGCGGGTGCATTTCAGTACTGCTTGTATAAAAATGAAGAGCTAAAATAATGAAGTATCATTACGGATGCAAAAAGGAGAACGCGCGTAAAGTTTTTAGATATGATATCGGCGTAATAAAAGAAGAGTAAAAATCGAAAACATCTTTTCCTTAGAGAAACCTGATAAATCCCTGAATCACGGGATTGTAGAAAAGAGCTGCTGGGATAAATATTCCAAAGTATCGTTCATAGTTTACTTATATTCCCTTCGGGTTTGTTGTCTGTTTCCTTCATAAATATTCTCTTACGAAGTAATGCCTCGACCATTTTAAATTTTTAGTGAGTTGCATTAAATAAACTTCATTTTATCTCCTTGATTCTTTTCAAATTTTGAACCATATTTATCTTTTGCATTTTGCAATAAAGAAAACTAAATTTAATATGCAAATACTAAATAAGATATTTTACAGCGTTTATATATTTAAATTTGTACAATTTGTTTCAATTTTATTTTATTTTTGATTGAACAGTTTTTGTAAAAAATATTATATTATAGCGATAATAATAATTTGTTTTCTTCAAAGTCTAAAGAAAGTCTTTTATAATGATAAAAAGTAAGGAAAAAAGAATTTATGATAAAAGTAACGATGAAAATTTAGAAAATTAAGAGACCGAGACTGAGAAAAAGATTGTTATAGAGGTTCATTTGCAAACAAAGCTTCTTTGAGACGACACTCTAATAATAGATGTTAATAATGAAGGAAAGTTTTTCCTCTAGCAAAAAATAAATGACATTAAAAACTAACAGAAATCTGTCTTCTTATTCTTGAATAATAAAGGATTTAATAATAAACAAGTTTTTTTATCTTTACATCAAGGTATCGAAATATAACATTTAAAAAGAAATAAGAAAGAGAGAGAGAGAGAGAGAGACGATTATTATACCTTGATTATTTCGCTAAGATATTACATTTAATATGATTGCTCTTTTTATAGACTAATTTTATATGACCGATTAAGTGGATCGTTGAATTTTTTGTGATGTTGACGTCAAAGCGAAATCATATTCATCGAAGAAATTTGATTTCAATAGAATAGGTGAGAGAGAAGGTTTTCGAACAGAGATATTAATGTTTGATCATTCGGAAAAAAGTAGAACATTGCTTTTATAAGAATATAATAAAAAATGATGCAATTTATGCATTTGCATTCTCAATATTCAGTCAGTATATGTTCAATCATCATAATTTTTCTGTTAATTCTGGTTAAGAAATAGAAAGAATGTATATATCACATTTCAAACTTACAAAAAATATAAAAATTTCATTGATTGTTCTATTATTACGTCTGCCTACCTATGTAAAATTTAAGCACAATTTCCTAAACGTATTTTCTTATTGATAACTTAAAAGTTATTTGATTATTTTGTTTGCATTTATTCTTATAAAATTATGTTTTGTATATTTATTTGAGTATTTATTTGCAAATTTGATGAGGAGATAATATTACAAATTAAATCAAACTTTTTACAAAACTTTTTACATACTAATAAAATTTTAATAAATATTCGTACAAAAGTTTATTTGGATTCACTAACTCGCTTAAAAGTTATTTACTTAAAACTGCAATCAAAATATCATTTCGCTATATAAGACATTATAAGTTAAATTATAATATTTGTTTTTTTGTTTTTCTTTTGCAATTGATTTTAAGGCGTATTTATGACAAAATCTTTTATCAATTTTTGTCATTTTTTTTGTCGTTTAAATTTTAATAATTTTTAGCTGATATTTTTAGCTGGTAAAGCTAAAACATCTTTAAATAATAGTTGCATTCAGCAGAAAAAGCAGCTTTGCAACTTGTAAGATTCTTCAATATGATTGATCATACCTTTAGATTCAGTAAGAAACAAGGATAAAAACCAATCATATTAAAGAATCTTACAACAATTGCAAAACTGCTTTTTCTACTGAACGTAGTCAATGATTATTTCTAACTGACGTAAGATTAAAAAATGTGCATTGCATGTAGCAGTTTTATCAAGTAAACAAATATAATAAGTATGATAAATAAACGATACTTTTTATGATTTTCATAAAAAGATATACCGTTATAATTTAGCTTCAAAATTAAATATTCGTATGAGTTTAATTTCTTTAAAACTTTATCATTAAATTAAAACCTCGTTTTCATCGATTTATTTCCTTCAACTTACTTTATTAAGTCTTAGGAAGCAGTTACTTGTATTCTTCACTTCTGCATTCTCTAAAACAGAAATTCTAAATTCTAATCCGATTTGTCTTTCAATCGTATCCAATCGTGACCAATGGGTGTTTTCCATTTAATGACACAAATCGACACAAACGTCGTTCTATCTTTCTTGATTCAATAAGTAACAAAGACAGAACGATAATTGTCAAATAGAAAGCAATATAGATTACGCAAGTTTCGCTTGAAGTTTCGCACACATTCTCAAGCGCGGTATCTTTGGGCAAGCGCATTGTCCGTTGTCGCGCGTGAGTATCCTATTCAAGCCTTTCTGAATCGAGACTACAATCGAGTATTAAGAGTATAAAGCAGCGAGGGCCCGAAAACGGAGGGTTCGTCCACAAAGTACCGCGATACGGATGCAATACCGTGTCCAGAATCGCGGATGAGCGTGAAATCGAACCGCATCGGCGGTAAATGGATTATTTTCGACTGTTGCCCGAAGGAGAGCGAATTTCTCCAATTCTATTTTCCTGCGACGGGTATTACACAGAAGAGTCCAACCGCAGAAATATTCGATTTTCGCGACATATCAAACGTGGATAACATTTCAATCAAGTCGCAGTCGCGAGAGAGTTATTACACATAGATTCGCGGTGATTCATTCCTGGATTAAATCAGAATTGAGAAAGATCATGCAGTCGGCTTCTCTTAATCGGAGCATTTGGACATTTTTAGTTTGAAATTTCGTCACTGTTTAGCGACATAATTGTCCGCTGAAATATTTTAAAACTTGTCTGCGAAACGTATTTTTTTCCGTAATACATGCATATCAGAAAAAATGTTTTTTTTATTGCGTATATATATTTATTTTTAATTATTCTGTAGTTATTGTTCAAATTTAGAGTATTATTTTTTTAAAATGTTTTGTAAGAGTTTTCTGATTATTACATAGATTTTATTAGTTTCTAAAATTGCTTTAAAGCTGATGATTATAATGACTTCTTAAAATACAGGAATTATAACTTGCGCTCGATAAAAAAATGTCTCTTTTTCTTTCTCTTTAAAAATTAACAAAAAATCTTTGCTGATCTTGGTCCAAAGTTAATCAAAGTCCAAGACAAATACTTTCTTAAACAGTGGCTGCGAGAGACGTTTGAAATAAATCAAAGTAGATTGCTTGCGACAGACGTAAAAAGTAAATAGAACCGGACACATTTAAACCAGTATCTCAACTTTGTTTTTTGTACTTGATTGTCACGTGATTTTTTATCTTTTCTCATTAACTAAGTTAACTTAAAAAAGCAATCATAAAATTCGCGTAATTATTCAACGTTTCATTACTGTGTGACTAATATTGTTATCTTAGAAAGCACGATAGATGTTTTTACGTTAAAATATTTGTTTGTTTTGTACACCGCAAACTTTAAAATATATTTTAATAAATAATTAAGTATAAAATGAAGTCATTTAACATTTATTATAGGAAATCAGGCGGTACTTAATTGTTAAATAATTTCATTATTAAAAGATTAAGTCGCAAAATGTTGTAGGTCTTAAACATGGTATCAAAAATTGTTAATATTATTCACCAACTAATTAGCAAATAATAAATATTATATGATGATATAATATGTATAATAAATTGTATATAAATTGTAATATTATTAATAAGCAATTCTGAAACAATTAAATAAGGATATATTTATATGTCGGCATTATTAGTTCAAACATGCAAATTAATGTGTGTGTGTGCGTGCGTGCGTGCGTGCGTGCGTGCGTGCGTGCGTGTGTGTGTGTGTGTGTGTGTGTGTGTGTATGATGTACTTATTATTAAATTTTATTTGCATGTTATTTATATTAAATATTATGTGCAGTTCAAAAAATGGTTATAAATAAATAATATTGCATTGATAAATGTCGATAATTTTCGCGCGGAGCAAATTCTTGCTGTTGAATTGTTAAAAAAATCTACTAAAATTTAAATAAATATCCAAATCTATCTAAAATTAAATTTGAAAATCTATTAATTCTAAGTTAAACAAATATTGTTGAGAGCATATGTTATGAAACGTAGTAATTAAATAATATGTTGTAATTAAATAATAAATAATTGAAAGTATCGACACAAATATACAATTTTTCTGCGAATGTATAGTATATTTATTTCAAGGATTAACTGGATCGACTTACTATACATTATTTTTACATTTCCCGCGTTTTAATTATATTATTTATTGTGAAATGTTTTTTCGTATGTAATAGAATAAACCATATATATTGCAGTTATTGATCACTATATAATTATTGACAACTTGGATTTTGTCTAATTAGGTTAATACTTGCATTTATATCGCATTTTGATTTTCTCTATTGATAGCAGATACATATCTCTGTAAAGGAAATTGTAAATCAAGCTGGTATAATAAATCCGTAGAAATCGGTAATCCGTATAAATTCCCGCTCATTACTTGCGAATGAAAGAACTAATAAACACAAATGTATAATTGTAATAATAAACCAATCATTTATAATTTATATAAGCGCTTTTATAAACACACATAAATATTTATTTTATTTAAAGCGCTCTTACGAAAAGATATATTTACGTATATTTACATTTTCTATAATGTAATATTTCAATTTTCAACACGGAAAAAATTTCTCTGTTTACTCCATCTATAAGAAATGTATCTGTATTGAATTCTGTATATGTACACTTTCTTTTATTTAACAAAGTACCTCGATTATAAAGTCTACAAATATATCTCAAGTATTTATCAAATGTACTATAGAAATGTACTTTGAAATGAGTAATAGTATCGTGATTGGCGTAACATTTCGCTTGATAAAGGTTTCAATTATATTGGAACTATCAGTCTAGAAAAGTTCATTTCGGTCCAGGCAGCCCGATTTGTTCGTTTCGTCATGATGCGATTTACGAAACAAAAAGAAGGCAGAGAAGTTGGCGCTTGGCGAGTACACTAGCGGAATAAAACGAGTCGAGGAGAAAAACAAATTGAAATTTCAGCGTGTAACGATCACGCGCGCGCACTGTCCGGGATTTATCGCACCAACGACCAGTATTTGCATTTCCGGCCATAGTAGAATACACACAAGATGATACATCGAGGCATTGAGGCCAGAATAATTGGATAAGAATAATTGTCAGTGATACAGCACGAAGATTCAAAATAACTATGGATAATAATCAGGATCTAAAGATAATATTTAACGTTTAATAATGTTTAACGTTTAATAATGATAATGTTTAACGTTTCCTTGATGTTCAAAAATTATTTTTTATGTTCTCTGTCTTTGTTGTCTATTATTTATAATTTGAAATAATTGAATTTAAGAGTAGTTATGAAATACATCGTGAAGATTTGAGGTAATTATGGATAACAATTAGAATTTAAAAACAATATTTATATTATTCTTATTTATATTTCCATCTCTGTTATCTATTATTTATAATTTAAACGTTAATATCTCTCATTTGCCGAACAAAAGTCGACTCTGAATTAATTTAAAACAATAAAGTCTTAAAAATTTTATATATTAAACATTTTAATTTTGTTAAAAAATAATATGATAAATCGATAATAAAGCAATATTAATTTAAATATTACTGAGTCATCTTCAATGTGACGCAATCGTACTGAGCGATTTAATTATCGATTGTCCGTGTAGTTGACGGTGGCATCCGTTTTAGGAACGACAGCTATGAGAAAAGTAAATAGGCATCGGCATGTTCGTAATTCGATGGACGATATTTAATTATTTAATGTGGATGGTGATTAGACAGTGTGACATATGTTTGGAATTTCTAGTTTTCGAAACCGCATGTTCGGGAAACGCTATCGCGATTTGGATAGTGAGCGCTTTGAATTGAAACATTTTTTAATTCATCACATGAAATTTTTTAAGGAGACTAGAGAGTCAGAAATTGCTTGAAAATCGTATTTGTCTGTGATAATTTTTGTAACCAAATAAATGTACGAAAGTGAAATTTTGAGAAATATTTATACAATATTTATACAATATATAAAGAGTAGAAAAATATATATTTTATTAACAAATATTTATGTAAATATACAATATACGTAGCTTAAGTATGCTTCGTTTTTTTTTTCTTTTTATAGTGATATCTTGACTCTCTGTGATTCGATCATGAATTTTAACTAGAAATCTTCAAAAAGTTTGCCGTTATCGGGTGAATATTACAAAATAGATCGAATAAAAATTAACAAAATGGCAGCTATTATTAATAAAAATTCAATTTTTTTAGGTTTTTTACTAAAAGAAATAATACCCCCTTCTCTCTCTCTCTCACTCTGTCTCTCTCTCTCTTTCTCGAAATGAAATGTTTTAACGGGATTCCATGGTTCCTGATAGCAGCAAGCTTCCTAAAGATGTTTAGCTAAAATTCATTTTGATCGGATTATCGAGAGTCGAGATATCATTGCAAAATGGAAAAAAAAGAATATATTTCTATATATCATAAATATTTGTCAATAAAAAATATTTTTTTTTTTTCTCTTTACATGTTGTATGAATATCCTTCAAAACTTCACTTTTGTACTTTTATTTAGTTCGTCACAAAAAATTGACAATTTGACAGTCAAAGACAAATATGATTTTCGAGTCCCTCCAATCTCTAGTCCCTTTAAATTAATAATAAGAAAGTAATAAAAATTTAAGTACAAGTCTCATTAAGAGATTACATACACTTAGGAACGTAAAAAATAGGTCTTTTTCTCGATTTTTTTTAAAGAAGCGTAATATATGTAATTAATCCTAGTTTTTTTTACTCTATAGTATATTGTTGTAAGATATTTCAGAATAAATTTGAAATAAAAATATTTGAAAATGGCGGAGATATTATTATCGGTGCAAGACTATGTTGAAAAAACGTGCTTCGCGGTACCAGGTGTAACTTATACAGGACTCATCTGAAGAAAATCAGACTAGAATTATCTTAAACTGTATGAAATTATCTAGTCTTTATCGTAGCCAATTTTTAAAATATAGATTTTTGACAAAATAGTGCCCATTTAATTTAAACCTAGCGATTTTTAAGATAAAAATTGGTCGTTTTTTAGTTGTAAAAAAAATAAAGATTCTTTAAAAAAATCTGCTACGTTAAAGACTACCTTTTTTGTGTAGATTAAGCCCTCCAAATTTCAAGTAAATCGATTCAGCCGTTTCCGAGATATTTCTACGCGTTTTGAAAACATAGTTTCGAGAAAAACGCGTTTAAAGTTTGACATTCTGATAAAAATAAATAAAAACGTAGATAACAATTTTTTTTTCAAACTTACTTAGAGTCATCTACTTCAGGGCCATACAGTGAACCTTCCCTAGCCATAGCAACATCAAAAGACTGTGACAAGCTAAGCTCTGCTGCTAAGAATTATGACGCTCGTTGTGTCCAAGAGTCGTCGAACCTTTTTTGTTATATCTTCGACAATTTTCAAGGAATCACTTTGAAACTTGTAGGGAATATTCTCAAGACTTTATACTTTTCGAATATACAAAAAACAAAAAACGCATTTTTTTTCAAAATTTCTAATTGTATGTAGCCCATTTAAGAGAATGCCGAAATTGTCTGTATTACTGATTAAACGCACATTTCGTACTTTTCTATTTTCTTGGCTTTCCTTGTACAGAATGAAAAATTTTTCTCCAGAATAAGAGAAAAAAATGTAAATAAATGTGGGCAAATACAAAATAATACGAAAAATCAAAAAAAGTTTTTAAATTACAGTTTCCTGTTATCTAGGTTATTTCATTGTATAATATAAATTCTAAGTATATAACCAAAATAAAAGCATTTTCCTACATTTGAATAATGCAGAAGAATATTATGAGACTTTGAATTTATAATTTTAAAGCTTACAAGAAAAATAAATAAAAAAGTACGATCTAAGTATACGCACGCTAGCAATTATGCGATATAGGCTATAATAGAACAAGATATAATCTTTAATTGAGAGTCTGGTCACAAAACAAATATAGCGGCATTATTTTACTTTATATTACAAAGCATATAAGATGGACTACGTAATGTTTATTTGTATCGGTTTAAAATATCTAACAAGTGTAAGGCTGCATTCTGATATTCACTGCGAGTACTCGACATCTATAGTGCACGTATGCTACAGATTTTGAGCACTTACAGTGAATATCGAAATGCACCCTTAGTCTGAAGTTACGTGGCTCATCCTATGTACTCTGCAATACAGAAATATTGCCGTTATTTTGTGATTAGAATTTCACTTTCTATGCAAATAAAAAAAAATTGCAATATATTCTTCTCTTTTTCTATAATATGTAATATGCAAAATACAGAGTGTTCGTTAAATGGGGTAGAAACCAGAGTTGAGAGCATGGAAAAAGTCAAGAACAAAAGAGTCTTATACCATTTTGCAATTTTCGCAATAGTTAACGAGTTATTAACTATTAGAAATCGCCGTATAAGCCCGGCTTACTGCCGTAGCTTACTAAATGTAAGCGTGCGATCGCTCTGCGATCGAGGTTGCTAGGCGCGCGGAGAATTGTTTATTACAAGCGGCAATGGCTACGCATAAGCGCATAAATATATAACGTGAAAGAAGAAGCAAGTTGAGCTTGCTTCCTTTAACCGCGGACGAGTTACTATCATTTTGACTCGATTTTTTAACATACAGATTTATGTCAGATAAATTTAATAGCCGACTAGGAAATACCTTTTTGGTTAACACTAGCCGTCCGGTAGTATCACGTTGATGTCGCGAGCAAAGCTAAAAAATCTTACGTTTATTTACACATATCCTCAAAATTTTGTGAAAATGGGGAGATAAGATTAAAAATTGTTGAGAATTTTGTTTTACTAAAATGTATAATAATTACAATATTTACAGATCTTTTGGAAAACGCTAGACATTAAAGTATTAATAACTTTTCAATAAACAAGAAGCGATAGTTAAAATATTTTGATTGATCTTCATAGAGGATCATGAGATTAACACATGTCAAGATCATCGGAATGGAGTCCCCAATTTGATATATTCACCTTATAAAAATTTATTGCACAATTCCCAGAAATATTCCTTATCCTATCTATCAAAGTATGAATATGTACGAAAAAAAAGAAAAATTTGTAGTTCACTGATTGCGTCTTTTTATAAAAAATTTAATTATTTCAATTCTTTTTTTGCTTTTAGTAATAAATTAATATAAAAATAGAATACAGAATAAATATATAATATGTAAAATATAGAATAATATATAGCATATAAAATACGTTTAATTAAGGTGAATGGTTAAAAACTGATTTTCTGCACAACTTTGGCAAATTGACGCTTCATGTATCATACACATAGAATTATTACACATCAGACATTTAAAAGTCGTACGTCTTCTTTTTGAAGTGGGACATAAATAACACGACCCCAATTTAGATAATTTGTTTGAAATGTCTAATTGCAAATTGTGAGAATCTTTTTTTGATAAATCTTGCTCATCTAAAAAAGACTTTAGTCTACATTGAACTGATACGTGTAAATCAGGGCGCGATAAAAGTTTTATGAGATATGGCTTTATTAAAGCCATTGATAATTCTAGTAAAAATCTATCACGCGTTATTACTTGATTGTTAGCATTCAATGTGTACAACACAAAGCTATTGATTGCCGCCTGATTCAGCATTCCATAAAAAATTCGTACCGACCACATAAGCGTTCTTCGACTGACTGTGTATTCATCACACAATTGATCAAATGTATCACTAGCTCCTATAGTTTTGTTATAATGTAATATGATTTCTGGTTTCTTCTCCACTTTATTTATTTCGACGTCTGGATGTAACGAAGACAGTAAAAAAATCATTTTATCATTTTCCGGTTTATAAGACACTAATGTTTTGTTATTGTAATAAGCGAATTGATATGCTTCTTTAGCTAATGCATTCTTGAACGATGGTGGAATAACAGGATTATCTCGTCGTAAAGAGCCTACCATTGTGAGAGAAAATTTTTCGCGCATAGTATCAAGAAGTGGCACCGAAGTAAACCAACTACTGCATGTTATATTGCGACAAGTATTATGAATCGGTTCAGAAATTTTATTAACATAATAAGAAGGAAACTTTCCTAAAGGTTCGGTTTCGACATTGTAAGGTAATGCATTTATCATATAGAAAGTTTCGGAATCATGCATTGTAACAATTTTTTGTCCATATTTACCACGCTTAAATGACATACGTTTACTGGTAGAACATTTTCCATGAAAACTAAGTATCTGTTCATCAATCGTTACATTGTAACCGGGTTCATAATACTGAATGCAATTTGTTCTAAATAAATTCCATATTTCTCTAATATGCGCAAAACAATCGCTTTTAATGCGTTCATCGCGAGTTGTTTTATCATCGAAGAGTAAATTGCGARWAAGAAAKTTWAATCTGTTTAGCGATATTGTCGTTTGAAATAAAGATAAACCATGAACCGAAAAATATTTACGTATAGAAACATTATTTTTTTTTGCCCAGCCAGTATAGTATAAGAGGCCAATAAAGGCCTTCAGTTCATACATGTCTAATGCATTATGATAAGCTTCAATTTTATGAAAATTATTACGACTTCGTTCTATTTCCTGATTTGTACGTTTCAAAATAATATTTAAAAGGTTATCAGAAAACAGCAAAGACCATGCTTCTATTGCAGATGAAATGTTTTCAGCGGCACCTTTTCCTTTAGCACGGAAATTCGGCACAGAGTTCAGACTGCTAAATGTTCGTTCAGAAGGATTGGTGAACCATTCCAAGTTGTTTCCTGCCAAGRTTGAGATGCTGAGCCTTGCTTTCTTTTTCGGAGGTTCATTGTTTTTGTTAAAATTTTCCTCGGTTTCCTCCGAAATGTTTGATTCATCTTCTTCTATATGGTCAATTTCATTCTTATTACAATATTCGGGGGTTTCCCAATTAGCAGCAGAGGACAAAATCAACCGCTGCATAGCTTTTGTTCTTGTTTCCATCTTCTATATATAATAAAATATACATTTCTATATAAATAAATAATAGTTATTTGTAAAATAACTAAAATACTTATAATAAATTAATTAATATATATTAAGAACACATGAAGAAATAACAAAATAATAATTTATTTTCTATATTTTTTATCTTATTTTATATATGTATTTATTTTCTATATGTTCACACGCTAAATAAGTATTTTCATTAATAAAGTTAAGTTTGTTCACTCGTATAACAAAAAAATATATGTAAATATATAAGAAGTAAGAAAAAAGATCTTTTTATTACTTACGCTTATTTCAGTGGCGAAAAAATTGCATTAATATCACACTTGTGTGCGATAACTTCAGTACATTTCAAATCGTCACTATTTCGAAGTTTGTATACAATTGACTTCGTACCACAAGCAGGACAAATCTCGACTGTTTGTAACAGACAAGTCACAATAGTCAGCTTTTAAAATTATATATAATTTATCATATCAATATTGATAAAAATAAACAATCGGATATGTCGTATTGAGAATTAGAGAAGTATTATAGGTTTAAGAAAACTTACTGTCTCTCTAAAAGTTAAACATAGCCTTTAATACTAAACTGTTTTTTTCGTGTAACAAATAAATGCGAAATATTTTACTTTCAAATTTATGCAGGTAATATACGTGAAAAAATTACCGAAAATATTGAAAACTGCAAGAATAAAATATATTAAATATATTAACTGCTGTGCCTAAAAAACGTTTACAAAATTAATTGCTTTTAAAATAATCGGTAATTATTTAGAATAGGGGAGCCACTTCCGATTTGAATAATTTTTACATATGTTGTCAAGGTCATTGTCCCGAGTAATAATATGAAGGTCTTAGGCGGGGGTCGTTATTTGATAAAAAGTTAGAAAGGAAAGAAGTCTACTGAACAATATGCAATTTCTCGACATCCTATGTATGAATATGTGTTCTGCGTTTGTAATTATAATGGGTAGCCTCCGTTTGGACACGAATCAATTGAACACGAGCCATTCATAGCGCTTGAACAGTGGAAAGCCTCTAGGCACCGGTCGCTGTGGTTGGTGGTGTTCAATTGATCCATGTCCAAACGAGCCCCTCCCATTATAATGTATGTAATTCAGTAAAGACGATTGGACGCTTTTTTTGAAATAATGTCTGTTACATCTTCGATAAATATAAATGAAATAAATAATTAAATGAAATAAACATAAAGTATTGTGTTTATAAAGTAATTGTAAAACCATCTCTCGATTTGAATAATTTTCACATAAGAATTCCATTTGGACACGGCTCAATTGGACACCACCAACCACAGCGACCGGTGCCTAGAGGCTTTCCACTGTTCAAGCGCACTGTTCAAACACACGTACAAACGCAGAACACATATTCATACATAGGATGTCGAGAAATTGCATATTGTTCAGTAGACTTCTTTCCTTTGTAACTTTTTATCAAACAACGACCCCCGCCTAAAACCTTCATATTATTACTCGGGACAATGACCTTGACAACATATGTAAAAATTATTCAAATCGGAGGTGGCTCCCCTATTCTAAATAATTACCAAATAATCTAATCCTGAATTTATTACTCACAGTTTAACAAATTAAACCAGGAGTGTAGCGAGTTAGTATTACGCAAAGAATATAAGAATAAAAATAAAAATATAATTTTTTGTTGAAATTAATTAGTAAAATAATTAATTAGTAAAAATTTTATTTTTACAGGACGTGCGTAATATTAATATCGCTCTATTCCTGTGTATTAAAAGCCTTATAAATTTATTTCCTTTTTTCTAAAACAATTAATAATTTAGACAAATATAAATGACGAAAAAATCAAATAAAACCACAGAGAAAACTAAAAATAAATGAAGAAAAGATGAGAAAGTAAAAATAAGTATAAAACAAAAAAAATTAATTATATTAATTATATAATAAGAAATAAAGATTTTTTTTAAACATCATTAAACATGCAATCAACAGAATGCTCTAGCATTCTTATCATTCCATAGTATATTATTAACATTAATTTAACATATTCTATCTCAAATTTTAAATTAATAAATTTAATTTTTAGATTAATTATGGTAGTAACATACGTTTCTCAAAACAATGAGATGCGGATAAAAGTTTGATTGCAAACGTTAAACAGATCTGCACATTAAATTACAATATGCACAAAACATCATTAAATAATTTTTTCAGATCCATTAATACAAACAAATCGGCTGAAAAGGAATACAAACTAAGTATATGAATACACAATCGAGAAGTAACGTTGGCGTTAGGGTGCGGCTACGCTATGCGCGTATTCGCGATTCGTGATTCGTGATTTGCGATTCGTAGTAGTTCATGAAAATTCTTTGTTCAGTAGAAAGGATTAATCATTCGCGATTTATTGTATTTCATAAATCATGATGTTTGGACAAGCATGAGCGCAAGTTGATCTATTTTTTTTCACTCGACAGTACTAGCAAAAAACTAGGATACTTTTCAGCTGTCTTTCAACGATTCTTTTTCTTTCGCTAAAAAAACAAAATCTAGTAATCACAAGCACGAAGATACATGCAATCGCGCATAATATTATGTTACACATCAACACTAAATGAGTTGATTTGTTATGATATATTTGCGATCTTTTGTTTCATGACAAAATCGTTTCACTGGCGAATCAGCGCAAATGACGAATGACGAATGCGAATTTTACAGTTTCTTTTTACACTATTGAATTACGTACGACTCGCGCATCACGAACCGCGAAGCTAGCGTGGATACGAGCATAGAACGGCGTGAGCATTTGGTGTCAGTTATAGTTACTTTTTTGGTAATGCATTAATAAAGGAGATATTATTTTTATCTTCTTAACTGAAACAGTAACGTAGTTACATTTTTTCCAGTAACGTTGTTTCCGGCAACGAATTTAACAGTTAGTTTGATCTTCACTCTTCGACTAGTATTCTAGTTCATTTTCATATTTTATATTTCAAACCCGCGCAATCCATTAGTTTCAGAAGATTCGGATTTAAATTAAAATTTTTTAACTATAATTGACATTTGGATGCAAAAAGAGTTGCTTTTTCTAAATCCTGCGGGCGAGAATGGGATATTAAAAAATAATAATATAAAAATTGAAAGTGGTGGTAAAGAAATAAGCTTCTTTTGTTTATTAATAAATATTCAATTAATATGTTATTTTGTTTAAGATTAAATCGATGTAAATATTTAAGTGATCTAAATAAGAAATAAAAATTGTGGATTTACTGGTACGTGAAAGGAAATGTAAAAAGTTTTTATTCTCTAACTACTTAAAGTGGAATTGAGAAAAAAAAAATAAAAAACTTTTTTCAGTTTTTCATTTATTTCAATATTCTAAAAAAATCTCGGTATTATATAAATACTATGTAAATCTCAAAACTTTGTGTTCTCTTCATAATTATAGAAAATAGACGAAAAAGTTGAGTTAAAACAATCATCATAACGATCAAAACTAATTCGAAGAAACATGATAACTTCTATCACTTTATTCCAC
Source organism: Cephalotes varians (assembly GCA_037157785.1). NCBI lineage: Eukaryota > Metazoa > Arthropoda > Insecta > Hymenoptera > Formicidae > Cephalotes > Cephalotes varians. Next base: position 129,464 of record JANQDE010000190.1, read on the forward strand.
TTTTAAATAGTGAAAGTTGAGCAAAACTGATAATTTGTAACGACAAAAAAAAATACACATCATAATTAATTATATTTCATTATCGTAAGGAATTGCAGCCACATAAATTATAGCCTTGAGATTTTCAAGACATAAATCACTGAAAAGAATTTTTCTAAACATTTCTCCATTCTTGTCAAGAAGCGATACAAATTGTATTCTGAAAAATTTTATGAAATGTATGACAAAGTGAAAAAAACATTTTATAATTTTACACCTTTTCACTTTCTTTTTTCATCGTGTTGACTTCATAACTTTTAATATAGATTATTAACCCTTTGCACTCGAGAGGTGACTCTCGCTCACCACATGATTTAATGCCGCAACTCGAGAGGTGACTCTCGCTCACCACATGATTATAAAAGTTTTATGCGTTAATTTGTGTGTGTAATCATTTTAAGTGAGAGGTAAGAAATCCACCAAAAGCGCTACAAAACATTTCGAGTTGCTAATTAGTCCACGCGAAAATGGCCTCGAGTGCAAAGAGTTAAAATTATAATTTTATCATACTTATTGTTAGAAAGATAGAATCATCAAGATGAATAGAGAATTTATAACTTGATATTTGTCAGAAGAAACACAGGAATCATATATTTTTTTTTATCTCGATTTTAAAACTTTGAGCTTTTCCTTTCAAATATCTTTCCATATTGTCAACTAAATTTCCGAGAAAAATAATTCTTTATATTTCTAAATACAAATTACAGTCTAAAATTTTAATTAAACGTATTAAGTCAAGAGTTACAAGAATTTAACAGGTCGACGTGTACCGATAGTACACAATACGTTATCTAAATTATAACGCCAGCGTCAACGTGTAAAAACAGAAAAATGTGCAAGGGTCTCTCATAACTTAATCGATTAAATATAGTTTTAAGATATCACAAACTAATCACAGAGTCGCATTATTGCCGCATACATTTTAAAAACAATTTTGAGTTTTGTAAAAAATTATTATATTATGATTTTTAAACATAAAATTAATCATCATGAACACGAAAAAACGTAAATTAAATAAAAATCATTTGTTATTTGCATTATAAACATTTTAAAATACCTTTTAAATTTATTTTCCGAAATTTTAAGATAGAAAACTATACTATTTTTAAATATTAATATAATATTTTAATAAACAACGTTAAAAAAGTAACTAACTTTTTTTTTAATTTGATCTTTTAGTATAATAAAAAAGTAATATGTAATTAAATAATTAATCGTTACTTAAGAATAACGGTTATGAGATAAATTTAAAAAGAAATTTTTTTCACTTCTTCATACGAGGAGTCCGATAATTCTCATGACAACGCTCGTGAGCAGATAAATTGTACTAAATTGAGTCAAAATTTCTGTATTATTTTATGATTTTCGAAATGATCAATGAGAAATTAATTAACTAAAGATCGCTGAATGAACGCGTACCCATTCCGCCTATCAGATGCAAGCGCGCGGCGAGAAACAATCGCTAAGTGATCGCCGTTTCAAGGATCACGGGGAGTTGTTTTTTTCACTGATCCAGCGAAATCCATCGTGTTGTTCGCGTATGACCATTGTCGCTTAAGCCAATAATAGAAAAGGACTCTCTGCGCCAAGCACCACAACCATTTAAGAGTTGCATCTTGCCGTTCATTCGCACTTGGCAGTAGATCGGATGAATATTCATTTCGCGCTCATTCGGCGATGTCTAGTAATTAATTGTCGTTAATTAATTATAACTATTGCAAAAATTGCAAAATAATACAGGACTTTCCAACTCAATCTTATCTATTCAACATGCACGCGAATATTATGATTATATTAGACATCCTACATACATATATACTTGCGCATAAGTATATAATGTGAACAAAATTTTGTGAAAATGGGGAGATTAAAAACTGTTGAGAATTTTGTTTTATTAAAATGTATAATTATTACAATATTTACGGATCTCTCGGAAAACGCTAGACATTAAAGTATTAATAACTTTTCAATAAACAACAAGCGATGGTTAAAACATTTTGATTGATCCTCAGATCCATCATGAGATTAACATATGTCAAGGTCATCGGAGTGGAGTCCGATATATTCACCTTATACAAATTTATTGCACAATTCTCAGAAATATCCCTTGTACATCTATCAAAGTATGAAATATGTGAGAAAAGGAAGACAAATTTATAGTTCACTGATTGCGTCTTTGTATAAAAAATTTAGTTATTTCAATTTTTTTTTTTGCTTTTAATAATAAATTAAAAATAGAATACAGAAAATAGAATAGAATACAAAAAATAGAATACAGAAGTAGAATACAAAATAAATATATAACATATAAAATATAGAATAATATAAAGCATATAAAATATGTTCATTTAAGACAAATGGTTAAAAAATTGATTTTCTGCACAACTTTGGCAAATTGACGCTTCATGTATCTTACACATAGAATTATTACATTTCAGGCATTTACAATCCGTTTTTCTTCTTTTTGAAATGGGACAAAAACAACAGGTCAGTCTAGATACTCTGTTTGAAATGTCTAATCGCAAATTGTGAGGATCTTCTTCAGGTAAATCATGCTCATCTAAAAAAGACTTTAGTCTACATTGAGCTAATATGTGTAAATTGGGGCGCGATAAAAGTTTTATGAGATATGGCTTTATTAAAACCATTGATAATTCTAGTAAAAATCTATCACGCGTTATTACTTGATTGTTAGCGTTCAATGTGTATAACACAAAGCTATTGATTGCCGCCTGATTCAGCATTCCATAAAAAATTCGTACCGACCATCTTCGTGTTGCTCGACTAACAGTGTATTCATGACATAATTGATGAAATGTATCACTAGCTCCTATAGTTTTGTTATAATGTAATATGATTTCAGGTTTCTTTTCCACTTTATTTATTTCGACGTCTGAATGTAACGAAGACAGTAACAAAATCATTTTATCATTTTCCGGTTTATAAGACACTAATGTTTTGTTATTATAATACGCGAATTGATATGCTTCTTTAGCTAATGCATTCTTGAACGATGGTGGAATATCAGGATTATCTCGTCGTAAAGAGCCTACCATTGTAAGAGAAAATTTTTCGCGCATAGTATCAAGAAGTGGCACCGAAATAAACCAACTACTGCATGTTATATTGCGACAAGTATTATGAATCGGTTCAGAAATTTTATTAACATAATAAGAAGGAAACTTTCCTAAAGGTTCG
>JANQDE010000190.1:133365-210122 GCA_037157785.1 Cephalotes varians
CTCCGAAATGTTTGATTCATCTTCTTCTATATGGTCAATTTCATTCTTATTACAATATTCGGGGGTTTCCCAATTAGCAGCAGAGGACAAAATCAGCCGCTGCATAGCTTTTGTTCTTGTTTCCATCTTCTATATATAATAAAATATATACATTTGTATACAAATAAATAATAATTAATTATAAAATGACTAAAACGTATATAAATTAATAAATTAATCAATATATATATTAAGAATACGTGAAGAAATAACAAAGTGATAATTTTATTTTATTTTATTTCTATATATTCATCGGCTAAATAAGTATTTTTATTAATAAACTTAAATTTGTTTGTTCGTATAGCAAAAATTTATATGTAAATATATAGAAATAAGAAAAAAAGATTTATTATTACTTACGCTTATCTCGAAAAATTGCATTAATACTACACTTGTATGCTTTATCTTACTTTTCAAATCGTCACTATTTCAAAGTCTGTATACGACTGACTTCGTATCACAAGAAGGACAAATCTCGATGGTTTGTAAGAGACAAGTCATAATATCCAACTTTTAAAATTACATATAATTTATCATACCAACCTTGAAAAAAGTAAACGGCCGGACATGTCATATATAGAATTAGAGAAACATTATAAGGCTTAAGAAAAACTTACTCTGTCTAAAGGTTAACTATATAACATTTAATACTAAACTGTTTTTCGAATACAAATAAATGCGAAATATTTTGCTTTCAAATTTGCAGGCAATATAAGTTAAAAAAATATTGAAAATATTGCAATCTGTTAGAATAAAATGTATTAAATAAATTAACTGTTGTGCCTAAAAAACGTTTCCAAAATTTATTGCTTTTAAAATGATCTGATCCTGAATTTATCGATCACAGTTTAACAAATTAGATCAAGAGTATAGCGATCTTAATATTACACAAAGTATAAAAGTAGAATTTTTTGTTAAAAAAGCAGAAATCTATTTTTATATTTTACATAATACTTCTAGCTAAAAGCTTAAAGCTGGCATAAAGCGCTTTATGGATTTATTTTCTTTTTTCTAAAACAATAATTTAGATATAAATATAAATACAAATATAAATTAATGACGCAAAACATAAGTAAAATCACAAAGAAGACTAAAAATAAATGAAAAAAGGCGAGAAAATAAAAATAACAGAACAAATCAGTTATAAAAGAATTTTTTTAAAAAGCAATAAATAAGCAATAAACGGAATGCTCTAGCATTCTTATCATTTCATAATATATTATTAACATTAATTTAATATATTTTCTTTCCTACATTTGAAATTAATAAATTTAATTTTTATATTAGTCATGACAGTAACACGTGAATTTCGCAAAACAACTAATTGCGGATAAAAGTTCAGTTATAATCGTTATATTGGCGCTAGACTATGCGCGATTCGTTGTGATTCGTGTTTTTTGGTATCATCGAAGAAATCGCTCCGCGAATTGATACGAATATTAAAGTGCAAATTCGACGAATATGTTGCATTTGCACTATTTGCAAATCTTATATGAATAGAAAATTGAATTTTGAACTGTCTACTGATGTGGTTAATTTCAAGAAAGTAAAATCAAAAGTTAATAGTTACCAATAAATTATAATTAAATTAAATTAAAAGTTAAGAGTCTAAAATATAACTAAATTAAGTTAAAATTATTTAACTTCTTAACTTTTTAACTAGACGCTATCCAACCCTGGTGATTCGTGATTCATAATAATTTATGAAAATTCTTTGTTCAGTAGAAAGGATTCGCCACGCTATTCGTGATTAGTAATTAATCATCAGCGATTTGTGATTTGTCAATGTAGTTCGTAAATCATGTATAGACAAGCGAAAGCTGATTTATTTTTTCACAAATCACTCGGCAATATTAGCAAAAAACTAGGATATGTTTCAATTGCCTTTCAGCGAATCTTTTTCTTTCGCTGAAAGAACATAATCTAGTAATTACAAGCACGACGATACACACGAATCGCGCATAGTGTAACATTACATATGAATCAATACGAGATTTTTTTATGATTTGCGATCTTTAATTTCGGGGTAAAATCGTCCTGGCAATTCAGCGCGAATGACGAATGTCGAATGCGAATTTTACAAATTTTTGTTCCATACTATTTGCGAATTACGTACAAATCTCGAATTACGCATCACGAATCGCGAACATGAGCATAGTCTGGCGTCAGCATTAGGGTGCGGCCAAACTATGCGCGATACGTGATGATTCGCGTCCTTTTTGTCAAAAAAATCGCTAACAAATTGACACCAATTGACACGAATATTAAACGACGAGCAAATTCGACGAATATGTCCATTTGCATTGTTTGTAAATCTTATATGAATAAAAAATGCGAGTTTTGAACTGTCACGAATCACGAATCGCGCATAGTCTGGCACCCTTACTATTATAGTTTTTTGGTAACGCATTAGTAAAGGCGATATTATTTTTATCTTCGTAACTGAAAATGTAACTTAGTTACATTTTTTCCAGTATCAGCAACGAATTTAACAGTTAGTTTGATCGTTACCTTAAATAATTTTGAACTTATTTGTGACACAATTTCCGTGTATTCAATCTTCGGTCTTCGACTAGTTTTCAATTTCATTGTTACATTTCAGATGTTACATTTCTCTTAACCCATTAAGTCCCACAAGATTTGGATCCTAATTAAAATTTTTTAACTGAAAGTGGTATTTATAGTGGTATAAGAGCAAAAAGTGTTGCTTTTTCTGAATCTTATCGATAATGGGATAGGATATCTAAAATATCTAAAAAAGATATAAAAATAAAAATAGAAGTAAAAAAATTAATGGCTCCTTACTGATATCTTTTTCTGTTAAATATTTAATTAACCTTGACAATATGAGAAAAACGACATTTTATCTGTACAATGAGGATATTTTGAGTCTGGTTACTGTTTTTATCTATTTAAAGTTATTCAAAAAATCTATAAAAAATCATAAATATATTTTTAAATTTGTAGAATAAATGTTTGCTTTTATTTTAGAAAAAGGTAAAAGGAGTGAAAAGCTATTCAAAGTTATGAGAAATTTTCATGGAAAAAATCGATCGAACTCGAAATACTCCCGTTTGTACGGAACCGTTAATAAATGATCTAATGTTTTGAGAATAAATAGATATAATTATTATTCGAGTGATTAATAAATAAATTCAAAATTATGGAGTCAAGGAGGTAGGGATGTGAAAGGAAGTATTAATATAAAATTGTTTTTTTGTTGTACAAAGAGAATAAAAAGGATAAAATAAAAAGTATTTTTTCCAGTTTTTTATTTACCTTGATGATATATATCTTGTACATCTCAAAACTATTTGTGTTCTCTTCAAAATTATAAAGAATGGACGGAAAAGATTTAACTGGTACATATACACAAAAACATAAAATCATATAACATTCAGAATTAATTCAAAGAGACATAATAACTTTTATCTTTTTGTTCTACTTCAACTGAAAGTTAGGCAAGATGAATAAATTTCAGCAACAAAAAAATGAAAAATGAAAAATACTTTTATCATCTCCTGTTATCATGGAGAATTGAAAAATAAAATGCGACCATACAAATTATAGCCTTTTCAAGACATCGAAATAAATGAAAAATTGAAAAGAATTTTTTAAATATCTTTCTATCTATATGAAGATATCGGAACAAACTTTAATCTCAAAATTTTTATAAATATTTATAATAAATATTTATAATGAAATAAAGAAGTAAAAATCTTTTTATAATTTTAACATCTTACATATCTTTTCAACCTTCTTGTATCTATAACTTTTAATACAGATTATTCGTATAATAATCTTTTCAATTTATCCTACTCAGAAAGATGGAACTCATTTATTAGATAGTAGAATATTTGTCAAGAAAGAGGCAAGAGTGACTTATTTTTTTACCTCGACTGTATATATTTTAAATCTATATCCTATTAAATATATTTCCATGTCGCTAATTAAATTTTTGGAAAGAGCAACTCTTTTTATTCTCAAATAGTAATTGCGGTATAAAAATTTTAATTAAATGTATTATAAGTTATGTATTATAAAAAAACTTAAATCAGAAAAATGTGTAGTGGTCTTCTCTGACTTAAAAAAAGGATCAAATATAGTTTTAAGTTTATCACAAACCAATTATAGAATCCCATTATTGCCACATACAATTTAAGAACAATTTTGAACAGTTTTCAAAATTATGATGTTAAAATTTTGTAACATAAAATCGAAGATGCCGAAGAATACAAATTTAATGAAAACCACAATTTATTATTTAGTATACATTGTAAGCATTTTAAAATCTTTCTCTTTAAATTTTTTGTAGTTCTGCAAATTTAAAATAGAAAATTGTATTCCTCTTATCAATATTTTAACAAAAAACATTAAACAATAACTCATTTTTTAATTTTATTGTTTAATTTTATTGTTATATTTCAGATTCTCTTAATCCATTAAGCTCTTGAGATTTTCACGGATATTTGTTTTTCAAAGAGATTAAGAAGTTTGCGGGTTATTTCCGTATCTTGATTACATCATTAAATGCCAATCTTGTGAAATTGCAATTCACTTCATCAGGACGAGAAGCATCCTGATACCTGTGTGTCAGGCTTCTCGCGCTAATGAAGTAAATTGCAATGTTCACTAAACGTTAGCATTTAATGATGTATCAAGACACGAAGATAACCCGTAAACCTCTCAATCTCTTCCAATTCTTATTGTTAGTTGATTGTGTCAAGATGATAAGCTTAATCGTTTTGCATCTTGAAGAGTTCGATTTAGAAAAAGATATTCGGATACGATTTTGTATATTTTGTATAGGGGGAGGCGAGGGATATATCTTTTTTACAGCATCTTGTTAAAATTTTTCTCTCAGGGATGATTGATTTGCACAGTCAGTGAGCTTAACGAATCACGGATTCGCGACATCGAACTCGATACATTGCGGAATTCACATACATTTATATTAAATGCAAATTAATTCAGTGCTTTTGCACAACAAAACTTTTTTTGCGTGAATATTGGATTTCGCGTTCGATAGTTGACCACAATCAATCTAGATTTCCTTCTTTCAGAGTTGTATAAAATCCATTTTTCATCATCAATAATGAATTTGCGAAAATTGATTAAAGATAAAGTCACCGAATTAATTTGCACACCTAATACATTATATACGCTTACAAAAATATGTAATATTTCTAAAACATATTTTTAAAATATATACATATTTTTGTGAGCGACAAAAGATTAAAATTAAAGGTGAGCTTTTTAGTAACTTAACTTAAGAAAAATAACAAAAATAAAAATAAAGTTAAGAATTCGATATGTGTTTGATACTTGACAAGAAGCAGAAAGCGAAAACTAAAAAGTTCTTCTTTAATCTTAATCTTTTCACTAAAAAAAAATACTTGTTAAAATTTTTTTTATCTTTTGTCTGGGCTATTTGAAATCGCGATCATATCGCGAACATGTTCGCGTTTATTGAGAACATAAATTTCGGCCCGCCGTGAAAGAAATCTCCATTTAAAGAATTAAATCAATGTTTCGCTCAACTTCGCTATTGCCTTATCTAACGAACTACAGCTACGTTATTTACGAGTGACCAGGAAGAAATACGGCGTATCACGTAGACTTTGCTATAAATTGCGTCAAAAGCAATTATGCGCGACCATGCATTTCGTTGTTATTAATTTAAAGCCTGCTTTTCCCGATTGCTAACACATATCCAAAATTCAATAATTATGGATTCGCGTCTTTTTATATTCTACGCTATTTTCAATAATTTGCGTTCTGTATTTCGCCTGTCTATTCGCTATGCATCATGTTTATCGTGAGTTCTCTTCATTGATATGCGCACGACCATGCAACCGTATCGTCGCATTCTCGTTTATTCTAAATCGAACCGTAAGTAAAGATCATTTATCATCTGATGTCAAGTCGAGAATAACTCCATGCACCAAAAATGAGATTCGGTTGTCAATATTTCCACTTTAGTTTATATTTACCGCGTAATGCATTTATGTTTCTTTTAAGTTTTCATAAAAAGCATAGATCATAATATCTTCATGAATGCAATTTCAATATTATCAGTAATTATAATCGAATCCTGATATTCCTGGAATTCACACGGAGTTGTTATCATGAATCTATAATAAAGTCATTAATTACACACGTGCCATAATCTGCGTTAGATATCATCGATATGTGGGATAAGATATATAGAACTGGGAAGATATATAGAAGAATAAGATATATAGATCTCGGAAGATATATAAGATAGAACTGTTCTTCTTCATTATTCGGATTCAGTAATAAATTTGAAACTGATGTATACTGAGATATATTATTAAATAAAAAATCCTGGGGATAAATCGTGTTCAGTATCAAATATAAATTAAATATCGTCCAGCAATCGAGTCTCTGATCAAATTTCTGTTGAGACTGAATTCTCAGCGTTATCTCTCGGGTCAAATTCTTAGCTATCTAGAGATAGCTCTGGCGACTGGCATTGTCCGGATAATTGGACGCCATTTTCATCTACACTTAGAACCCGTAAATGTATCGACGACTCTAGTTAAGACCGACAAATTAGAGGAATCTTCCTTTCTCTTAAAAGCGATCGATATCTCGTGTTGATTACACTCGCGGAAACGATCGATTAATCTTGTCGGTAGTCCCGTGGTAATCCGCAAAGGAGTTTACAAGGAAATGAAATCGTCTTAACAGCGATACATGAGTTCCGCATCTCGTTAAATGAAGAGTCGCAAATTGCAGCTTCATTTCGCATGAAACGCTACGTCTTTTGCTTCGGTTTGAGATAGACGTTGATTAATCACCCTTCGTGAATTAGCAGCGAGATTAACCCTTCAACGCGCGAAACACGTGAATTGCAGATACCTCATCGCGATTTTTTAATTATTTTTTTTATAGATGCAGAAACAGAAGACATTTGAAACGTGACAAGTTAATATTTTTGAAAAAAATGGTATGTGTAATTTGAATGAAGTTCAAGGACAATTTCACACACGCATAATAAGTATTTAATAAAATATAAAATTCTTTTCTTCTTTTTCTGTCAAATCAAAGCAGCAATATTCCTTGGCTAAGTTATTAATTTAGCTTGCTTTAAATAATTAACGTTATATAACATTTAAGAAAGAAATATGAATTAAAACAGAAGGTCTTTATATTATTCCTTTTTCCTATGGTGCACGTTGTAAAGAGCGTTAAGAACAATTAATATTTATTTATATTTATAAATATAAATATCATAATTCTCAATAATTTATATTTATATTTATATGACAAATTGCTGAACATAAAGAATACGAGACATATAAATATATAATCTCTGTTTTTTCTAATACAACTAATAGTATATTTTTTACAAATAATAGTAAATTTTTTGTAAAAAAATTGTAAAAAAACATTTAATATAATTGAATGTATAATTGTACTTTCAATGTATCATCAAAATTATTCAGAGATTAATTAATCAGATATGACAGAAAACATTGAATGACTTACCGAAGAAACAGCAGACAAAGACGATAGTGTATAAAGTGATGAAGATTACTTTCACGTCAGTCCTGTCGAAGATATAATCTTCATTCAACGACACATTGTAAAGCAGAGTTTCGTTGTTCATGTAACTTTCGTTGTTGCCGATCTCGTAAGGGTCCATATTCCGATCGCTGAGAGTTTTGGAACAAAGAAAATAAATTCATTTTTAATATCATTAAATCGTTATTACGATGTTTTTTTAATAGAATAATAACAATAAGTTAGAGAAATTGTGAACAAATCAGTTAAAATAATCTACAGAGAGAAAGCGTATAGTATGTATGTTACACACCGCGTAACGTCTCAAGTTCTTCATTTTAAACTTTATATTTAAAAAGATTGAGTAGAAGAAAAATTGACTTTTCTCCCTCTCTCTTTCTCTAATCATCAATCATTTTATCCGTCGTTTCTTCTCGAGATAAATATTAAAGTGTCATACAATTTGTAGTTTTTAAACTCTATGTAATCACATGGCAAGGCAAGTGATAGTTACCAAGTAAGCGCATGACGCTAAGTTATTAAACAGAAACTTTCTTTACGTTATTTAACAAGTTGTATACCATGATGGACAGCGGAAATCGTGTTGTTGGTAAAACATTTGTTACATACAATATATCAAAATAAAATTCGCACAACCAAAGAATATCAATGCGTTAAAATATTTGGGTGAAAGAGAACAATCGATCATACAGTTCATGTAAATTATCTTAACAAATATCAATTAAAATTTTCAAATAGTTATTTACCAAATATTATGATTTTATTACAATTTTTTAGAAGAAATAAAGATACTTTTTCATTTATTCTAAACATTAAATTATTGATATTTTTAAATCTACTGAATATATTGTCAGCTTTTATTAATGTTCTTGTCACGGTTTAAACTTAAAGTGATTAATAATACAAGTACTTACATCGTATTTTTTTTTTACTTTCTATAAAAACCTACAGTTATTGACTAAATCCCCAGTTTCTGATATAAAACGCTATTTAAAAAATGTTTTACGTTAGATTCTATTTTACCAAAAAAAATATATATATATATATAAAATGACTATGGGAATAATGGGACTAATTTAATATTTCAGTTTAATGTCCCAGTTTTAAGAAAAAATGAAAAAAGTAAAATAATAGAAGATTAGGCAGTTCGATGATTCAATGGGAAGATTCGGAAAAAAAATTTTAACAAATTTATATATAAAAATTTATATATAAAATATTATATACATATATATTTATATATTAAGCATATATACATTTTTACATAGTGGAACAAAATATCATTTCCAAAGGTTAAAGCGAAAGCTTGCTAAACTGACTTGAAGAAATAATTCATTTTTTTCATTTTAATTTAATTCAGGCTATTACAATCATTATAAGTCACATGACATAAATAAAGTAATTATAAAATAATCATAAACATAAAGTAATCATAAACAATTTCAAATATTATCTACTATATTTTAAAATACTTCAATAAAATAAGAAAGCAAAATTAAGCTATTTATTTCTTATCTTACATCTCTTGACAATAAAAGTTTCAAATTCTTCTATTCAAATTAAACTTGCAAAATTGCATGTGATATCATAAAAGAATATTATATATGCATTAAACATTATAAAATTATGTAATGTTACATAATAAACAGCAGTTCTTGCGCTGTAAAAAATAATAATTCAGTGATATCATAACGTTATTATAATGATATTGTTACGACATTTTTCATCCAGCTTACAATCTTTACGTAACATAAAATTAAATTAAAAAATATAACACAATTTCTTTCTTTTATATCCTGCTTTACGTTCTTCTAGAATTGTGCGGCAAACAAATATTGATTATGATTTCTGATCACACAATTGTGTACAGCACATGAATAAATTTGTTCAGTTGCCGAAAGAGACGAGAGTTTACGGATTTATAGGGGCATTCTGAAACGAAACAGAAGATAAAACGTTTTACTCTGATAGTGCTTCGGTGTGTTCGCGATAAATGCACGTGCTTTCGTTTTGCGATAAATTTTATAGAATCATAGTGACAAGCGAAATATGGCACTTATGGCAATTGACAACTTCTAGATTGAATCGTGACATGTCACATATCGACAGAAATCTGGAATTTTTACAGCTCCATACAAAACATATCTATAAATAAAGCCAAATGCCACTATGTTTCATTATCAATTGAATCGAGTCGAGCCATTAATTACGAGAGTAGATGGATATGTGGAGAGACCCTGACCTATTAAACCAGCTTTTACCTACGGATTCTGATTAATTTGAACACAATAGGGAAGGGAGAATATGATATCTAGAATTTTGTAATTTTTAAATTATTAACAATAAATAAATTTAATTCGACTATTGTACGAACAAATCAACGCCAAATATCAAGTTAAAGTTGAATTTTAATGCTTAATATTATTAACGTGTAAATTTTAAATGTATTAACAATTCATAAATTGCGCGCCGTCAAGCTTTGAAACGCAAAAAATTTAAATTATTAATTACACGTTATAATTCATTTAAAGTAAGAGTTTTAACATAAGAATTTTAGTACATAAGAAAGTCTTAAAAAATAATTGAAAGTAATAAATTTTTTAGGAGATACACACAATAAATAAAACTTTATTCCTTCATTTATTACTATTATTTTACTCATAAAGATATTCAATAAACGTAAAAAGATATAAGGTAAAAGTAAACTAGCACAAATCTCTATCTTTTTTTCCCTCTTTATATCATACGAGATCCATTAAAATTAACAACTCCGTTCATTTTTTTGATCCGAAACAAAGATTCAGCAGCACCAGAAATAATGATGCTTCCTGTGTCCCCGAAAATCCGTATAACTGGATTTGTAACAGAATTCACGGCTGAGAGACTACGGTGCATACGAAACGCATATTCGTCGAACTCATCCTTTCCTCTTACGTAATACGCAGCTTGACGCACATGTGCCATGTAAAAGAAGATATGAGCGCAGATATGAGCCAACGGTGGCCAACGGTAATTGTACTTGTTTCGTGTTATTACGAGCTCGCGTGACATTACGTGGGAAGCGTAACTGAGAGATACGGGGTGACAGGTCGCGGTTACAAGGCAAATGCGATCGTTCAATCCTATGAGCGAGCATAACATGGATCGACCGGAAATAGGATCATCTCCTCTGAATGCGAGATTGGGATAAGGGACGCGCGATAGAATGCCACTGGTTAAAGTGAGCGAGTCGATAAAGGGCTGAAGCCGATTGGCCGATAGCGGAAACATCGCGTGTTCGTTGTACCAGGTTGACATCTCTGTGCAATAATCGGATTACAGACATGACATCGATTTTTAGATGGTTAGACAGTTTTTATTTAACGAACAATATTTTAAAATTGCGCGTAAAATTAATGCAATTTTTTTATTGTAACGCAGGTGCGTTACTTCATTGAATTCAGATAACCGTATTTGGAAGAAAGAAATGTGCTGACTCTCCAATTTGTAGAATTTGTTTTTGCGACAGTCCCGAATTTAGTATTTCCTGTTTCTCAGAAATTTTCTTTATTGACAGTAGCATCAAGCGTGAGAAACTAAATTTTTATTTCTTTTGTATTCACTCTTGGTGTTCTTTTCTCATCTTAGCTCATGAGAATAGCTCACAAAGACGTTCAAAATGTATGCGCATTAATTTATAAAAAGACTCGAGTTTTTTCCTTTTCTTTATGGAACAGAATGGACGGAATGTACAAGTTGCTAATGAGAACGCACTTGGATAACAATTAATTAATTATGCAGTGTAATTTGCAAATTTACTTCATGGCTTTCAGAAAGCGACAGTTGGAGTTACAAACAGAAAAGGAATATATTGAATTCGTCACTTGTTTTACTAATTTGTTACGTAGCTCGTAGCGTTTGTTATAATGTGTAATTATGTATGTAATTGCAAGATGGATCACTTTTTAAATACAGGAAAGAGAATAAGATGACGACCTTAGGGATTGTTTTTTATTTTTTCTAATTTCTGTGATAACGTAAAAATAATAATATATTTTTTTTTAGATTCACTGAACTTACTCATCTGTAATCATTAAAAAATAGTTAAATAAATTAGACTTTTTAAGGACATGTCAATTTGTCTCCATATGCAGATAAGATGATTTTCAATAGGGGATAAGACAAAAAATCAAGTTAAATTTAAAAAATGTACTTTTTTAATAAAAAAATTTATTCTATTGTTATTGAACTTCTTACATCATTTTAATATTATAATATTTTAACGCAATAAAAGAAAAATATAAATAAACAAGAATATTATTTCTATAATTTGAAAGAATAAAATTATTAAAACATTCAGACAAAAACAATTACTTATAAAATAAAAAATTAAATTAAATTAAAGACAAAATAAAATAATTATTAATTATTTTCCTAATTTCGTTATCTCATCTCGTAGTCATTGTGTTTCATTCATTTAATAACAATGTTGCAATACGGAAAATAAAAAAAAGTATTATATACGTTCTTAGCAAGACTATACTGTAATTTTATTTTATTCATTTTGTCGTTATCGTTACAAACGTAACATTTTGTTATTATCATCACTATCAGTTATTAAATTCATTGGATTCTCGTTTTATGTATAAATTTTTCAAACAATTTGACATTTTCAAAGCACTATTATTAATTTTGTAGGCAATTGAAAATTTCAGTATTTTATAAAAATTAATAAATTAATAACAGAATCCTTGTTTTATATAACTTTTGCAGGTCTTCTTTGTTTTATAATTGTAAAACCATTAAAAAATGATTTATTAATTTCTAAAATAGATTTTTTGTTAAAAATTTACACATATGTTATCGTAAAATCGTTAATCAAATATATTATATTTCATTAACGAGAGATTAATTTTATAAAATAAAGAAAATCGTGGATAAAAAAGACTTTTTCGAAACATGCGTATAACGGCACGTGTGTGGCAACATAAAAGAGAAAAAAATCAATAATGGAATAACAAACGCGATTTGAAATTACAATTCTTGTTACGCAAACAGCAAGATTAAAGGACTATGTGAAATGAATTTTGTCGCGATCCATTTTGCCCTGCAATCCGTTTTCTAAGCCAATTGTTACATTGTTGACCTCGCTAACAATGCAAAAAAAAAAAATACATTTTTACGAAGAGAAAAAGACGCATCGTCACCATTAATGGCTCCCAATTACTCCAAAAAGGATCGCAGTACTTATTCGGTTATTTATCGTCATGCATAATTCAGGAAATTAACAGTCAAGAATATAAATGCACAACGAAATCTGATCTTTTCAGTTAATTTCAAGAGAACTTTATAAAATGCTCTTGATAAAAATCTAATCTTGATTAAAATATCGCATTTATCTTAATAAAATTAAATATTTATACGAATAATTCTTTTTATACAAAAATTTTCTAAAGATATTTTGTTAATATCATCGTGTATATATTCTTTATAAATTGATTGTAAAAGAACTTTACCGTGCTTTCCTATTGAGTATTTGTTTGTTTAGAAATATGTGTACTGCGAAAAGTTCTAATTGCAACGAGAAATGAAGTCCCGGTAAGTGTAGCTCTTATATCACAAGTTGCAAAACGATGCGGCTGATATTAGTCGATCGAATTCTCGAAATTTTTATTTATTTTTAACGTTTTTTTAATTGAAAAGGAAAAAGGGAAAAAATTGCAAAAGCCACGACAAATCTTCAAACGCTCATCGTTGCGCCTGAATGAGTTCCACTGAAAAGAGCGTGCTCATAATAAAGCCGTCCGTTCAGTGTAACGTGACGATAATCCAAGCTTCTTTTTACTTTTCTCGTCCGAAGACACGTTATCTCTGAATACGTAATAGTGACGTCCACGAACGTAACACTGAACGTATTTTACGTAATCTTAATTGAGAAAAGAGCTTTGAATCATGTCTGTTCAAAATCCGTTGGAAAAATCAATAATGTTGAACGCTTTATTCTGGCACGAGATAAGTGCGAGATAAACACGATACGAACTACGAGAATGTGATAAGATTAAATGCAAAACTGGAATATTATGTTATTCTGCGATTGATATTACGAAATATGAGATTTCAATCAGCGATATTTTATTTTCATTGTAATCTCTATCAAATAATTCACAGCTTGTGTGTCCCAGATATTAGAAAATAAATAGATTAGAATAGAAATTTCCATCTGCATTGCGAGAGAGAGGAACTTTTTCCGTTCAATAATTTTTTGCGATCAAGCCGGAAATATGTACGCGATAATGGAAAATCTTCATTCATAAAAGCTTCCTGTTTTCGTGTAGATCGGCCGCGACCGAAAGGTGTAATAATGGATATTTCAATGAGAAAATATCTCTTATTTGTAATTAAGAAGACGGATGTTCATTTACTGGCGAATTGAGTCAATTAAACTGCCGTATTAATTAAACTTGGCACTCAAGAATGCAATAAAAAGATTTCGGCGTTACTTTAATGATATGATGTCGAATTCTTTTAATTAAAAAGAATTTCAAATTATCATACGAAAGTTATAGGAAAGAGAGAGAGAGATAGATTCTTATACATTATTTTTATCACGAAAATTAGCAGCAATAAATCTTTAAGAAACGTTAAAATCTTTAAGAAAACGTTGAAACAGATACATTACTGCATAGTTTTTATTTTTTTAAGAAAAATATCTTTAAAAAATTTTTAGAAAGTGTGAATAAAATACATATTTATTTATTTAATTTATAATAATCAGATTTAACCAGTAAAATTGTCAAATTAAAAGTCTAGAATTAAATGAAAACTTAACAGTAAGAAATACGATTGCATAAGTTACACAGTTATAGAATATTGATTTCCTGTCTCACCGTGCAATTGCTATTTATAGTCATAGAAAGTACTATTGCTACGATTAAACAACGAATGATTGAATGGTTAAAAAGTGCCGACAATTTTAATAAAATTCATAAAATTCAACTAACAAAGATTGATTTTTAATAGAATGTTTGTAGTTATTATAATACTTTTATTATGTGTATTATGAGAAAGAATTATTATTATATATAATATATATATATATATATATATATATCTTCATGGAAAGAACAGTTTTGCTGAAGAATCTAAAAATTTAGCTATAGATCTGAAAATAATTATCGAGCTATAAAATAATTACGTAGAGCGTTTAAACTGGTTGCTAAAATATCAAAACTTTTTGCAACATTGCTCATCATTCTTGAGTTTCCTACATAATTGTTTTGATGATCTAATACAAGGAAATAACGGTTTTGCAGAAAGATCCAAAATTTTAGCTGGATATAGATAAGAAAAGTAATTTTGTTGAACTATTAAAATAATTATGTAGAACGCTCAAACCAGTTGCTAAAATATCAAAATTTTTTTATAGCATTGCTCATTATTTTTAAGATTCCAACAAAATTTTTAAAGATCCAACAAAATTATTTTCAAATCTGTATCTAGCAAAATTTTAGATCCCTCAGCAAAATCGTTCTTTTCGTACACTCTTTTAAAAATCTATTTCTTACTATTTCTTACAAACTGTCCTTTTCAAGGACAGATTGCATTCTTGTTTTTTGAAGACTATCAAATATGCGACATTCTAAATAGCCACACGAAAAGAACGGTTTTGTTGAAGTATCTAAAAAGATTTAGCTAAATACAAATCTAAAAATAATTATGTTGAATTATCAAAATAATTATATTGGATGCTGCATATTTTTAGATCTGTATATTTGGCCAAATTTTTATATACTTCAGTAAAAAATGTCATTTTTTCCGTGCAAATATTATTTGAACAATTCTATAATCACATAATTTATTAACAATTAATAAAAATAATTTAAGTTGTAAAACATTAAATACATTTTTTCATACACATGGAATAACTCAGTTTTTCCCATTTAGCTTTCATCCTTTTACTTATTGAAATTCATCCGCTTTATCTTATACAGAAGAATTTGCTGAAATACTTAAAAATTTAATTAAATGACTGAAAATAATTTTGCTGGACCATCAAGATAATTACACAGGAAACTCAAGCATATGAGCAATGCTGCAAAAAATTTTAATATTCTAGCAACCAGATTAAACAAATTTTTAGATAATTCAGTAAAATGTTCTTTCTGTGTACGAACATTTTCATGAAGTTGTTTGCAGCGAAATTTATTGTTAGTCCACGTATGGAAAGAACTGAAAATTTTGAAATGTCTAAAAATTTAGCTAGATGAGCTGACTCAAATTGATTGCTAGAATGTTAAAACTTTTGGCAGCATTGTCATCAACAATTATGCGTTCATTATTTTGATTTGTCCAACAAAATTATTTTCAGATCTGTATTTATAATTTTTAAATTCTATTTTACATTTAAATTAATTTTAAATGTATCTATAATGTTTAAATCCATAATTTTTGAAAAACTTCAACAAAATCGGTTTTTCCGTGTACTTAAAATTCTTTATTAAGCATTAAGCATTAACTGAGTGCGTTGTTATCAGTGTGGCGCTTAGCGATCATTAAGCCACGGAAACTACGCTCCATTCTGTGCACGTTTACCATAACGCGCAGGTGTGTACGCATATGGATGTGATTTTGCGGTCCTAAGTACTCCGGATCTTCCGAGCAAAATCTGTACCTCAAACAAGATTTCAAGGGAGACCAAGGGAGGAAAGAGAAATTACGCGATAAATCTATCTTCGACAAGAACGGAACGTTACTCAATATTCGTAGCTACGATCGGAAAGCTGACGAAATTTGTGGCCGGTGCATGCTGCGCGTGTCTTCACGAAATATACGTGTTCGACAAAGATACGTATCTCCTTTTTCTCGCGAAGGATTCACCTCTGAGAAAACGCGGCAAGAACTAGTGCACTTGATAACTTACGGTATCGAGTGTTCTTTGTATTAGATTCGTGGCTCCTGCGAGCTATGTGATATCGCCGCGAGTGATTCAAAGTTTCTTATGTTCAAGTGACAAAAAATCAAATGATAACAATACCGTTATCTATCTTTGAAATTTAATTTGTGAAAAGAGTAAAAGAAATTTTTTCAGTCGCTTGTAACTCGAAGTTATTGATCTCTCGACATACTTTTGTTAACTTTCGAAATCCAATAGTTCGTCTCCGAAGTGAATTTCAACGTTACAGAATATTCTGTTTTTGAATATTCGGATTATTTAATTCAGTCAGTTGCAATTTTAATTGAAGTTATTTCAGTCATATTGCTGCTGATTCTCATTAAAAACGTTTGACACGTACCTACGATAATTTCGAGTATTCCATTCAGCTTTATTACTTTAGAAAATTATTTCGCATTTCATTACAATCGTGTAATATTCTCATTACACTGATAATCATAGTTGTAACATTAGTATCAGTTAAAATCCATGATTCATTTTATTGATGAAACATCCATAATTTTCCTATCGTAGCTATCGTGAAACATTATCGTTATCTTATCGATTGCTTCTCATCGTTGAACTTTTTATTAGAAGCTCACGAAATCCGATATGATAAATGCAAGAGATATTCAAGAGGGATTTGCTCTCTCCATTTTTAGTGGTTAACCCGTTTAAACAATGTGAGTCTGTTGAACTTGCCGTATAATTTCGGTCTGTTGAACTTGCCGTATAAAAAAACTAAAACACTCTCTGAAATAAACTTCCAGTTTCATGCACCTTTTAATTCTGTAGATTTTTTGAAATCTTATATTATAAAAAGTTTTTATTATAAAATGAACGGTGTTTTAGTTTTGTCGAATTAAATCGTTTAATAACAAAATTTTTTTATAAATGTAGAATAGAGAGAATTTTTATTTAAAAAAATGTCGGAAAAAAAATCATTATTTGTTATAGTACTTCAATTTTTGATGATATTATTAATAATAAATAAATTAAATTACGCTGAAATTCACTTAAAAATAATCAATTGAATAAGCTTTTGTTTTCATCTCAAAAATTTAATTAAAGTCTCTCATTTTTGCGTATTTATTAAAAAGCTATTGACGCTTTAACATTTTCCGGAAAGAGAGCGAGATTTCAAATTATAAAAGATACATCATTCTGTATATGTTCGCGCGCGCGCGCGTGTGTGTATGTATGTATGTGTGTTAATTCGTATTTAAAATTTAAAATTCATAAGTTTAGAAAATTTGAAATAAGTTTCGAATAAAGAATTATCTCTCTTGTACATTATTTTTTGTAAAATGGATTTTAACCCCTTGGCTACGGTAGAAAATCAATTGCAACCTACACTGAGAACGGCGGAATTTTGCGTCAGCGTGCATTTCTGAGAAAATATATCGAAATAATCAAAACATTGAATTGCATTTATATTCATATTTTTATTCATTTCGAGCAGCGTGAATTGAACGCCTATAGGTGCCTTTCGGGTCAACGGATCAAATTATGTCAAGCGCCTATAGGCGCCAACAGTATACCGAAATCAAATTTTTAAAGCGCCTTTAGGCGCTAACAATAGCCAAGGAGTTAATTGTAGTGTACTTGAATATTTTGCTTGCTCAATTAATATAACTCATAATTTATTTTTCCGAGAATTACGTTTTTGAGGTCTCTGCAATTTATTTAATTATAAGTAATAGTTCGAAAAAAAACATAAAAACATATAAACGCATATAAAACATGTATATTCAAACTGCGATGTAAACAAGCTCCCTAAGTGCATGTATGTTGAATTTTGCCTTCTATCACAAATAAACGAGTTTTATTTTTTGTGAAATACGCATTTATGTTTCTTCTTGTAATCAAACGGAATTAATGTTTGTCGATTGAAAATACGAAGAGTTGAGCTATTGATAAATTCCGAATATATTTATGGTTATTACTAACGTACTCATTTTCTCATTTCGTACATTCGCATGAAATAACTTGATAAATAGAGATACCGAAAATTTTTATCAATGAAATGAAATAATCGAAAATTTTTTATTTGCAAAATATTGCAATCTTTCAGTTGTAAAATACGTTAGATATATTAATTATAATGAAATGCACATTTCACATGAAATAGTTCTCTATGTAATATATTATAGAGATAAGATAGAGAGAAAAGACAAGAAATCTCATATGATATAAATTTACGAAAATCTTGCACAATTATCCAATGTAAATTATACAAACATTTTTAATATATCTTCATAAAACTCTGCTATAAAACGGTGATGTGAAAAGCAAAGAATGATTTTTTTCCCGAAAATGATCGTTGAATTAAATCAGAGAGCGTAAGTAAGAGATATCGATGCAAAATATATACGGGCTCAAAAGTTACGTTATTCTTGAAACTAAGATAAAAGCCGCATAAACAGATTACTTCTGTCGTACTGACGGACGTTTCTATCTAAGTTCGCGATATTTTATCACTATTAGGGCGGCGATGTTTTTCACACGAGTTTCGCCTAGTATGTTTCATACGTCGTTAGTTTTTCCCGTCGGAGGTTGACAGTGACTCGCCCACCGTTGGCGACGTCGGTAGCTTTTTCTCTGCGTTTTTTTCCAACCGCGTCGCTATTTTTTAACTGAAGGCTTTTGTTCGGTAAGCCCTGTTCTATGCCCTATGTTTTACCCTATGTTTTAACACGATTTTGTCGCGTCAAGTTCGACGCACTCCTCAATAAATCTGTCTGAATATTTGATAGGTCGACTCTTTTATGCGCTCGCATTAGTTTATTTATTTCACGCGTCGCCATTTAAAAGATAACGTGTACAACTAACATTTCTGGCAAAGTTTATATTTTTTGTATCAATGTAACAGTTTGTAGTTAAAAACCTACACAGAAAAAAGATTAAATCAAGATTAGATAATCTTATGTATAAGCAAGAATATTATAATCTTCTTAGGAAGATTTTAGTCTTGATTTAATTAAATTTGTATTGATGTATCACTTTTACTTGCATTAATATAAATTTAATCAAATAAAATTCAATCAAATAAAATCAAGATTAAAATCTAGTCTTGATTTAAAACTAATCTTTTTTCTGTGTATTCACGGCTTTACATTAAGACGATTATTACTTTCTTCAATTTGGTCTCGACTTTTTTCAATTTGGTTTCAACCCTTTTTCAATTTCAAATAAATGAGCTCACTCTAGTCATTTTATACACAGTCCTTGCGCATTAATGTTCTCCAATATCGCATCAGCCTTCTTTCGGCCGACTTGTAGAAGTCCAACGTCTTTTCTGTCGCGTTCGGAAATATGTATCGATTTATTTTCTTCTTTTCTCTTGCTACGAAGGAATTGTTATAGAAAAGAAATATTATTGTTATGGAGATATTGTTCCCTTGATCGAATATATCGTCATGAGATATGTGTAAAAGTGGAAAAAATCTTATTCGATTCACGCTGAGCTACTCCCTGCAAGTGAAGCGGAGTTATTTTTTTTCTTTTTTTGTGCGCGAGAGTATCCGTGAGTCTATCTCACTAAATCTTACGAAGTTTCCATTCGGGATTGTTTGGAGTTATTTTCTCGACAGATCGAATGTTGCGTCGTCTTGGCTGTCTTAAAGCTTCGTCACGGTGCTCGATCGCTTTGAGCACCGTGTTGTTTTAAAATGGATCACCTTAGCATCGTGACGACTTTCCGATATTCTTTCCTTTTAACACGATTTTTCTTTCCTTGCGTATCTGTACTAAGGGACTGTTTCATCTCCTGAAGCGTGCGGATAACATGCCTAATATTTCTGTTTTCAAGAAAATATTTCATCAAATATATAATTTTTTAGAAAAATTAATTCATTATAGTTAAAAACAGTAAAATAAAATAAAAATAACAGTCATGTTTACAGAAAAACATTGTTTGATGGCTGTTATGCAATTTTACAAAGTGAAAAATGTAAGTTCTATTTATACAACATTTAAATAAACGCGAATTAGGAAACTATTCTCCTTTCTTAATTTTTCTGTCTGTATTTTCCAAATAAGTAACATAAAAAAGGAAATTTTTATTTTTTCTATATTAATAAAAATTAATATAATTATTATAAATATATTGTTTACACAATTTTTTATATATTTTTTTATATATTGTACTAAAAAATTATATTTTTCATTAATAATTTATTTTTCTCCGAAAAAAATACATATAAATCTAATGAATTAATATCTCTCTGAAGAAAATTGATGAAATATTCCCTCGAAAATAGAAATATCGGCAATCCCTGGATATTTCACCCTCTCAAAGCAGTGTCCCCAAATTAAGCTTCTAGAAACATAATCCACTGAAATCCTGCAGAGACTGATTCATCTTGTTTCCACCTATATACCTGTGTTTCGCGTAATATCTAACAAACAAGTTATTCACACGGCTACCTACGCATATCGTAGGAATAATTAATACGTCGTAAAAACTTGGTATCACATTTCCCACACAAAATTAGGCGAATTAAACGTGTGGGATGGAAAAATAATCTATTTAAATACAGTATTTTGCGCAGAAATTTGTATAACACGAAATCAAAAGAACAAAAATATATGTGAGATATTATACGAGCTAATATATAAGATAATACACGTAATTAAAGCAAATTGTTGCATTGTGCTATTTTTTAAATTTTTTAGGAGAGAAGAAACACTTTTTCTCTCGAAAACTATCACTTTAAAAATTTTTAAATATTATTAATAACTAAAAATATGAGTAATCAGTTTCTGCAAAAAATGTTTAAGTTTTAATTTAAAAAAATAGTGTTAAAAGTTAAAGTAGTTTAAATTTTAAAACGTTCCAAGTAAAAATGAAAGTAAAAACTTTTGTACTATTGCAATTCTGTACTACTTACAGTAACTACACGGAAAGACTGATTTTAAGACTAACATAAAAGATTAACATTTTTGCTGAATACCAGAAAAATAATTTTGTTAATCTATCAAAAAAATATGTAGAAAGCTCAAACTAGTTGCTAGACTAGCAAAACTTTTTGCTCATTATTTTTAAGATTCTAACAAAATTATTTTGATGGATCAACTAAATTATTTTCAACTTTGTATCCAAAATTTTAAGTCCCCTCAGCAAAATCGTTCTTTCCGTGTAAGGGCAAAAAAATATTAATGTGTAACAGAATACAGCCTATACAACCTATTTATACAATAAAACGCATTTACACTTAGCTGATACACTTGATACATTTTTTGCTGTGGCACATTTTGTATATATAAAATATTAAGAAGTAGGTGTTTTATTATCTCGATAAAAGTAAAACATAAAGTAAAAATTGCCACTTCAGCGATAAACCTATTTTGTTTGAAGCAGGTGCACTATATCGATGAGAAATTGGCTCACTAATGCAGCGGATAAATGTTGCATAGCCGATATACATGGTTATTATACATATAATTTCCTATAACGTCGATTCATTGATATATTAGCGTTTCGCTTGATCAAGTTCAGTTTACGTAAGCTGCTAGAACAAGTCTAATTATATAATCCGTTCGTCAATGCAATCCCTAAACGAATTTATGGATAATTAGTGATTATATGTGACATCTCTGCAATAATCCGAACGGACGTCAAATCCGGGTTAACGTTAAATTCAATTTATTATCGAAATCAGAGTGTAAACCTTTTTGATCTGAATAATCACATGCGTGGGTGACACTTGATATCTGATTATATATCTCCTTTGGTGACAGCCATATAAATAGATAAATAGATCATTGCTCTATTAGGCAAATTATATCCGGAAAGCGTTAATGAAAGCAAATTGGAAATAATCAATTTCATTTCAAGATATATTTACTATTTATATGTGTAACTTAATTAAATTTAAGTACTTAATATTAAGTATATATTTCAGTATTTAACTATTCACACACACACACACACACACACACACACACACGCGCGCGCGCGCGCGCGCGCGCGCACTAGTTTATTTCAAAAATTATTTATAATCTTGATTCTTTAAAGTTTCCTTGAAAAAAATGTTGCATTTAT
This sequence comes from Cephalotes varians, assembly GCA_037157785.1. Lineage (NCBI taxonomy): Eukaryota > Metazoa > Arthropoda > Insecta > Hymenoptera > Formicidae > Cephalotes > Cephalotes varians. Next base: position 155,913 of record JANQDE010000190.1, read on the forward strand.
AACTATATTTGATTTACAGATGCAGATACAGATTTAACTAGAGATGTGTGAAACAACGATAAAAATATTCTTATATCATTTTACATATTTTCTATGGCATCGTAAAATGGTTTCGTGAAGATCGATTTTCTTTCCTTCTGTTTTTTCGTAGTATAATAGTAACTATATATAAAATAATAAGAGCATTGTTTTGAGAAAACAAATTTTTAAAACTTTTATCTTATCTCAGAGAACGTTTAGAAACAACTTCATTATCTGCTTGATTAGTTGCTTCTCATTATTCTCTAACATTAAGTAAAAACTCCAAGTGTATTGTTTTCTAAAGAAATATTCATTTACCGTCTCAGTTACATACGACTAATTTGCCTTAAGACTTTGACTTTTCTTAAATCTCGAGCTGATGCTCGTGGAAAAGAACTACCAAGTTCATTACAATAATTTTAAATTCCGGAAACTGTAAAGTATCCACCAGAAGTTCCATGTATCCTTTTTACATTTTTTGCCCTTTAGCTGGATTGAGCCGTTAATTTCATCCGTAACTTTCCCATGAGCAAAGACTCTCTACATCCAGATAGATTTTTAGAGAAACGGAAAAAGAAGTGAAGCTGGGAAACCGATTCAAACGGCTGGGAAAAACCGAGCTTGGTCGAGCTTCAATTTTCCGCGAGTCGGTTGCTTTAACAAGTAACTTTAATTAATTTGACAGATGCAATACACTCCGCTAACAATACTGGCTAATTATGTGTTGATTTTTTTCTATTGATGTCTTGACGATGGTAAAGCGAATTAATTTCCTCGTATATGCGAGAAGCTGTCTCACCGCATTCAGCATTGCAGATATCGAGATTTTAAAGTCGAGGTTATTTCGCAAATAAAGGTTTATGTACTTTGTGCGGATATATTTTAGATAGATTTCAAATTAATCATTATGATTTGATTGAAGCAGAACAAAAAGTCATTATGATATCAAAATGGTGTTAAAATGGTTCTAAAATGATTATTAAAAATCACTTTTTGATCAATCACGATTCATTTTAACGTCATTTTAATATTATCGTTATTGTTACAAACCCAAACAGAATAACGAATCACGTTATCGTTGTTCTGCTTGGATTTGTAACAAGATGAATCAAGAATTTGAAAACAAATAATTTAGAAAAATATTTTTAGGATTAATTGCTAGCATTAATTAATTCTGCATTATTACAAGGTAATAAAACCCGCAAAAAAGTGCAGAGACATTTGAACACAGTTACAGATAAACTGATTAAACAGAAATGTTTTGATTATAATAAAAGCTAATCGTGCTTTTTAATTGTGATTAAAGAAGCACAATCAGTTTTTTGTGATTGCTTCTTTAATTATTTTCTGAACATCAAAATAAGAAAATATTTATTAAGCAAACAAATTCATCAACTATAAATCGATCATCAATTGACATCATTTCGCTGACATTACGAATATCTGATCGATATAGCTGTAAACCTAATTTCGTGACTGCAGGCTAAAATGGAGAATTTATGGCGTTAATAGATCTTCGGTTATAAATTACGTAGTAATCTTGATCTTGGATATTCGCATTAAGATTCAATATTAAGTAGAAATCATATTATAAATATTTGTACGAGAGTAATATAAAATTTTATCAATTTAATTAATTATCCTTTTTATTTTAAAATTTTAATCATGACACGTAACAAATAATTTCATTTTATTTCATACAATAAAACGGTGTTAATATATTCATTATATGAAAAAATAATAAGTTTAATATTTTAGAGGTAAAATATTTTTTAAGTAGTCAATATATATCAAGATAGTTGATATATATAGCATTATGTTTTCACTTTTCTCGCGGCGAGCACATGCTCGCTTGCCTTTGTGAATATTACGTATAATTAATACAGATATACTATTCATAGTATCATAAATCAGACGTCTGCATGACAGCCGTACATCGAAATGAGCGCAAATCAATTGTTACCAATTTGCATATTGATCGGAAACTCGGCGTATACCTACTTTCAAGATTTCACGAATGCACATCGAGAACGTGCCGTTGCATGGATGACACATGGAAATCTCGTATGACTACTGCAAAAATGATTGAAGTGGTACGCGGAATTAATTGCGCCCTGCGTCAAGATAATCAGCGTGCCCCGCTCTTTAAACTCTAATTGTTCCACCAAAAGGCAATTAAATTCATCCGGCGGAAAACCGGTGTAAGCAAAGTTGGAAAAGCGAAGCAAAAGCTGACGCAGTAGGAGCATATTAACTGTAGTAATTAATTTTAAACTCGAGTGATTCGGCAAGGAACACATTTATGCGCGGTCGAAGTCAAGAAATGTGTCATGTAAATGCATAAAAGGAATACACTTTGCAGCGTCTTCAGTTAAATTATAATAATTTTTATGTAGAAAGCGAATATTCTGACGAGTTGCATATGATATTGCAACATTGCAGAGATTAATAAAATATTCTCATTGAGATTAAAGTTAGGATAGTCAATATGTAGTCATAGCTGATATAATCTTCAATAATTTTGTAACTATGAAATTTAATTAGGGAATAAATATTTCAAATATTAAAATTTTATTTTAAATAATTTTATTTTAAACAAATGATTGTTTAAAATAATCGAAATTAAGAATTTAGAAACGAAATGTTAATTTACGATAAAAATGATGTATAAAAATAGATGTTTAAAAAAAAAGTAGAAATATTAAAAAACTTTGTATAACGTAATAAATCATTTTTCATGAAGTAACAGTTAAATTTAATTTTTCAAATAAGTTCATATTATTTAACCGCGAATAATGTTTAATGTTTACCTTTCTTTTATTCTATTTCTCTTTGTTACTAAAGTGCCTAATTTGTATTTCAATTAACACAATATTTCTTCACGATTAACAAAAATAAGATTTTTTTAATAAATAGCATTTTACTTTTTTGACAAAGAATTAAGGCTTCCGAAGATCCATTTTATTCTTCAGAATCTTTAGATTATTGAATATTTACTTCTTACGTATGTACATTCTTCTAGACGGTGGAATCTCTCTAAATCCTTGGATGTTTAAATCCTTAAACCTTTTGGAATAAAATTTTTATCATGGATAACTTGATCTCAAATTTCATTAAAAATAGAACCTTGTTAATAAGACTCATTTTTCTGAGATATCTTGCGCGCATATAATATTATATCGTCGTCTACTATATTTTAGGGCATGTTATTAACATAATTTAAAGCGTATTAACATAAATTAAACGTAAAAAGATGAGTGTCGCTGAAGAAGACTGTCACTATTATAGTGTATATTTTTATAACGAATAAATCTTATAATATAGTAATTTACAATTTTTTTAGTTTATGTGAATGTAAATATTATATATCATAGCATTATCATCAATATCATTATTGTAAGGCATTCATGTCATTATATAAATTGTTTTTACATTGCATCATTAATGTTATAAAGCGAGAGTATCAAGAGATATTATTATATAATTAATCACATTGCGTATTAAGTAAATTTATTCGTTATATCTATGTTTGATTGAGTGCAAGTAATTAATAATAACTATGTGATTACTAGCAATTATTGATGCAAAACACTAGTTGACGATATAAAAGACGAGATCAACTTTAATTTAACTTTATTAGTCGAGAATTAAAATTGACGAAATACATAGTTCCCTCTTTCGATAACTCAACGATGTGTAAGACTCAGTCTCTATATGTATCTCTCTCGAAAAATAAATTACTGCGCTATCTCTATGCGTGGAAAAAAATAATAGCGGTTGTATCACATTGAACGTTTTAACGATATGTCTATTCGATTCGAAACGTCAAAAGTTATCTACAGTTTACGTAGAACAATTCGATAAACTCTATGGTAATGACAGTATCACAATATTGTTATAATACTTGGTAATTTCTGACATCAGAGAGTCATACAAAAATGCGTTCTTATATATACATGAAATATATATATTCTCATATATGAAATTAAGTCACATGTTAATATCGAGTTATATCAAGTAAAAAATTAATCAATCACATAAACAAATATTGAAGATTATAGATTAGAAATTAGCATGATTGGATAATTTTAAATGATATCACAGGTGCATCAACGGATGTATATAAAACATGTAATAATGGATGCATATAAAATATGTAATGGATATAATATAATGGATATAATGTAATGGATATAAAACGTGTAATAATTTTAATGCATTTAATTTTCTAATATTTAAAATTATATGTTTCATAATTTCATTATATTTATTAGTAAATATTATGTAGTAATAATACTTTTAATAAATAATATAAAATAATATAAAAAATAATATAAAAATTACGAAATTATTTTATTAGATTATATATTTTTTTCATATTTTTAATCATATTAAAGACCGCATTTTCTAACTTTATAATTTATTACGTTTAACATTTAGATACGCTTAAAAACTTGTGATAAATAATTTAGATCTTTTGATAATTCTGTTAAGAAAAACTTGACTCAAGATTAAAAATCCAGAAATTAAATTTATAGATGATTTGCTAAGTTTAAGATACTCCGTAGATTTTTCCGAATTTTCGAATCTATGGGAAATATATGAAAAATATAAAAATACTTCAGATGTAGTGCATATTAATTAATATATTATATATAATATATGGCCGTTTCTCGTATAGGTATTTAAAATCAACATTTCTCTTTTTTTCAGAAAATCATTTTGTTGCGATAAGTAGCGGTGATGTGCGATATGATATTATATTTTGAAATCACAATGACCATAAGAGAGTAGATGTAACGACAATTATTTTTATACCGCGAGATTAAACTGATTTATACGTGACTGTCTTAAGCACTACCTTAGTCTCCGAATTACATATCTTAATCTCTCGCAGAATCTGCAAATGACGTTAGAAATTTTAGGATCTGATAATTCTATTCTAAAATTAATGATCTTTATAGTTCCATAAATTCCTTGTGAAAACATTCTTGTTCGTTATAACTTATTTTGAATTTTGTTCTAAATGATTGATGTGATTTAATGAAATAGAATCTCTCCCCGGCCCCCGAGCTTTTATGAATAGTTATAAATTGATTTTTGTATCTATTAATTAAAATATTTAATGTTGAGCTTGTGCTTTGAATAGCATAATTAGCAATCTTGTATGTGATTACTTTTTATTTTTAGAGAAGAGAAAGTTATTATGGCCTCTCATTTACATTTATATAGTAACTTCGTTAATAATAAATAATTAAATTTAAAACTTAACGATTACATTCATCAAAGTGCTGTTCAATTGATTCTAGATTTAAAGTCTAGATTTAAGAAATAATTATTACTTAGGACATTATTTATGATACAAATGTAGCAACAAGGTACAATAGATCGAAGAGAAACAGGGATATCATATGATCTCTTCACAAAAATAAATTTAAAAAATTGATTTTGTTTAAAAAACTCAGTATTTAGTTAATTATATATTTACGAAAAGAATACTGCAAAAAATATTGCAGAATATATGCAAATGTATATACGTACACATAACTTCTTCCGCATATGGGCTGCTATCAGTATTAAAAATCTATATGTGTAACGTAAATTAGCAGTAGAGCTACAAATGACTTATAACTCTTCAAAAACCTTGAAAAAATGATCATATATCATCAGCACGCTTATGCCCGTTTCGACCAACGTAGATTAACTTTAATTTTGGTTCAACTTACACTTTAACTTTTTCTAATTCTTAGAACTAAAATGAAAACGGACATTAAGGAGTTACATTAGCAAAATGCCATATTGTTTAACTTTGCATAACTCGAAACGTACAGCCAAATAAAATGTTAAATAACGAACAAAACACTCAAGTGTATATTTTTTATGATAATACGTCTTACGTGAGTTTAAGAAGAATGAGGAAATATGTATAATTAAGTGTTAAAATATATCTTGGAAACATTTCGAAATGTTTGAAAGTAAAATACTTATAATAGAATAAATACCGTCTACGTATTAACGCTATTGTGTAATGATGAGCTACTAAACAAATGATTCCATAAGTAATCATTAGAATTTGCCATTTAATAATAAAGATATTAAGAAAGGTCATTATATTTACAAGAGCCATAACCACCTTTTCTTCTATTCGATTCAATCTAATAAATTTTTATATTATCATATTTCAATAATATTTGTATGATTTATACAAATGTCACAGTTCTGAGAGACGACGTATCTCGAATTGCAAAAAAATGGCAGAATTTTTCATGTTCGTATTTATCGTAAAGTATAATACAGATAAAATTGAAGAAAATCATCGCACTTGTTTATGTACATTTCTGTTTATTGCTATTTTATTTCTAATTATCAATGACAAAGAGTATATATGATTGATTAACACTAGAAGTATCAAATGGTTATTGATCGTTTCCATTTTTTATATTAATATTATATTTTTTGTCTGTAAAAGTTAAAAATCTTATTGTTTTTTTAATTATTATATTTTTTATTAATGAAATATTTGTATTTCTATCATTTTCTTTATTTTCAAAATAATTTACTCGTTTGATCCTTTTAAGAAACATTGGTACACTTAGCGTTAAAAAGATTTATATATATGAAATTTTACATTGTAATTTACATTGTATATTCGCGAAATATTCTAAATTTTAATCTGATAAATTTTAATGTAAACAAGATAAATAAAACAAAAATTTGATATAAAAAATTGTTAAGAAACATTATAATATTTCGCCGTGCAATATCGAAACTACGAATAATCCGATAATTTTCTGTAAATAACATTGCTTTCGATACATAAAAACATGTAATATTTTTAAAACTTTCTCTAACAGATAAATACACGAAGACGATAAAGAACGGAAAATCATCTTCGTAAGATAGTGTATAGATAAAGCGTGTCTTTTATGATTTGTATTTTATATCATCTTTAGCCTTTTATCTTTTTGTAACTTTTATTATTTTTTACAACATATGGATTAATTAAACATGTGAAAGAGAGAGGTAGAAGCAAATCTAACATCCTCTTTTCTGAAACTTGTGAGCGAAAGTTGGAAGAACCTCTCACATTTGTGAATATTAAATGCTAGTATAAAATGTCTCTTATCTTTCTTGACTGGAATATAATTTAATAATGCAGGAGTCTTAAGTACTAAATACGCTTTTGCCTAGAAATAATGCATGATAAAATAGGAAACAGAGATTTTCCAAGTCTAATGTAAAAAAAATTGGGATAGCGATACAACAAATTTTTATACACGGAAAAAATGGCTTTGTTGAAAGATCTAAAATTTTAGCTGGATACAGATCAGAAAAGTAATTTTGTTAAACTATCAAAATAATTATATAGAACGCTCAAATTAGTTACTAGAATCTCAAAATTTTATTCAGCATTGTTCATTATTTTTAAGATTCCAATAAAATGGTTTTCAAATCTGTATCCAGCAAAATTTTAAATCTCTCAGTAAAACGATTTTTCCGTGTACAAAAAGAATAACAAACCAAATATACGTAACATATTACTCTCTAAGATATATTCTCGGATTAAAAGATTAGAAATATTTTTTTATTCTTCTGCAAATTCTTTTTTTTTATTTAACACAATTAATTAATTAATATAAGCTTAATTAACATAATATAAGCTATATTAATATAAATTTAATTAATATAAAAATATCAAATAATACATTACGGATACAAATATAGGAATATACCGTATATATAAGGAAGAAGAGAAAGATGGAACCAAACTAATACTCCAAATAATAATTCAATAACAGGAAACAGATGTGGAGAATAAATCAAGTCATAATTAATCTGACAATGTTAATTCCAATTACAAATTGTTTAGAAATTTAGCTCACCTCGTCGCATTCTGGCCGACAAAATCGATTTGCGTACGTGCCATTACGGCATTTTGCTTCGCGGTCTCCCACGGCGATCCCTCGTACTCGTTTCGGACGACGTACATTAGGATGCTCGTGACAAGGAATTCCGAGATCGCGGATACAGACGAGAGACGCGGCGCGACACGACAACTTGTCACCTTCGTTTTTTGCGCGTTTTGCACCCGCTAATTCGTCACCGATGCGCTTCGCGGCGACGCGCGGAATAATGATGGACAAAGGCGCCTTAATGAATTTTTTCCGCCGACAAATAGCACGGCGGGTGAAATAAGGCGAGCGCGCCAAGATAAAAATCTTCTCGTTTCTCTTCAACTGTCTTATTAGCGCGTCGAGGTCCATCGAATGCACGGGAACATTGGCGCTGCGTTAACGCGCACTGCGGTATTTAATTGTCCGCCGCGTGCAAATTTATTCCCGCGATTATGCTTAAAGCGATATTGTAACGTTTGTTGTTGGATACACCGATTATTATTGTATCACCATTACGACGAAAACTCTGCGTTAATTCGTTGATTGCTTTATGGGGGGGTCTTTTTCTCTTTCTTTACTTCGTAATCGGACGCGAGAGAGACGTTCTTGATCCACACAGTTTTCCTGTCGGCGAAGACAGGAATGATTAACGACGTAATGCAAAATTACATCGTACGTTCATTATTATGTTCCGCACATTATCCTTCGAACGTGATTATTTTCTCGGACGTAAGCAGTTCCTCGAGCTTCTCTTTTGCGCACTTTACATTCGATGCGGCTGGCTTTGCAGTCGCCGCAAATTCGTGACGAATAATTTTTTCGTAGCACAATACAATTCAGATCAACGGATTTTAAGTAACGTTTTCTGTCAGATTTTTGCAGTTTATAAATTCAATGATGCGACACCTGGTATAACATTTTCATGACTTAAATCTCTTGAAAATGCAGAGACAATATTTCTTTATCACTTTCTGCCATTTTCTTACGTTGAATTTCCATGATTGAAGAACATTATATTAATATAAAATCAATTTAATTATGTTTCTTGTAATTTTCATTATTCATTTTTGAATTTTTGAATATGTATTAAATTGTCAAAACTTCTACGTTAATTTTTAGTAATGTAGAAAAGATTTATTATATTGGTTAAAAGTGCAGTCACAAAATAATGATTTACAAATGTCCAAATAAGAAAATAATAATAGTTATGCACAAAAAATTAAAATTCCGTGATCTTTGTAAACCTTATGTTTTTTTTTAGTAGAGATGGAAAACGATCGTATCATTTATATATTAATTAAAAATGTGATTAGATAAGCGTTGCAATCAAAATGTTTTTCACACTTTTTGTCGAGGATATATTTCAATGTGAATTAATGATTGTATGATTATTAAATTTTTCACGTATCAATTGAAAGACGTGACAAGATAAGCGTTCGATTAATACATGTTATTGAGTTAATACATGATCATAAAATATGTATTTAATTGATAAATGCTATAAAATATATATTCATTTTTTGATGTATGTAAAAAAGAATATAATTATGATATAAGATTATGATCTCAAAAGTAGCACACAACAAAGAGATTGGTCTTAAATCAAGATTAGATAATCTCACATATAAGCAAGAATATTATAATCTAAATAAAATAATATAAAGATTTAGTCGCTCGTTTGTTTGCTAAGCAAAAAGAGAAAAAAGAAACGGCCAAGGACAAGCAATATTAGATTTTAAAGTATCTACTGTTTTTACAAATTTTATGTTGTTTATTTAAACATTAGCATTCGACTATACATAGTCTTCTTTAGTTTTAATAAAATATGACAAAAAAAAAATATATTATTATTTAATATTATAATCTTTTTAAAAAAATTTTAGCCTTGATTTGATTAAATTTGTATTTAATTTGTATTGAGCAGAAATAATACTTGCATCAATACAAATTTAATCAAATCAAGACTAAAATCTTCCTAAGAAAATTATAATATTCTTGCTTACAAACGAGATTATTTGGTCTTGTTTTAAGGCTAATCGTTTTTTCTGCGCAAGAAAATGGAAAAACATCTTCGAGATTAACAAATTATTTATTGAATAAATATCGATGTTTGCATATCAAACAAAAATTGTGTGAATAGATAAAATATTTGATAAAATAAATTTCAAAAAAATTCTTAGACTTTCGTATGTTTAATTGATACAATTTTGTCAGTTTTATCATGAAAATTACGACAAGTTAGCAATCTCGCGCGATCATGGCGAACGACGGACGCAATTTACATTTTCGTGTATTAAACCGGACAAACTTTATGGTTCGTCTACAATAGGTGTAGTAATCTTTAAGTCGAAAGTGAGAAGAATAATCGACTATGATTAGTCAATTTTTTACTCAAGTCTTCCGAACTACATCTATTGTGGCCTTTTACCGATTCTGACTGATTTCAGTGAGGATTGTATCGATGGCTGAAATCATGCTCGTAAAATAAAAACGGACCGTGATCAAATAACAAACTGTCGAATAAACAAATGCAACTTATACCTCTGTCGCACGTCAAGCTGATATATATATATTTTTTATAGATCTCAGAGATAATTTTATCGACGACACGTTAGTCTCGAACTTCGCGCTCATCGGCTAAAATATCAGTGTGACTGAATCAAGTAGGATCGCAATCCCGAAAGGGACACAACGTTTCTCTCGATGCGACGATGCGTTGTTATATTTTATTTGCGTGCGGGATAGCGTCGCGACAACGAGTATCGCTGTTTCGCGCGGCACTGAGGAGCGCCGGTAGCTCATTCATCGTCGGCACCCCCGCGAACGCACGCCAACGGCGTCGCGCAGGCGTTGCACCCTCGTCGTTGCTCGTCCTTCGGTCCCCGGTGGCGTCGCGTGACGCGTCCACCCCCGCTGTGGAGAAGAGGACATCGAGAAAGAAATCGAGAGCTCTCTCGCCGCGCGCGTTTTCTATGGAGTGGCGTGAAACGACGCGATCGAGGTAGCAAGCCGTGATGATTTATCGCCGCGGCGTCCGCGCGGGAAAAAGGCGAGCCAGAACAGTATTCGGCCACGATTTATGGAATTTGAGCGGACAGAATCATCTCTCCGAGACGCCAACAACTCGGCGCGGAAACGTCGTGTTTTGTTTCGCGCGAATGCAGAGGATTGGAGTGGAGTAATAAGAACGGCGGGAGAAGTCGAGTACGAGAGTTCTCTTCGCGCGCGAGCGGAGGTTCGAACGAAGATAAAAACGATGTGCGATCAAGTGTGATTTTTATACAGGAAAGTTAGTTGTAGCGTTTCTCTGTTGTCAAGAATAAAGAATTCAAAACGCGTAAGTCGATAGAAAATTTTTTATACAAGAATGTATATAAATATATATAATTATATATAAATTATGTCCATATATATATTCATATATCCTTCTTTCTTTTGTAAAATCATTGTTTGATACAAAAAAATAAATAATTAAAAAAATAATTAAAAGGATAATTTTTGCATTGTTTCTTTTACGAAAAGTCAAGTTTGTAACAGTAGAAAAATTGTTTTTATAATATATAGATCATATTATATATGAGCAACTTTTTCGTATTTTTTTAAATTTGACTTTTTGTAAAAGAAACAATGCGAAAAATATCCTTTTAGTTATTTTTTTGTATTCTCGTTATTATATTATTATTCTTCTTATATTATTCTCTACCAAACAGTAATTTTACAAAAGAATGGATATATATGAACATATTTCATATATAAATATATATGTTTATATATATTTATATATATTCTTACACACAAAATTTTTTATCAGAAATTTTTTCCGAAACAAATTTACATGTTTTTTTAATCTTTATATAAAAAAAAAAGCTTCAATAACAGATTCCAATATGTTTATATATACTAATCGCCCTGCACGCTCTTGCTTATCTCAAAGTCGGTCAAATAAAATCCGAAATTATCACGAGGTATCCTAGATAACGCAGTTATAGTGTGTATCGTAGATTCATATTATAAGTAAACAGATTGAACGTATTCGCTAGTGTGGCTATTATATAATGAATAATCAAAAATTTCAGTAATCTCGTAGCTCGTAGCGAAGTCTTTCGTGAATTTCGCTTAATATTGTACAACGGGTCTCCCCTCTCTGACAGCAATGCGCTCCCGCAGTTGAAGGCGGAAAGAGAAACAGAATCGTCGTTCCCACGAGCAACTCACGATATCAGTTTCTACAACTGGCTGTTGTACTCCATTCCGAGTTCCGTGGCACTGCGACTTCGACGGACATTCGTGTACTTAAGAAGTGTGTGCTTAAGCCGGTTTCATATCAAGTGTATCACACTTTCCTTTTCGCAAGAACGACTCGATTGGAATATATTAGATCGCGAGTGAAAGTTTTTATTTTCAGGAAAGTTCAGGAATCGTGTCATTCCAATTTATAATCTATTTTTATTTCGATCACAGACCATTCGAATTAGAATCTAATATATGATTCTTTCTTTTTTTATTACGAACAAATATCGGATATCTCTGTGTTGCAATATTGTGAAACAGACTTTAGGATGCGATAAACTCTGATTACTTTTTGTGCATCTGCATCTCTCATCGATTGCGATTAAGTATACTAGACAGTGAATCATTTTTATCCAATAAAAGATGTTCGGTGCTAATGAGCTGTTTACATAATGCCGATCAGACGATATTAGAGATACACTGTTACTTCGAGATTTAATCTGGTCGAGCGCAATGAGTCGGCATGAAACATCTGTCAATGAAATCGCATTGAGTGTGCGCTGTGTGTGTGTAGAATGAAGAACCGGTTCGGTCATTAAATTGCTGCTCCATTAAATCAGCGCGTCTATCTCCCTTTAAATCGCAATTTATATGATATAGAGAAAACAAATTTTTTTTTTTATTAATTGCCTAAAATATTTTCGTACATTTTATGATACATTTTATAGTGAAACATATGTAAAAATTTTAGATCTTGAAAGATTTAAAATAGTGATTTAATTAAAAAAAATTAAGTTATAAAAAAATAATTATTAAAATTAATTAATTAATCTGAATTTTAAAAAAAAAGGAGAAATCGATAATTATTTGAAATTTTTGATTTATTGAATTGAATTGAAAAAAATTGTATTGAAACACATTAATTTTTAAATTTATGTCATATAATTTCTTTGTTTCTTTATTTATCGCAATAACCAGTAAATAAACTGAAGTTAAAATAATAATATCACAAATTAAATTGATTGTCAGTTTCAATTATGATGCTAATAAGCGTCTTAAAAACTTGCAAAGAATTTATTGTGAAAAATACCTCGACCAAAGTTTGAACTTGGAACCAGTGGAACTTCTCTATTTATCCGGAGCGAGCATTTTTTCAATTTGATCACTTAGGCACGTGGTAATATTTATTGCAATATTTATCGCAATAACCGATAAATAATGAGGAAGGAACGTCATTTTTTAAGATGACATATATGTACAATAATAAATGGAGAAACAGACTGCAAATAAAATAAACAAGTATTTGATTTTTATTCGATCAAAGCGGATCTTGATGCTTAATATTTTCATATAAATTTTAGATACATTTTTCAGTTCTATAACTCTGCGCACTGATACGGTTATCGGCCTTGAAACGTAATCCTAAACTGAAACTAGAATAATAATATTATAAAAACAAGATTAATGAAATAACGATTAATAATATGGGCTCTCAATATAATAACAATTCGATAAAAATGATGGAATGACGGGCTAATGAGAGCAAAAACGACGCAGTTTATGTAGCGCAATGTAAATCTAACATAAATAAATTACAAATAGTTACAATTGGACGTTTCGGCTTAATTTCAAGCCATCTTCAGCGGATTCTTGCAGGTAAATTTCCTATCTTCAAAGGCGTATCAAGGAAAAACTTCGACGACCAGTAAGTGGGTCCACAATGCTCAATGTGTTCCTCGCAATATCAATTGTTAGATGGATATTCATGTCGTCGATAAATTTTCTTGTTGAATTCTTATATTATCCGCACACAAACAACTGTCAGTGCTCCGATGATTAATTTAATGGCCATTAGCCCGTCATTCCATCATTTTTATCGAATTGTTAATAATATTATAAATTAAATTAATCGTCAGTTTTAATTAAAATGACTTCTGCTAATAAACATTTTACAAACTTGCAAAAATTTTATTGCTACTTATTTATAAAATATACTATATATACATTGTTATAACATATAATATATACATTATAATATATATATATATATATATATATTTTATATATTATATAAAATTTATTATGATATATATATATATATAATTATAATATTTGAAGCAAAAATGATAAGTATTAACGATAAGTATTAGCCTTCTATAATATTTGTATTAATGATAAGTATTTTTGTAGTAATCATGCCGAGGTTATTTTACCTATTTATAGCAAATTTAAGCGTACGTGTTGCTTATACGACATCACTGTGTTCGCAGAAGTTAATGCTTATCGACGTCGAAACAGGTTAGAGGGAATTTGCTTATCAGTTTTCAGAACAATATGCAGAATTGTCACGATACGTGTAATTTTTCTGCATGACCGAAAGCGATAGAGTATTGGACCGAAGCGGGTCGATTTACGGTGCAAAAGTGAGTAAGCAAAGAATTTGAGTCGTGACAAACGAGATCGCAAACAGAGCGGCTTATTTTCCCCTTTCTCTCCCGCCTTTGCCTTTTTCTCGTCAAAAGTGGATTACATCGTTCCGCACGTGCAGATTTGGAAAGTATTTTGCCAGCGAGCCACGAGGGATCGTGTTGTTCTCGCCATTTTGTCGTATTAAGATCTCAATTGAAGAACCAAGTGGATGAGTAAGTGATATGTTATAAATAGATGACAGCGAAAAGCGAATCTATGAAACGCTAAATGATATTGTAGTTAGTCCACTGATTAAAGAAATAAATTAATACATGCGCGCAGTTTACATTATAAAAAAAAAAGCGCGTATGTGTTAATAATAATAATTTTTTCTTTATATTATTTTATGCACTCAATTATTTTTTTGCTTTTTGCATAACGTGATATCAACAAATTTATTTCTCTTTCTCTACGCGCGCGTATATTATTTTGAAATTTAATACCGCGTTTACACGAAGCGTGAACCACGAACGTAACTTATGCTTTTCTATATTACTACACATATGAATGCAACTTGCCTATGGTTTTATGATCTTGTCGTGACAGTAATTGTTGATTTTCATGACATTGGCGTTCATGAAACATTATGTCGTCTTACATAATTCAATTGAGCACTGATACTCTGCGTTTTTCTTAGATGATAATGGCTTGGGTAAAGTCTTTTGAGGAAACGTAGATAGCAGAAATGGAATAAGTACACTTGTGTTTTTTAAAATAATAAAGTCCGAGCTTTCAAAAGAATCTGAAATTGCCAAATACCTTGAAGTTATTTCTAGTTTTGTTTTAGCATTAATTACTTTTTTATATTATAATAGTAATTTATATTATAATAGTTATTATATTATAATAGTATCATGTTTAACTATAAGAGTTTGAATATATTTCTATCAATTTAAGTAAATTTTTAAAATTATCTATTGATTTTTTTTTTCAATAAATACGGAAACGCCTAATGAATGCGTTCTGATATCCAATGTTTAATCCATCACCGTTTTTTTCTACGTTTTTTCTTTTTCTTTTTATAAATATTTTCGTGTGCAAAAATTGAGCTTATAACCGCGCAGTTTTCGACAATTTATCCACGATTCAATTGATTTGCTATTAGTACTATGTGAACAGTTTATGCTTTCTAGCAAGAAATAAAATTATTTGCCTATGGCAATAGTTTTACGACTTTGTTGTGACAGAAATAAAAAAATAATTGAGCACTTAAAAAACGTAAACGTAAAACCACGAAATGTGGTTCACGCTTCACATGCATTATCTTTAACTATAAAAATTTGAACGCATCTCTGTTTCTATTTTTAAGTTTATAGAAAATTCATAGAAAACGTATTTCAATTTTTATTTTTAAATTTATAGAAAATTATACAATCAGAATAATGTAATGAATGTTGAGTGTATAATTAAAATAATAATTTCAAGTGGAAATATTGCAATTGTTTAGGAAATTGTTAGGCTAAAATTAAATCAAGTTTTATTTTTTATAAAAAATCTACAATTAATTAAATCATTTGCTTTTAAATTAATGAAAAAAATAATTAATATTTTTTGATAAAATTTATTTGATATTTATAAAAGAAAGAGATATGTGTGAATATGAATGTATTTTTTTGATAAATTATTCTTTTTTAATTTCATAAGGAATGTCCGCGCAAGAAAAAAATCTTGAAAAAGGAAGTAACGCGTCTGATTGCACCTTGTTTCGCTCGATATCACGTGTAACCATGATAAAGTTTCACTTGCATCGTGAAAAAATAAAGCTAAATCTGCTTTTAGTGGCCAAGTGGCAGGAGAAAAATAAATGCGCCAAGTATGCTGTACGAAGACTGCCGGTTTTCAATTGGCTGCCGCGATACAAATCCACGTGGCTCTTACAGGATGCATTGGCCGGTATCACGGTCGGTCTCACTGCCGTGCCGCAAAGCATCGCTTACGGTATTGTCGCCGGTTTAAATCCCGAGGTAAAGATTACGAAAAAGAGAGCGACCAACATATAAATCTTGCATCATGTCTCTTATTGCGTAGCAATAACATAGATAAATACAAACATAGATAAATGTTTTTCCATTAGAAGTTTCAAAAAGATAAAACGGAATTTCTAAAAGTAAATCAAAGGAAGTAACAAGTCTATTTTAGCATAACTCAAGAACATTTTAAATTAAATTATTTAAATAAAAATGATATTTAAAAGAGAGCTTACTTTTTAAATGATATTAAAAATTTTTATGTCTTACTGATGCATAAAATAAGAATATTCCTCTCATAAAACATTGCTTCAGTATCTACTAATGCCGTAACGTTTAGTATTTATATATATTTAACTATTTATATTTAATTGACATATGCACGATTTTTAACTAATTTACACTTTGATTGCCAAGTTGATTTCATATATTATTCGTATATTAAGCATTGAGCTTAAAATACCGTATTATTTTAATACTTTGTTTTTTTAATGTTTTAATATAATTTATGTTTCTTTAATATCTGTCGCTTTTTCTCTCTTAATATAGTTTAGTAAAATCTTAATTGGATAAATAAAATTATCACAAATAATGATGTAGAACCCTTGTGAATTTTACGCGTCATCTAAATGAGTCAAAGTGGCAGTCAAAGTGTTAAGTAATACCTGTTTCAAATAATTGTACTTATTATTAATTTTTCTGTGTGTATTATAATCTTATAGTACGGACTGTACTCGGCATTCATGGCGTCATTTATATATATTATTTTTGGTTCATGCGAAAACATTACTATTGGTCCAACAGCCATTATGGCTACCATGGTTCAACCGATGGTCTTAGAATATGGTGCTGATATGGCTGTACTAATTGCTTTCTTGAAAGGATGCATCATTACGCTTTTGGGAATTTTTCATTTAGGTACGTTTTTTTATACATTCAAAAGTAAGAGATATATGTCACTATATATCATAATTAAAAGCGATGAAATTGTTGCCGTTGCATCCTTTCTGTTCATTTTAAGGATTTTTACTGGACTTCATATCGCTTCCTGTAATTACTGGCTTTACTTCGGGTGCGGCTATCAACATAGCGTCTTCCCAATTTAAGTCGCTCCTGGGCATTCCTGGTAGGGCCGAGAAATTTCTGGATTCAATGATCGCGATCTTTCAGAATCTTAATCAGATTCGATATGGAGATACATTGTTGGGAGTTGCTACAATCGTTGTGTTAGTTTTGCTCAAGGTACAAATTCCATTAGCATTAAAAGTGCAAGTTCTTTTAAAATAAAAAATTTAATTCTCCTTCCAATCAAATTTCATATTTCAAAAAAGCGATAATTTTATATAATAGAAGAGGACCTTATTTGTATTTTTTTCTCTAACTATAGAATATACCAGGACGGCGTACAGGGACAATTATGCAAAAAATAGGATGGCTTCTTAATCTGTCTCGCAACGCGTTAGTCGTAATTGTTGGCACTGTAATGGCGTATATTTTTTACATTAACGATCTAAAGCCTTTCAATTTAACGGGTGAGTAGATAAATTCGCCTAATATTAATATTTTTTTAATTAATTTCAACTAACATTATTGAATTTGATCTAAAATAAGCTTTAGCAATTAAACGCAGTAATTAGTCACCGAATAATTTTAATCAATTACCTTTTATGTGACGTTTCTGAATTCCAAACTTATGGAATCGAGTTTAGACGATTTATTGTATTATTGGTACGCGTTGCGGAATAAATTCGCGATAATAAATTTTGTTGCCGCTGATTGATCACCAAATTTTGCACCTTCTCTTTTTATATCGAGAATTGATATCGACTTTTTAAATATATACGCTTGTTGAAAATTAGCCGAAATTAATTTACCAATATTTAAATTATTATTAATATTATTTATCATAACATTTATAATACCCACTTCTTGGCACAAGGTTTATCAATGTTACACGATGATTACGATAAGGAATAATTTTCTTTTTATGTTCAAATCGCGGAATGAGATAATGGCTTGTTCTCGTTCCAAGATTTTGGTGCATTATTAAAAAAAAAAACGATTTTGCTTATAGAGGCATATCACAAAAAAATATATTTTTCATAGCGGGTTGCGTGAAACGCGAATAATAGACAAAGCATTTCAGGCACAATGGGGCAGGGTTTGCCACCGATCGCACCACCGCCGTTCTCCATGACCTTTCAGAATCAAACGTACAATTTTCTGGAAATGACTACCGCAATGGGAACGACGCTGTTCACGATACCGATCATATCGACTATCGAGCACATAGCCATCGCGAAAGCCTTCGGTAATTAAGTTTTTATTATCGCATTACTGCCATTGCTTTCACACAATTTTAGAAAGTAAAAGCTTTATCGAAAGAAAATTTTTCGTATGAAATGTATGCGATTCTGCGTCACGCTTTTTATGGTAAAAGTTTTTTTATTGTGATTTTATTAGAGCATTACTGTTTTTTTGTTCGTATGAAGCAGAATGCAGACCAAACAAATGAGTGTGAAAGAACACGAAGACCGTTTATCGAAGCAAGCGATTCATTTATGTTTCTTCCCGCTCGTTTGCTTGCTTGGGCATGTATTATGGAACCTTTCGGAATAAATTCCGATCGGAATTGTTCAATTATTCCTTAAATGTATTGCCTATTGTGTTATATATTATTGTGTTATCTATTATGTTTTCGTTTTCTTTGTAAAATGGAATAATTCCGATCGGATCCATTCCAAATAATTCCATAATATACGCACTGGTCTGAATCTGATCGAGGAGGATAATTCTAATAGGATAATTATTCTAGCAAAGGGTAAATGTTTGGACGCCACGCAGGAGATGATTGCTCTAGGAATCTGTAACATTTTCGGATCGTTCGTTCGTTCGATGCCAGTTACAGGATCTTTCACACGAACGGCCGTCAATCATGCGTCGGGCGTTAAAACTCCATTAGGAGGAATATTTACAGGTACGTAAATGACGAATAAAAGTTTTATTAGTTTCAATTCAACATAATTTAAATACTAATTAACTCGGCTACGTAATTTAAATACTAATCAACTCGGCTACGTATCTCAGAATATATTTAACAGCTGCTATGTAATGTCTAATAAAATAATTACATTTTTTTATAAAAATTAATATTTTTCTCTCTCTCTCTCCGATTATTTAAAAATATTAAAAAATGTTTTGTAAATATTGAATATTTGCAAAATATCATTTGATTAAATTGCAGAACGATTTTGCTGAGAGATCTAAAATTTTGCCGGATATAGGTCTAAATAATTTTGTTTGATCATTAAAATAATGAACAATACTGCAAAAAATTTTGATATTCTAGTTTCTGAAGGAGGAAGTTTCTAGGATTTAAAATTTTGCTGGGTAGAGATTTGTAAATAATTTTGTTAAACTATCAAAACTATTTTGTTGGAATCTTAAAAATGATAATGCAGTGTTGCAAAAAATTTTGATATTCCAGCAAACAGTTTGATTGCTCTGTATAATTATTTAGTTCAACAATTATTTTTCTGATCTGTATCCAGCTAAACTTTTAGATCTTTCAGCAAAACCGTTCTTTCCGTGTATGAATTTATGGTTTTGTCATAAAATCACGATTAAATGAAAATTCAAATGTTTGATCGCGATCTTTCGAGAGTATACAGAAATAACTTAATTTTTTTCAACGAAGCGCGAAGATATCTCTCTTCTTTTCGAGGCGTTGTTCAATTACGATAACGCGACATTTCCAGGCATTCTGGTGTTGCTCGCGGTCGGTCTCTTGACCTCTACCTTCCGCTTCATACCGAAGGCGACCCTGGCCGGTCTCATCATATGCGCCATGTACTACATGCTCGATTTCTCAACGTATAGCTTGCTGTGGCACGCCAGAAGTAAGTTTCACAAATCTTTTTTTTTCTTCTTTCTCTCTCTTTTTTTTTCTCTCCGATTCACCTACACGCGATCTAACCAGCGTGGCGTCAATGGTGCGCGCAAAAGGAGCTGGCGTCAGCGAGAGCGCCACCCACACTTGGGATGCATTCGCCGTGCATTTGTTCTCGAAAAGCCCACGTGAAAAGTGACAGTAACACTAGAGCGCGCCCTTAGTGGTATTTATTGTTAAGACGGAGCAGACGGTGCCACCCGTTCCCGTTAACTTTTGTCGCGGACTTCATCTCGGGTTCATCCGCAGCTTCGTAGTAGAACCGGCGATATTAATACGCGCCCGTTTGCGAATGCGATCGACGTCATGCTGCGTAGAATCAACTAGGTAACTTTGCGTATTGATTTAGAATATTAAAAGATTAAATTTGTTTAATTAAAATTGAAACCGAACTTATTACTACCGAACTGATTGTTGTTAAAGAAGACATTTTTATACGAAAAAAACAATTAGAATAAATATAGTAGAAGTGATTAGTAAATATCTAAAAGTAATTTATTTTTATTTTAAAAGATTGTAATAATATAGAGGTGTCTATAAATTTTTTTAGAGATCGATTTCTTTGTGATGATTCTGACTTTGGTCCCATG
Organism: Cephalotes varians; assembly: GCA_037157785.1. Taxonomy (NCBI): domain Eukaryota; kingdom Metazoa; phylum Arthropoda; class Insecta; order Hymenoptera; family Formicidae; genus Cephalotes; species Cephalotes varians. The sequence continues at coordinate 177,034 of JANQDE010000190.1, forward strand.
CGTTTTTCTTGGTTTGGAGTACGGTATCTTAATTGGCATCATCGTCAACCTTCTAACATTGCTATATTTCTCAGCGTGGCCTATCATTCAAACGAAAATTGAACAGGTACAGTAACAACAGGATTAACTGATAGATCCTTAATTAACAAATAATATAATATTGCTAATTTAGCATTGAAATTTCAGCTCACGCACACGGAAAGAATGATTTTGTTAAAGTATCTAAAAATTTACCTAGATACAGATTTAAAAATAATTTAGTTTGGACTGTATAGATTAATTATGTAGGACGGTCTATTTGTTAGAATGTTAAAACTTTGTCATCAACGTTCTATATTATTTTGACGGCCCAACAAAATTATTTTTAAATCGGTATATCTAGCTAAATTTTTGGATATTTTTAAAAATCGTTCTTTCCACGCATTATTTGTCGAATCTTTTTATTATCAACCTTTCAAAAATCTTATCTCATTGTATATGAAAAAAAGTGTAATTTTATTGAGTAATGCTACTATAAACAAATTTTCTATGTTCTAATGTATTCAGAGGGCATTATTTATACACTCGATTCGTAATAAAATATCTAGGATTTATATTCTAGAGAAATAACGTTATTCTCTTAAGAGAAAAAGAAAAAATATATTCAATAGATATTATTGCGGCGCATAAATGCTGCTGTCCTCTAAAATCGCTGATGCTATGCTTTCAGCTTAATCCAATTTAATTATGCCATTATCATTTAAACGTAATTGAGATTTATCCCTTGTCAGATTAATCTGCCGTTTTTCATGAACCGATGAAATCGATACATCCTTCGATATTTCTTCTTTTTCTTTTTAAAGTAACCAATTCTTTTTCGTTACATCACATTTAAAAAATTCTGTTATTAAAGTATTTTTTATATAATGCAAGTTAGCGTTGTATTCTAAGCTATAAACTTGGCGTACAATTTTTTTTTTTATTCCTAGTACTCCAATAGCGAAAGCTAATTCTTATGTATTTAAATAACAGATCTTTTTAAACTGGCAGACAGCTAGTTTAAAAACATCGTTGTTAAATGTACGTGTTTTCTCAATGATTTAGAATATTTTCCTATTGTACAATGACTAGTCACTGGTATAAGAACGCGATATCACGTTTTTTTTTTCGAATGCAGATCGAAGGGGAAACTATAATAATCGTCATACCCGAAGAAGCCGTAGCCTTTCCAGCGGCAGAGCGCCTACGTGCTAACATAATGAAGCTTGCCGGGGAGAGTGAATGCAATGTAGTACTTGATTGTAAGAATTTGAAGAGACTCGACGTTACGGTGGCTAAGGTAGGCAATGAGATTTTCCCGATCGACGAGAAAGATACTATAATGTCGATACAATGAAATACTTCTTTAAATAGACTCGAAGAAAAGAACGCGAGAAAATAATGATAATAACTGCATTGTCAATCTTTATTTTTTTTATCTCAATTGGAATAAGATGATTAAAATTAATTCTTTTGCTCTCAGCGTAACTCCAGAATATTAAATACATTATTTAAATAGAATTATTAGAGAATGAATTAACAATGACTTGTACTGCTATGTCTATTAAGATACGTAAATAAAATCGTTTAGAGTAAATTTTGTTTTCAATATAACTAATCAATAGCTGCATTAAGAACACTTTAATTAAAAAATTAAATTAATTTTTTTGAGAATTTTTTTACTGTTTAAAAAATTAGTTCTTTTTTATAAAAAAGTAGTATCGCAAAACACTAAATTATCAATTTTTTAACGCTCATCATAATTTCTTATAAAAACAAATTGAGGATTTATAAAGTCACTTTAAAAGGATTAGTCACTTTATAAAGATAGCAGATTTTATATGTACATCTAATATTAAATATTTAAGTACATCTAAAACTAAAAAATTCTTGAAAAATTTTGATAAGAAATTTGATAATTTTATTGAGGAATCTATCTTGGCAAAATTGTTTGTATAAACATGTAATTGTTGAGGGCACGTAGTTCGATCTGATGTAATGTCACAAGGTTTATTCAGCAAACACATTGCATGCTAACGTGCTGTTATCATTATTTTCTAAACTCTTATAACTATGAAGTGTGTTATTGTTATAGCGCGTTGAACAAACAGAATTTCGCAGCGGTAACTTTTGCAGAGGCACGTGTGTGTTTAAAGAGAGTTTTAAGAATGATTAGTTAAGTTTCTGAAAAATTGCGTTATCGATCCGCGTATTTTCTACCATTCAAGCTCAGTTATAATTTTGTATGTATTTATTCTCGCGATTGCGTATTTCATTTTATTTGTACGAGTAATTTGTGCACTCTTGCCGCGTCGCATTGTAATTAACATCGATCGTTTTGCAGAACGTCAAGCTTCTGGGAAAGGACCTTTCAGTACGTGGACAAACAATTGTTTGCAGTAATTGCTGCGAGAACGTGAACGCCATTCTGAAGGTCGTAGCGCCAGAATTATTAAACGCCAAGAAAGATAGAGGTAATCATAGCTGAGGGAGGATCGTTCATATGGTACGCTCACAAAGCTAAACGCGACCACTTAGGTTTATAGATATCACGTGAGGCTTTTCAATAAATATGTAAGGATGATATTAAACCTCGCATACGACATCGTTCCTTTCTCAGAATGAAGTTTGCGATTCATTAAATTTGCGTCATAAATGCATTAGGCCTGTTTTTTGTCGCTGCACTGGACTGCACTAAAGCTTTCTATCTCGCTTTTACCAAACTTCAAATACATATCCATTTCATTTTAAATGCAAGAAGTGTACATTAGTTCAGCTACAAAAAACAGACCAATTATTTATTTGAAGTGTATGCGATAAAAAAAGAGATAATGAAGCGTAAAGAAGTATGCGAGGCAAATAGAGAGATATTACATTTTTTACTCTCATTTTTATCACGCAGTTTTGCATATTCATCAATCTTTATTTTAACAGACGGTTGTCCCTTTTCTCCTTAATATTTCATGGACACCTGATATTTTTTGCGTGTGTTTCTGCGCGATGTAGAGAGTTGTGCTACGATCGCACGGAGTTCACTTGATAAAACTGTCGCACGTTTGCATCAGCGTTCGATTAAATGTAACATTCGCATATAATTGAGATTCTACTTTAAATGACATATTTAGGCAAATATAATGAACAAACGTACAAATTGATTCATCGAAGATAATACGCCGCCATTGTCCACTCGTCGATTGTTCCACTGTTCCGAATTACTCGCGCAAACACAATCATGCTAATTAACGCAACATAGTAATTCGCGGTACTCCTGGAGTTTCGAACGGCACTCTTGATCCTTATTGCATACACGATGCACGCGGAATGAGTGAGAAACTCATACGAAACGCACGCGAAACACGATCGCTCCACGCGCGAGTTCTCGACGACGTCGACTGAATGAAGTTGCCGCCTTTCAATATAAGGAACGCTAATTTCACGCCGCTACGCGAGCCGCGACGATAGATATATCGACCGTGAGTTCGAATATTGAAGTGAAGAAATATCTAATAATTACCTCATTTACTTCTATTGATCTGAAATTAATTTATTTAAAAGAGAGAGAGAGAGAGAGTGAAAATAACATTCTGCAAGAAAAGAATGTCACGAATTCAAAAGTCCATTGACTGAAATCACATCTCGTTGGATTCTCGAAATCTGTGAGATTCTTTTTTCGTAGACTATCACTTTCACACATATTCTCTTTTCTCCGTGCGCTAATTTCAGAATTCTCGGATTAATGAAGATACAAGATAACAAGGCAATTAGATGTTCTTTTACTTATGTTGTACGAATTTAATGGCCGGTATTCATTAAGATGCTAATGCAACTTTGATTGATTAATTATGACATGAGCACGCAGACTCACAAAGCATCAACATTAAATAGAAAAACTTAAATGTAAAACTGACTATGAATATCGATCAATGTGTGTATATTGAGAGGTGCAGACGCCACGGCATAACGGTGTGAAGTTGCCCGCAGGTAATTTGAATTTTTGCATTCGAGCGCTATCTGCGTTTAATCCACAGACGTTAAAGAAGTAGACGCGGCGCACGCTACATATTTTCTGTGACGTACGTTCGGTCGAATCTCGCGGGAAAAACGAATAAAAAGAGAGATATCGGATTCTTTACTATTTTTATTTTTGAAAAATAAGCATCGTGTTGTATACAATATTAACTAATTGATAAAAGTATGGATTTGAATTTTTTCCAACGGTCAACGAGTATCTAGATACGAAAATGCATAACCCGGAAGTATGGAATTAATGACTTAATGAATATGTTATTTACTACGCGTTGTGCACGCGAAAACCGGAAGTGTCGTATGAGCTATCATATTACGTTGATTAGCAGGCGGGAACGCAATTAACCTAATTTCTTTTCGATTTGCGTGCGCGAGAGTATCTGAAGCAATAAAGCAAAGACGCACGATGATATACAATACGCCTGAGTTTATTTGTTTAATGACAGGCTGTCGCCAATGCGGAAATTATAATTATATTACATAACTCGTTGACAGTATAATTCTAAATTACAAATAAACTCACACACACATATATATATATATATATATATATATACATATATATATTTTGTTATACATATATATATTTTGTTATATATATTTGTATATATTATGTACTTGTTTTAGCATATATATATATATATATATATATATAAAATTAAAATAAGTAAAATATAAATAAGATATTGAAACAAAGCTGATCCGAGTCGACCGGATCATTTCAAATTTTACAATTTGGAAGAAATAAATTTGTGAATTTTGGAAGAATCTCTACGAAAGAGAGAGAAAGAGTCTTTATTTATTCTTTAAGTAAATCTTTAAGTAAATCTATGTGAATGCAAATTATTTCCCTCTCCGCCTGAATTTCTCTGGAACATTTTTTACATATTTTCTTTATATATATATATATTACACATCATTTTTTGTGTTACTTATTTCTCAAATTATTGTTCCATATTCCATATTATATCCCTTTTTTTACCTCCCTCATTTTCTCACTTTTTACTTTTTTGTAAATACTGAAGTTGGACTTAACAGATGCATATTTAGACTCCTAATAAACAGAACTCTTGAGCAACATGTTAGCTAACAATAAATGAAAGTCTCCAAAATTTAAGTCCAACTTCAGTATTTACAAAAAAGTAAAAAGTGAGAAAATGAAGGATGTAAAAAAAGGGAATATAATATGGAATATGGAACAATAATTTGAGAAACAGTAATAAGTAACATAAAAAATGATATGTAACCTTGTTTTTTTATGTAAACTGATCGAAACACAGTTAAAAATCATATCTTTACTGTATAATGTAGCACATAAAAAATAAAATTACATCATGAACATGGACAATAAAATCAAATCCTAATTCATTAAATTATTATGTAAAATAAACATTTAAGATCAAAAATATTTTTTATTATTTATAAGAAGAACAAAAACATTATATTTTCTACTCTTTATTCCATAATAATTTAATTACTTCATATTATCAACACATCTCAATATGACACACAAACTCTTCCTGTTTCAATAAAGAGTTACAAATTGGCAATTAAAAGGCATAATTCATGCAACAATATTGAAACCGTTTATGTATAAACATTAAATAACTTACATTCTACTTGTAAAAACACTTTTTAAGATAATGTTGTTAGACAGTCTTTAAACGCAACAAAAATAAATAAATACATGTGTTAGAGAAATTCGTTGTTGCATCGAGTTCACTGTTTGATATGGGATGTTTGACAACAATTGCAACAACTTCCAGTGATTGCCACTAGAATGCAATGCTTTGTTTAAAAAATAACTTCTATTCCATATTAGTAATCTAATGCATATTTGCTGCCTTTACTTTAGAATAATGATTTTTTAAATACAATTTCTGAACAGCTATACAGAAAGAACGGTTTTATTAAAATATTAAAAAATTTAGTTAAACAAACATTATAAAGATGTCTTTTAGACATATGTGTTGTCTGAGATACAGATCTAAAAATAATTTTGTTATATCATCAAAATAATTATAGAAATATAGAATTATAGCTTAAACGTTGATGACAATGCTATCAAAAGTTTTAACATTTTAACCAACCAATAAAAATCCTACATAATTTTTTTGATTCACAAACAAAAATATTTTCAGATCTGTAGTTAAATTTTTAGATATTTTAGCAAAACCATTCTTTCCGTGTATTCATAGCTGCCAAAGACTTGATGTGAGAATCATGTGCATGCTCCATGAGAAACGACTGAAAAACGTACTCTCTTAACTCGTTCTCTTTCGATTTTATTTGCGCGTCTCTCATGCGACTATTTCAGGATAAATAAATCTCTCTACCACAATAAAAGTAAAATAAAATGAAGCGAAACATAAAGTATCACACATGTGTTTTATGTGAAAGCGCAAAGAAAACATAGAGGATATATAAGACGTCTTTGCGACGCGACACGACCAAAATGGAAAACCATCATCTTTTGTCAAACATTTATTTTTATTCCTGTTTTTGTTTAGATTAACACAATTCAACGTTTTTAAGCAAGCACTAGCTTACGACAGAATTCGATGACGATTGTTGATATGCCGTTCCATCGTCTCGTTTTCACGCAGAATCCAGTAGCACATCTTGCAATATTTTTGACAGTGAAACTTGACATGTGTCGACAGAGAAAACAAAGTAGCAATCGGCTCCTGGCAGAGATTACATGAGTATTCTAAAGTGCGTCGATCGGCCTGAACCTGAAAAGTTCGATGATAATGAAACTTCCCAAATAGAACAAAAAGTTCATGATGAAATAAAAATGGCTTCAAAATGATTATTAAAAGTCATTTTTTAATTAATTATGATTTATTTTAACATTTTTAACGTTATCACGATTTATTGGTTTGCTGGAATCTGCTGGATTTTTTATTTTTTCTACAGGTCGATACATATTTAATATATTTCACGATATTAAAATGGAACTATCTTCCCTCCAGCCAAAGATTGAGCTACAATTTACTTATACTTTATTTGTCATTTTATCTGTTATTTGTCATTTTGTCTGTGTATATATCTATTTGTATAAAATGGTATCAAACAATTAGGCCAGACTAGAAATATTTTCCGCTAATATTATTAATTATACTTATTTTATCTCGTCAAAATTGTCGTTATGAGAAATTATTCATGATTTATTAAAATTTAATTCTAAAATTTAATTTAATTATAGAATTCTTTATTTTATATATTATATATTTTATATATTATATATTTTATGTATTGTGTGTGTGTGTGTGTGTGTGTGTGTGTGTGTGTGTTACTGCAATAATGACACACATATAACAGAAAACAAATGATCCTCTAAATAAAAGACATAAAAAAATAGAACAACAATAGAATATTTTTTTGATATAATTATTAGGACAAATCGTTATGATGAAAATACAGCAAATGTGTGAGTTTCATGGCTTCAAAATGTTCATGTTTATTGATTGCTTCGGAAATTTTCCTCGATTCATCTGATTAATTGCCCCGCGTCATCGACACCTACATTATTTTCGCTTTTCCACGGAATCATTTGCAAGAAACACCGAGAAGAAAGGAGTTCGGATATCCTCGCGGGAAATTAGAGGGAAAAAGTTGATCAAAGCTGCTGACTTTTACGCCAAACAGCGAATGAATCGAGGGAAATTGTTAAAAACGCAGACAATCGGAATACAGATTAATGTCGTCTTTCAGTTTTTCTTCCGCATGACGTATTGCGCTCATCGACGCTCTCGTCTTTTCCTTTGTCACATCAATTATATTGTCGTTGACGCTAATCGTTGCTCTGTTTAATGCGTCCGTTAAGAATGAGGTCGAGGAAAGACGCCAAAGTTTCGTCAAGGAATAGAAAGAAAAATTCTCTCATTTTTCTCTTTTTCCTTCCCCTAGTAGCTAAGTTCGAGACACAAAATGGCGTAAAATAGAAAACAAACAATGTTATATGTAATTTAGTTCTTAAGAGACTCTTTCCTTTTGCATCGATATAGAAAGCTTACATTGTGGTTTCTTCAAGTTAAAAGTTTATACTGATTTTTTAATCAGCTGATCTAATGTATTAGCTAAGTTAATTTGCATATCATTTTGCAAATTAACTTAGCTAATACATATGCAATTTTAATACATACACGGACTTCTTTATACTTCTTTTATTATGATCTTAGCAAGAAATTTTTTTGTATCTCAGAAATTTATATTTAAAAATGAAACTTGATAAATGAAAACAGAAAGATAAATGAAAACATCAAAATAGAAGCGAACGTGACATTGAAATTGAGATTATGTAGAACACCAATCCCAAAAAACAATGCAATAAAAAAATACATATTTTTTAAAAAATTAAATTTTTATCTACTTTTCATCTAATTTTCATCTAATTAAATATATATTAAGTGTTCATCTATCTATTAAAAATAGATGAATAGTTAGAGAAGAAGAATATTTGAACACTATAGCTCAATTTTATTTTTTATAAAATTAGATATGAGATATAAATTTCTAGATAGAAAAAATGAATAAAACTTCTGAAGTTTTTCACAAATAATGTTTACTCACAACAGTTGCATCACCACTACCACCATCGTTCATCAGTTTCTCAGAGATTACAGTGTAATGCGGCATTCTTGAATTAGCGTTCTCTTTTCGTCGTAGTAGGATAATTGGTTGTTTTTGTATCTCGAACTGCAAATTATAAATTATTATAAATTATGATTTTTATTGCGATGCATCAAGACGTTTTAAAAATTGTTGAAAAACTGTCGAATGACAGATGCATGCAAGTTTCTATCGTTATTCTAATTTCTTGAAATATGACATTTGGAAATTAAAGAAATTATTTAAGAAAATAATTTTTGTCGTTGTAAATAATGAGAGATACCTTTCTCATGGTCTGCACAGGTGTAGGGATGTCGTAGATGAAGTCTTTCTTCGTCATTTTCTCACTGATATTGCGATTACATCGCAGGTTGTATTTAGAAGCATCCAACAACTTGGCAGTTGACGATGCAACCTCTTGGCAAGCGTTCATATTTGCATTTTGCTAGTCATTTTTCTCGTGTTTACCCAACTATCGATTAGCATTCAAAACAAAAGCTTTCCGTCCGAGAAATAATTGAAAATCAAGGGCACATTCAAAAGCAGCATCCTATTTGTATTTTCTGAAATCTGTTTTCTTTCCTCTTTTAGAACTTTTTTAAAACTTTAGATTTTTTAAACTTTAGATACTCTAAGAATAAAACTTTTAAAATAAAACAATTACAGTTAACGAATAAAGTTTTAACAAACCAGCATAAAAAATATGATGAAAAACTTGATCTTGAAATATGAGAAAGAGACAGCGTGAATTTTATTGAACAAAGACTAGTTTATTATGAAATTTATCTTTATTTTTGTTATAATTACAGATGTTTCTTACAGCATAACTTCTCATCTTATGAGAATCACATCGATATAAGATTTAGCAAAACGCATTTTCTTATTTAATATTACATATTAATTCATTTACAAATCATCGATTTCGCATTAAGTTATTAGTTGTTGCATATATGAACAAAAAAGTAAGAGTAGTCTAAACTTTTGTCTTAAATCTACTTCGTAACAACCTTTGTTATGTCAAAGGACAAGATGTCGCTCGTACCTTTAACTTTTATATTGTTGTCGCGGTCTCTGAAAATTGTCGCGATATTATGTACATGTGATTCTACCCTAGTCATCAATATTCAGCCGCCGTTGTGTGTGTATGTAATGTATATAATACATAGAATATATATTATATACATATATTTAATATGTATATATAATAGTTACATCATAAAAAATGTTAAAAATAAATAGAACCATTTTATCTCTAAAAAAAGAAGTATATTACGGCGCGATATTAATTTCGTATGACTAGAGAATTGTGGCATTGAGAGGTGATTAAAATTATTGGACAAGAGTAAACTTACTCGTTTCTTCCTATTGAACGAAAAGATACCATTTTGTTTCTTTTTTTATCATTCTAAAAGACTATATACTTTATGTTCAACTACAATTTACAATTGTATCCTAATTGTCGTTGGACAAACTTTTGACATATGCTGCATTTTTAATAGAATAAAGTTCATTGGATTAAGGGGTTAGACCTTAATAAAAAATATATCTTTTCATATTAAAAGAGTAAACTTTAGTTGTCGATTTTAATCAAATTTTAGGTCATAAATTTACTCAAACGACATTTACATTCTAATTCTAATTTCTGATCAAAATACCAATAAAAGTTTTGCAGCAATTTAAAAAAAAGAGCCAAAATTATGTTGTTTTAAACTGTAAAAATAAATGTTTCTGTGATGCTTTTATTACAGAAATAATTGCTATATGTAAATTCATGTCAATGATAAATTTTAAGGATACTAAAAATAGATTTATCTAGAAAAATTTGTAGAAACATTGCAACATCACTACATCGATTACTTCTTTTAAAAAATGCCGAAAACTTCTACTTATCAATGCTATATTAAATCTAACCCTTTAAATCAATTGTATTTTATATATATATATACAGAGCCTTGTTCATTACGTCAAAATATAAAATATAATAACATTAAGTATGGATATTTTACATATAAAATGTAAGCTTTTAAATAGGCCTTGGATATTAAGAATAGGCATTATTAAATCGTTGGCCACACACAGAGAAAGAAGAGAGAGAAGGAAAGAGAGAGAAAGAAGCATATGCTCTCTCTGCATTCTGTGTAATTGAAAATATTCAGAAGACATAATAACCTCTATATAACACCGAGACTGTTCAGGCTACTCTCGGGTATATTGCGACTACTTACTTATCGTAAAATAAATCATGGATTTGTCATAATAAAACTGATAAAAACCACTTTATTCCTCTAAAAATTATGACGGTTATTGCGCGAATCGGACGCTATTTAAATGAAATTTCTAGCGTTAGGACTCTCTGTTTTTTCTTAAAGAGGAATCTTGATGCAGCAGGAGCGGTATTCTTTCTTGTCTAACCTCGGGAAGTGTCGCTAGCTCTTGAACCGGACTTCGCTGCCATATACTTCTTGTTGCCATTTCTTGGTAACCTCTTCTTCTTACCTAGAGATCAGAGGTTTCTAATTTTCACATATCTGAGATCTTTTGTCAAAGTTGTTTGCAATGTTCTTCGTTGCACCCGTAAAATTGTTACATCATGAAAATAGATTGAAATACTTACTTGTCTATGATGAAGCTCATGCAGGTACAATGTAGACAAAGACATGTCGGCAGCGGTTAATTCTGTAGGTACATATGGATCTGAATGCGTTTCCATAACATAACTGTGGCCCGATCCGAATACAGAAGCACCTAGCGACTGATTCGATATACCTTGCTGCAAATCATATAGGAATCCTCTATCATTGTGCAATGGACCTTCCGTCTTGGACACACCTCGACGTAGAACGGTAGATTTCGTGGCAGATTGACCGACAGATGTGGTCGATGTACTCGGCTGATTTGTGAAAATGTTACTCATGCTAGGTACACTCACTTGATTTATCGTGCTTCGAATAATATTCGACACGTGATCTCTGTACTGTAACAATACATTAATATGTTAATAATAAACAATGCAAACAACTCTAGCAAAAGTATTCAATAAGAAAAAGACAAATCAATCACTTACGCCAAGACCGGATAAGCTGTTCAAACTAGCTATCAGAGGATTGTTATAAGGATCAGGATCGGCAGTTACTTCCTTCTTAGCCCTTTCTCTCAAAGCAGTTACAAAATTTTCTGCGTGGGACGGCGGCTTCCATTCGGGATTCGTCAGAGTGAAATGTATGAGGGACAATTCGGTCTTGCCATCTTCGGCCTGGGTATAATGATTCGACATCGGTACGTGGTATTTATCTGGATCGATGACATATTGATTGTCGTATCCTGCACTGCGATCTTCTGGAAGCGGAGAGACGGTGGGACTGTGCGCTACAGTCTGCCACATGGGATTGCCGTGTCTACGTACGTCCATTTGAGCGAAGCTACACACATCACCAACTCCAGCTACTTCAATCGTAAAGTTACGAAAAAAGTCTACAATCTCCAAAGCTCGATGTCTCATACGGAAGCACAAAATGTACGTCGTTACGAATGGAGAAACCAGCTCTTCCAGAAGATGCACCGCACGATATTGGAATAACTGTGCCACTTGGGCCCTGGTGGTATGTGTATGAGCAGTTCCTCGCCAACTATCCGGTCTATAATGCGTATGGGCCAGCACAGCAGTTAGAAGGGTCTCAGGACACCAAACTAGATTCTCATCGGGTATAATTGCCTTCGCGGCTGCCGCCACTGCGCCCAGCATAGTCATGTAGGCAACCACACGCTCCATCGAGAATATTGGTTCATAGATCAATGTTATAACCAATAACACCGCCAATGCGCTACCGGTGAAAAACGCAATCTGTTTTGCGACTATTGTCATTATCGGGGATGTAAAACTGCTCATATACTTTGAAGCAGGACGATACGCGCGACTAAGACGCGCGTTCATTTCATGATCGAGTTCGTTGAAATGTCGCAGGTACAACCGACCATACAGGGACCATGTCCGCATCGCCAGAACGCTTGGTTCTCGTTTAATAGTCTGTCGATAATGTTATTATGTCATATGTTAGTATTGATTATCGCGTTAAAAAACTTATTGATTATTATAAATAAGCATAATTATTCACCTCAGCATAATTGAAGAACGTATAAAGAACTTGCCACAGAAGAATAAGGAAACACAAGACGAAATTTGCGATACCAATCCATAAAATATTTTTAGATAATGATCGTGCAAGTTATTGCCTTTTATTCAACTTTTCATAATCCTCTTTTAGATGCCAATTATTTTCAAATGGTGACCATGGTCCCCCTAAGAAAACGATATAAATTAGTTCTTTTTAGTAAAAGTTATATTTATTTATCATCGCATAATTATACTTACAAAACAGTAATAATTCTATATTGTATTTTAATCCTCGAGTCAAAAAAATGACTTCCCCTATAATGGGGACTTTGAGTCGMACAGGTAAGARGGATTTGTTGATCATAGCTACCATGTAATTCTTATGTCTTAATATCCTATGGTATATATCTAATTCCGTAAGGTCTTTTTTGTGAATGCACATTTCTTGCTCCTTCTGCACCTCTATTACGCGTTTTTGAACCTCGTGCCATGTAAAATTGTCTAGCTCGCTGTCGGCGATTTTGAGCGCTGTATTAAAGAACAGTTTGATCTCCCAGAACTGCGCTAGGTGATACAACATTTTGAGGAATTGGAGGGTAAAGAAAATTATTGCGACTACGAGAAGACTCCAATAAAATAAAGAGATCGATTTTATACAATCTCCTATGCATATAAAAGCACTGCTTTTGTGGCTGGTATCGTTAGCATCTCCACCACCACTAAAAAAATATAAAGCGTCAACTAAACGTTTCAAGATTATAATTTGCAAGTATATTTAAAGAAGAAGTTATACCTATATGCTTTGCTGTAATCGATGCAGTGAAAGACATAGGTAACGAATATTACTACAAAAAAGAATTGTAATAATTCCAAAAATTCTTGGAGCACCATACAAAAAAAGCCGTGCTGCTGGTGATAATGGTACATTCGCGTAAAGAATGAATCTAAGTCTTCGATGTGATTCCATCGTGCTTTGTTACCCTCTGGAACTACATGGATGATGACACCTGATTCTTGAGGCGCTTCCTCGCGATCATCTTCATCGTCCGCATCTTCCTCCTGCCCTTCATAAGGCTGTATGCGTTGATAGCTACCGTCCAGTACCGTCGTCATCTATAAATGTAATTTGTACAAAAGACCAATTTATACAGATATAGTAACAGTGATTAGATTTCGTTTAAAGATATATTGTTACATAAATGTTTCAACAGTTAGCATAAATAACTAATATATAACTAATATATAACTAATAAATAACATAAATTAATAAATTTCCAAATTATTACAAAAAATTCTCATACAGAGGGAAAATATATGTTATAATTAAAATAGAAAAATAGTTGTCAGATCTTACCGTTTGCGCTCGTCGGTCAGGCTCTATACAGGTAATGACGGTGTCTCGTATCATTCTTTCATGTCATAAAATTTATTTAGCTACCAGTTGATGGTTGCTCCACAAGCATCTAGAATGCAAGTCAGTTACTAAATTAACATAACAATTTCTGATTATACTTTCATCGAAAGATATAATGTATAATATATAAAAAAAAATATTAATAAACTTGGACATTTCATTTTTATTTTACTGTAAAACTTACCACTATATTTTACTGAACTAATATAAAAAATATATATACAAAAGAACAATTAAAGAATAATTTTAAAAAATCTGGATCTTTACAAGAGAACTATTCGCTAACAATAAATGTCATCATATAATCCAACCATTACATAATAAATATCACAAAATTTTCACGACAGATTATAACTGCCTATATTTTGATCATAAAATTTCACACGCATCGTCATATAAACTTTCTCGAGTTTGAAAACATGTTTTGAGGGAACCGTTGCTCATTGGAAGCAAATAGCACAAAGACGACAAAGGTAACAATAACAATCAACTGCACAACGTGCACAAAGAAAGTCACTTGGATTTTATTGAATGACTCACTATCAGAACTAAAACCACAACTGCTATTTAAGTAACGTCTCGAACGTTTAAATAAATTTTCTCTATTATCGTTTCTTTCGAAATTCTCTTTATTGTGCGCCTTATCACGAGATTAATTTTCCATCGATCAGCCGATTACTCATCGAATCATACACTTCGCACCTCGAGCATTTCCCTAGCATACATTATATTAACAAGACACTTCTCTTTCGCGCCTTCTTCCCTGAATAGCAATATCCAGAAACGATGCGCTCAAGAGAGACGAGAATTTACAACGCCTGCGGCACGGAGACCCCCCGAGCTCCTCGTGCGTTACGAGATTCATCGACTCTCGCACGGAGACAACAAAGCTTGCTCCGAGGCGAAATGCGACTTACAAATGACAGCCTAAATCGCGCTATTCTAGGAAAACGCAAAGAAACAATGAACTTCTTTTTTTTTCTTTCTCTTAGCCGCAAGACCTCCGCAAGTGTCAGATCTCTCTCTCTCTCTCCCATCCGTTCTCTTTTTTTTCGAGAAGGCGCTTTCGGGTTCCCCGCACGTCACACGTGCGACCGCGCTCCGCGAGTCGCTCCGTTCCCCGCATTCGGCTGACCTTTATCCGACGGAAATAGCAGCGTGGCTCGCTGGTCGCGAGGGCGCGCGCGAAACGGGACGGGTGACGCGCCGTTCGGGGCAGCACAGCTGATCTCCATAAACAAAGGCACATTCCGCGCCTCCGCGTACCTTCGTGCCGCGATCGCGGATCCGCGGAGCGACGCCCGGCCCCGCGACGACGAAATCCCCACGACGACTCGCGCGCTCAGTCCCACCTGCGGGCTACGCGCGACTGCCCGCTCGCATATCGGCCGCCGTCCGCGCGATTATTCACTGGCGATTTGGACATCGGGACGTTAGAAACTGCACATCTGTCCCACCGCGTTTCACCATCTTTGCTGAGCCACGGTCCCCCTTCCCCTCCACGCCCCGCGTGGGAGATAATGCAGTCGTCGGTCGGTGGTGACATCTGGTGACATCGACGACTGTTGCCGGACATTGGCGAGAGTGAATCGCGCCGAATGCGATAATTATCGACGGTTGATGAAGAGTATGTATAATCGAGAGATACAAAGGGTGTTTTCCATTTGATGACACAGGTCGACACAAGTATCGTTCTGTCTTTGTTATTTATTGAATGCCAAGAAAGATAGAATGATGTTTGTGTTGACTAGTGTCATTAAATGGAAAGCACCTAAAGCCATGGCAMAAAAAAAAAAAAAACGTAAGCAGTAAAGAAGGGTGCTTTCCATTTGATGATACAAGTCGACAAGTATCGTTCTGTCTTCGTTATTTATTGAAGAAAGACGGAACGACTTTGTGGTTCGACTTGCGTCGGTAAATGGAAAGCACCTGAAATCAACACAGTTTGGATTTGCTATCGCTGCTCGTTTCGCCTCAAACTCTTGACTGCGATTGGCTGATTTGCTTACTGCTTAATTAAGGGAATCACTAAAGTGACGTGAATTACCGCCATTTTTTTATTTTAAGTAATTTTTTAGTGGGCTTTGCAGAACTGCAAGATTCTTGCACACAATTAAAATACACACAAAAATGAGGGGGGGGGCAACGGTCGATTTTATACAAAAAAAAACAAAAAAAAATTATAAATATTGCTCATTTCTGACATGTAGAGCTGTCATCTGACTACAATATTTGCTTAATACAAGAATTCTATAATATGTATGTACAAAACACGAAGTAAGAGTAAGGAGACTTATGTACGTAGACTAAAAGTGGTCACGAAAAATGTTCCGTGTAAGAGGAGGTTTGCCAAGTGGAATAACTTGCAACATTTCGTCGCCATTTTCAAATTGTAACGACGGACGGTTAGAAAAGGTTATAAAGGTTAGAAATGTTAAAAGAGCATGGAATGTGAGTGTGAAATTGAAATAAACGCATAAATAAAATAAATAAAAACATAATAAATACTAATGAATATATAATAGATAATAAAAATAAGTAATAAAAGAAGAATCTTTTTATCTTTAAAAGATTTTCAAAATCTAATAAGTATATACGTAAGAGAATTAATAACAATTAAAATTAAAAGAAATAAATTATCCAGCAAACACAAAATAATAGTAACATAAAATTAATTTTATATTACTGTTACTTTGTTAAGTTATATAATATAACATATATTTACTTTACTTGAGTTAATAATTAATTAATTAAATATATTTCATAAAAGAGAACGCCACAGAGAGAGAGAGAGGGAGATAAGATTATAATTTATAATTACAAACTTGCACACTTGCACTTATTAACTATTAAATTATACTTACGTATATTGCACGTATATCGCACGTGTATCTCGTATATCTGCGATCCGATATTTATTGCCAGTACTGCAAATCTATAGTATACATGACGTGCACTGTAGATTTTCAGTACTGGCAGTGAATATCGGAACGCAGCCCTAAGATGGCGACGAAATGTTACAAGTTATTCTATTCAGCAAACCTCCTCCTAAACGGAACATTTTTACTGATACACAACTTTTTTCTCACTACACTATACAGTTAAGCCTCCTTATTCTTACTTCGTGATCAGTTTCTTACGACTTAAGATCGTTATTATTACCTATTGTAAATTAGGGGTAACGCACATAAGTCCCGGTCTACAAAAGATGTAGTAAGGCCTTGTGTACACGATGCAAGAAATTGATCCAAGATCTTGAACGGAGAGAGGATTAACCCAATCACATTTGAATAATTCGGTCACTTGATCAATGCGATTGGTTAATCCTCTCTCCGTTCAAGGGCCGGCATTCATAGTCGGATCTTATATTTAAGATCATCTTAAGTACAGTCTTAAGATATCATAAGCCAATCACAGAGCTGTATTAGCGTTTTAAGACATTACTTAAGGCAATCTTAAAATAAGAATCGACTATGAATACCGGCCAAGATCTTGGATCGTGTACACAAGGCCTAAGACTTAAACCGTAAGAAATTGACCAATTGTAGTTGATTATTCTCTTCAAATTCGAGTGTGATTGGTCAATTTCTTTAAGACTTAAGGCTCACTACACCAATTGTATAATTATCTTTAAATCCCTTGGACTACTAGTGTGAAGCGTTGTTGAAAGGGTCACCAACAAGTCCTGGCATTCCAACGTGACGTCATTAAGGACCGCTATTGAAGCAGCATTCGCCGATATAGACAGCGCTACACTTCAAGTCGAGAATAGAGGCCGTGATTAAAGCTGATGGGAGATATATTGAATAATTATACTCTGTAGGGACCCACTACGTGATATGTCAAAGAATTTTTTGTAATATTCAATTTTTTCGTTAATAAAATTTTGTTTAGAAAAATTGTTCGATTTGTCCAGATTTTGGAGACGCATCCTGTATTCATGATTTTTTATAGATTTTTGAATCACTTCAAACAGATAAAACAATGGCCGGACTCGAAATATTCTCGTTTGTACAGATAAAATGTCGTTTTTCACATGATATTGTTAAAGTTAATTAAATATTTGTCAGAGAAAGATGTCAGTAAGGAGCCACTTATTTTTTTACCCCCATTTTTAATTTTATATTTATTTTTCTTTTCTTTTAGATATTTTTAAATATCCTATCCCATTGTCGACAAGAGTCTTAAAAAGCATCACTTTTTGCACTTAAATCACAATTTCAGTTTAAAAATTTTAATTAAGATCCAATTTTTTAAGACTTAATGAGTTAGGAGAATCTGAAATATAACAATAAAATTGAATACGAATTGAAGACCGAAGATTGAATACACGGAAATTGTGTCACAAATAAGTTCAAAATGTTAAAGTAACGATCAAAGATTGAAACCTTTTATTATGGTGATATCTTTCCATGCAAATATTTATAACAAAGTTTAATGAGAATTGCAAACGTTAATAAAAATATAAAAATGCAATAATTATTTGAATAAAATAATTTATTTAAATATATATTTAAATCAAATTCTTAAAATTTGTTATTTGAGAGCACTAAAATATAATAATACTGGAACGTGCACGGGCGCTAGTGTCGTGAAATGACAAAGAGGGTCTTAAATGGTATCTCTTTTTCTTTCCAGCACAAAGATACGATCCCTTCTATGATCCCGTATGATCCCCACTATCGTCTACCACGCATGCGTAGTATAGCTTAGAGAAGGCTAAAGATACCACCTTAGACTCTCTCTCGGATCACATTTATTCATAAGATTGCGCACGTTCCAATATTATTATATTTCAGTGTTTGAGAGTCGATTAAAATTAAACACTGACATTGTAAAATGTACATAGTTAAACCCATGTGCATTAATATCAATCGCTCATGAATTTTTGATTCTATATATTTGATATGTTATCAAGATTCAAATAATACATTTATATTTACATTTTAATAAAGAGTTCGTAATTGTTTGTAAGAGTTTGAATACGTTTGTTTTCGACCTTCTCCAAATCGTTCCTCTGTATCTTTTCATTGTCGATTTGAATTTAGTAACACATGCTCCGTGATACTGTGAAAATATAAGAGAGAATGACAACGCAGACAAATATTCAAATATTCAATAATTGGTGGTGCAAATATGTTACCAGAGTGAACCGTTATTCTGTGAAACGTGATATTTGTGATGCAATTTGTACAAAACATCTTATTCCAGTACATTTATACAGGTTTCATAATATAACTGATCAAGAAGTCATCTCACAATGGAATAATGACAACGACTCAATATGGCAACATTTTTCCAAAAAAGACTTATTTAGTGGAGAATGCAAATTTTGTGGCAAATTATTCAAAACTGGGTACAACAAAGCGACTTTAGAACGACATTTGAGAGTAATTCATAAACGAGAAATGGCTGCAATACGAAAAAGAATTACACGTAGTTGGGTGTCACCACATTTCACATTTAACTTGTATAATTATTATTCAAATTGCATGTACTGCGATTATTCTGTTAAAATATATGACGGAGTAGATGTCTTGAAAAATCACTTGATTGAAGTTCATGAATTAGACGAGAATGTCGTACATCGCATAGAAAAGGAGCTTGATTATTTAGAAACAACAATGCAATGTACAACTGAAGAAAGTAATGTGGCTACAAGTTCTCAAGATGGTAATACACATTGATAGTACATCGAAAAGAAACCAAGATCAACCGAGGTAAATGTTATTAGTATCTTATTTTTTCTGAATAATAAATAAATTTTAATATATGTATATAACGACTACATTAATGTGATAAATATTATATAAATATTCATCGATTGATAAATAGTCTCAACTCGAATAACAAGACAAGTATGAATCTAAATAGTAATTGAGCTTAGGCATTTTTCTTTTTAAGAAATATGAATAATAAGTCCCAGTTTTAATTTTATAATTAAACATACATGACTACAATATGATTTTGTAATTACTTTGATACTATTCGATTTCTTAATCACTCTGTGTATGCATACAGATCTAATTACAGACACCAACAAAGATATGGATCCCAAAACAAAATCTGGAGATAACATTGTACGTAACATTAGTCATAAACTTTAACTTGGATTTGGAATTTATAAATAAACAAGCGCATTTGATGAGTAATTACCCGCTTTCCGTTGTTATGTAACGTAAAGCAGTTTTACGATTAAAACATCAATTTTCTTACGAATAAATAACTTACTTGCTTTATCAATTATTTGATAATTAATCAAACATTGTCAAATATTCTTTATGTCGATTTATCAGTTCATTAATCATATATCACATAAAGTTTTATGAAGCCAACGAATACATTAGCAGTTATAATATGTATACACGTATCAGAATTATAAAACTTATCAGGATATTATACCATGAAAATTATTTAAAATAATTTTTGTTCGCTGAGTCAAATTCAGGCGTTCGAATTATTTATGATTTAAGTATACTGCTCTTAAAATCCAGATAGTATTTTATTCTAATCGATATACATTGTTATTTACGTAAAATGTATTATTGCAAAATTTTTAGAAATAATTTTTAAATATGTTAAAATTAATTATAATTTAATAATTATAATATTATTATTGAAATATAATTTTGTGTTCGTATTTGTTAATAAATTCAAACTGTTTATCTTTATATGCACAGATTAATAAAATGAATCAATTGATGTAAAAAAAATACATTGCTCAAACAAAATATGTAATTGCATATTGCAAATTGCATAATTTTTTTGTATAGCAATAATAGTTATTTTTTTTATATCAATTAAATCATCTCATTGTACTGTGCATAAAAATATTAAGATACAATTCCCAAAAAATGAACTGTTTGAAGTTTCGAACAAATACAAATACAAAATTATAAGCATGTTTAAATAATAATATTTTAGTCATTAAATTATAATTAACTTTAACATTAAAAAAAAATATTTAAAGATTATTTCTAAAAAAATTGCAAAATATTTTATATTAAAATGTATCAAGGAAATGTAAAAAAAGAATCTTTTAATTTATTGACTTGCAACAATTTTACTTTAATATTTTTGTATGCAAAATAACTAAAAAAATCATATTTTGTAAAAAAAATTATATAAATTTATTTAAATAAATGGCGGTGTATTCCATGTGACCTTAAAAATCAATTTTTTTTTCGAGAAATAAGTTTATCATTATTTGTTCTCCTTCAAACTATACAACTTTTTTTCGAAACATTTTTTAAGGAAAGCTTTGTTCTCGAAAAATCTGAATCGCCGTTATTTCAAATTGGACACCTCGTATTGATTGTAATATAAATAAACGCAAAATGTATATACATACATTAATGAATAATATTTTTTATAACCATGCAAAAATAATGGTTGGTGCGTGAATCGAATGTAAGAAGAGAGTGACAGGGGCGTTAATGCTTCTTTTACGTTCCATTATTTTAATTTTCCCTCCTAAATGTTATTTGTTTATGTTTTTGTCACTTTTTTTTTGCTTTTGACTTACATTCTGATTCTTATTTTTGATTAAACGCAAAAAGATATTTAACTTAACTTGATTTAAAGAATAGATTTTATCAAGTAAGAGTTTGGGAAATGTCGATCGAGTTTATTCAATTGTTAAATGTTTGGAACAATTGGATTTTCTGCGAATGCGTCTTAAATTTATTAATGCACATTTGATAACTATTTGTTAATTCGATATTCCGTGCATTAATTGAAAAGCGATTAAWATTCTAATATACTTTAAACGATATTCTTATTGTTACCGAAATACACGATGAACATCTTTCTAATTTGAAGGAAATTTTTTGTTTAGCAAAAAAATTTAATTTRCAACTTTGATAAATACTYATTTCTTTATCAGAATATTATATATTTTGGCTATTTGATCGACGAAATTGAAATTTGTTCAAGAAAGAGTTAAATGAATTATCCAAACACTATCTACACACTACAAAAGAATTACAGTGATTTGAAAATTACAACCAAAAACGAGCAAATAAGGGGGTTGTTAAAACAATCTTTCTATAAATGTAATTGCAATTTAATTTAACATTTGAAATTATAAGCGATTAAATGTACGTTTCGACCGAATTCAGTCCTCTTTAGCGATAAAAATAGAAACAATAAAATCAAGTTATAAATAAGAGATAAAAATACATAAATGAAAGAACAATAGACATTATAAATACAGGATGACAAGATCAAAATCAAAGCTAGAATTCTGAGGAATCAAGTCGAACTGACGTTCGATGATGAAAATCACGCGTGGTTCCAACTGTTATTTCGTGAGAATTATTTCCTGATGGGAAAAAGGAAATTCTTCAGTCTTCTATAAAATAATGTAGAGGTCCAAATAATAAAATCCAAGTCAGTTGTTCATAGATAGGCGTAGATATGTAATGAGTTCAGAATTTTTAAGTAAGTAATAATAGTTGTCTAGTGATTGTGTATCTGATCGTGCTGTGATAACGTCAAAACGAACAATTACAGCAAGATCAGATACAATCACTAGATAATTGTTATTACTTACTTAAAAATTCTAAATTCACTACATATATACACCTATTTGTTAATAATTGACTTGGATTTTATTATTTGGAGCTCTTTTTTTTTATTGAAGACTGAAGAATTTCCTTTTTCCCATTGGATTATAAAATTTTAATTTATAAAATTAAATTAAATTTATAAAATTATATCCGTGTAGATCTTCCGTTACGGCGAAGATAATAAAACATTTAAAAAAATATACTTCTAAAGGAATCACAGTAAATGTTGTACAATAACCATCTTTATTGGCATTTAAAGAATTATTAATCGCGAAGCAATCTGTAATTGTACTGAAGTTTATAGCTTTCTGTATATAATTGTATATAAAGTTTAAAACCATTTGATATAAATATGGACTGCAAGTAGCTTTAGACGTGTTGTCAAACTGCAAAAATAAATGAATTGCTACGAATCGCGAATCACGAATCATGAATCGCGAATACGCGCACAATGTAGCCGCACCCTAAGGAAAGATGCTGAATCTGTTTTTTAACTTGAAACGATCGATAAAACGTACTACTTCGTAAATGGATGCAAGTCACGTACAAACGTAAACATGACGAGAAGAAACCAATTTTGCCGTTTTACAGGTGAATTGTTCATTTCTTACTTGCAAGATATTTTTAATTGTAAATGCACTTCATCCTCTCGCCGTCTATTTGAAATTTTTGTCCGGCAATTCTCAATATAACATTTGATCAATCTAAACTTTTTTTATTATAAAAAAATAGAGTTTTCTTAAACTGTACAGTTCTCTCTGTAAGCTTCTCTAGATATGACATATTAGGATTTTTTTTTTTCAAGGTTAATATATTGTTTATAATTTTTATGATTGTCTATTATGAGTTGTGTATTACAAATTATTGAGATTTGTCCTACTTATGATGTGAAGTTAGTACGAAATTTTTGAAATGATGAGAATTTGAAAAATGTTAAGGATGTCACACACTTAAGTGTAACATTAATGTAATTTTTTCATTGTAATAAATGTAAGTGATAATAAATTCTTTTTATTATTTATTTCATATTTTTATATATTGTATATATCTTGATATATGAGTGAACATATTTAACTTTATTAAGAAAAAAATGTATTTATTTGTCTTGAAGAAACGAATATATAAAAATAAAATAAAATAAAACTGTCAATAGCTATTAGTTATTTCTTACGTGTTCTTTGCATGAATTCATTACTATATTATATCATGTGTTAGTGTTTTATAAATAACAATTATTTATTTACACATGTAAATATATTTACTCGTATTATATATAGAAAATAAAAACTAGAACAAAAGCTATGCGGCAGTTGATTTTATCAACTTATTTTTTTGCTATCAATTGAAAAACCTCTGAACATTGTAAAAAGAGAAAAATTGATATAGAAGAAGATGCATCAAATTTTTTGGACGAAACAGAGAAAGATTCTAGTGAAGACGAGGAATTTCCGAAAAAGAAAGCAAGAGTTGCGTTGTCTGACACTTGACAGAAAAATATTTCCAGTGGCTCATAAAATCTTTTGGACGAACATATACGCATCTGAATTCTATGCCGAATTTTACTAAAGGAAAAGATATCGCTAAAAACATTTCGTCTCCACTAAAAGTGTAATCTTTGATGTCTTTTCTAATGACGTTTCGAGAATTATTTTGAAATACATTAATCAGAAAATAGGACATAATAACTTTTGTACAATTAATTGTTATTATAATATGTTAGACATTCTTGAACTAAAGGCCTTTATTGGCTATTCTATGCTGGCTGGACAAAAAAAAAAAATGCTTTTCTATGTAAATGTTTTGACTCATGGATTACCCTTATTTCGAGCTACAATTTCGAAGTACAGATTTGAGTTTTTGTTATCCTATTAAATGTTTGATGACGAAACAACTTGCGATGAACGCATTAAAAATTGATCAGATATTAGAGAATCTGGAATTTATTTGCAATAAATTGCATTCAGTATTTTGAACCTAGTTACAATGTAACAATTGTTGAACAGATACTTAGCTTTGACAGAATCTTATTCGAGCGTGTTTCACACGTAATTTGATTACTAAAGAAAATGTGAAGCCTTTTCTCAAAATTGCTTAATTAATTACGTTAATTAATTACGATAACAATAAAAAAATTAAAATATATTCAATGATTTTCGATTCGAATCCATCTAATTGACTTATAGTCTATTTCCTTATTTCACCGAAATTCTACGTCTTTAATACTATAACAATAATTCATGGACATTCATTTATCCCGAGTAATTCTTTCATTTACTCATCTTAATTTATTCAAATTCAATTCTTGATTTACCTGTATGTAATTCTTAAATTAAGTATTCGTCTTCTTTCATATTATTTAGACGAGTTATGATCTATTGTTATTAATATGAAATTCTTAATTCAAGTATATATGTTCCTTATTAATTATTAAATACTTAACGCAATTCAGTCAACTTTGTAAAGACAGCTTTTTTACTTTCAAATATTAAGTTTTCATTTTAAGAGTTCTCGAATATTCTAATTATTTTATTATACTGTATTTGCCATCTATTTTTAGATAATTAAATGTTTATATTTGTTGCCTCGTTATATTTATAAATACATATGTAATTCTCATGAAAATTCGATTATGACTTTAAGATGTGAAAATATATCTATGAATGTTTATGATGTATTGTACTGCACTTCTTAATTGAGTAACAGAATTCATAATATTTTGCACTTCTTAATTGAGTAACAGAATTCTTAACAAGTTTTAAGATATCACAAACTAATCATACAGCCCCATTATTGCCCCTTACACTTTAAGAACAATTTTGAGTTTCTGTAAAATTATTATATAATCATTTCAAACATAAAATCAGAAATATCAAAAAATATAAATTAAATAAGAACCATAATTTGTTATTTGTATTATAAATATTTCAAGAACTTTTTTTTTAATTTTTCCTCCACAAATTTAAGACAAAAACTGTATTTTTAAATATTAATATTTTAATAAACAACGTTAAAAAAGTAACTAAATTTTTTTAAATTTGATCTTTTTTAGCATAATAAAAAAGTAATGAATCGTTAATTAAAGAAACCAATTTATGATTACGATTTGAATTTAAAAATTTTTCCACGTTTGCATATACAACGTATCCGATAATTTTCATGACAATGCTCATGTGCAGATGCAAACTGAGTCGAAAAGTCCTGTATTATTTTATAATTTTCGAAATAGTCAACGAAAAATTAATTAGAAATTAGGCCGGTTTAAATTATTTGATGTAGAAATTAGAAATTAATTACTAAATATCGCCGACTTAGTTTAGTCCATTTAACATGCACGTGAGTATTGTGACTATAAATACCAGATATTCTACGTACATATATACTTGCGCAGAAGTATATAACGTGAAGGAAGAAGCAAAAGTTGAGCTTCCTTGTTTTAATCGCGGATGACTCACTATCACTTTGACTCGATTTCTTAACATACAAATTCATTAGGTAAATTTAATCGCCAATTAGGAAATCCCTTTTTTGTTAGTAATTTTTCAATAAAAACAAGAAATAGTAAAAACATTTTAATTGATCTTCAGAGAAGATCCTCTCATAAGATTGATAACATAGTCAAGATTATCGGAGTGGGATACCCTATTCCATATATTTATCTTAAAAAAATTTATTGCACAATTCCCAGAAACATCCTTCATATATCTATCAAAGTATGAATATGTGAGAATACGAAAAGGAAGAAAAATTTATAGTTCACTGATTGCTTCTTTTTATAAAAAATTTAATTATTTCAATTTTTTTGTTTTTAATAATAAATTGAAATAAAAATAGAATACAGAATAAATATATAATACATAAAATATAAAATATTATAAAGCATATAAAATATGTTTAATTAARGCAAATGGTTAAAAAATTGATTCTCTGAACAACTTCGACAAATTGACGCTTCATGTATCGTACATATAGAATTATTACACTTCAGACATTTATAAGTCGTAGGTCTTCTTTTTGAAAAGGGACATAAATAACATCTCGCCTGTTTAGATAATTTGTTTGAAATGTCTAATCGTAAATTGTGAGGATCTTCTTCAGGTAAATCGTGCTCATCTAAAAAAGATTTCAGTCTACATTGAGCTAATATGTGTAAATTAGGGCGCGATAAAAGTTTTATAAGATATGGCTTTATTAAGGCCATTGATAATTCTAGTAAAAATCTATCACGCGTTATTACTTGATTGTTAGCGTTCAATGTGTATAACACAAAGCTATTGACTGCCGCCTGATCCAGCATACCATAAAAAATTCGTACCGACCATCTAGGCGTTTTTCGACTGACTGTGTATTCATCACACAATTGATCAAATGTTTCACTAGCTCCTATAGTTTCGTTAAAATGTAATACGATTTTAGGTTTCTTCTCCACTTTATTTATTTCGCTGTCTGAATGTAACGAAGACAGCAACAAAATTATTTTATTATTTTCCGGTCTATAAGACACTAATGTTTTACTATTATGATGAGCGGACTGACATGCTTCTTTAGCTAGTGCATCCTTGAACAATGGTGGAACATCAGGATTATCTCGTCGTAAAGAGCCTACCATTGTAAGAGAAAACTTTTCGCGCATAGTATCAACAAGTGACACCGAAGTAAACCAACTACCGCATGTTATATTGCGCCAAGTATTATGAATCGGCTCAGAAATTTTATTAACATAATAAGAAGGAAACTTTCCTAAAGGTTCAGTTTCGACATTGCTTATGTAAGGTATCGCATTTATCATATAGAAAGTTTCGGAATCATGCATTGTCACAATTTTTATTCCACGTTGACCACACTTAAATGACAAACGCATGCCGGTAGGATATTTTCCTCGAAAGCTAAGTATCTGTTCATCTATTGTTACATTGTAACCGGGTTCATAATACTGGATGCAATTTGTTATAAATAAATTCCATATTTCTCTAATATGCGTATAACAATCGCTTTTAATGCGTTCATCGCGAGTTGTTTTATCATCAAATAGTAAACAGGATAACAAAAACTTAAATCTATTCGCCGTCATTGTAGCTCGACATAAGGGAAAACTATGAGCAGAAAAAAATTTACGTACGGAAACATTTTTTTTGTTTGCCCAGCCAGCATAGTATAAGAGGCCAATGAAGGCCTTCAGTTCAAGCATGTCTAATGCATTTTGATAACATTGAATTTTACAAGAGTTATTACGTTTTTGTTCTATTTCCTGATTTGTATATTTCATAATAATATTTAAAAGGCTATCAGAAAACAGCAAGGACCATGCTTCTATCGCAGATGAAATGTTTTCAGCGGCACCTTTTCCCTTAGCATTGAAATTCGGCACAGCGTTCAGACGGTTAAATGTTCGTTCAGGAGGATTCATGAACCATTCGAAGTTTTTTCCTGCCAAGGATGAGATGCTGCGCCTTGCTTTCTTCTTCGGAGGTTCGTTGTCTTCGCTAGAATCTTCTTCCGTTTTCTCCGAAAAATTTGATGCATATTCTTCTATATGGTCAATTTCTTTCTCCTTACAATATTCAGAGGTTTCCCAGTTAGCAGCAGAAGACAAAATCAACCACTGCATAGTTTTTGCTCTTGTTTCCATTTTCTATATATAATAAAATATATACATTTGTATATAAATAAATAATAGTTATTTATAAAATGACTAAAACGTATGTAATAAATTAATTAATATATATTAAAGACGCGTGAAGAGATAACGAAATGATTAATTTATTTTATTTTATTTCTATATTTTCACAGACTAAATACGTATTTTTATTAATAAGGTTAAATTCGTTCACTCCTATAGCAAAAAAATATATATAAATATATAAGAAGTAAAAAAAAAATCTATTACTTACGCTTATCTCAGTGGCGAAAAAATTGCATTAATATTACACTCGTATACGATATCTTTAGTACCTTTTTAAATCGTCACTATTTCGAAATCTGTATACAACTGGCTTCTTACCTTAAGTAGGACAAATCTCGACGGTTTCTAACATACAAATCACAATATCTATCTTTTAAAGTTATGTATAAGTTATCTTACTACCCTTGAAAACAATAAACGATCGGACATGTCATATTTAGARTTAGAGAAGGAATTATAGGGTTAAGAAAAACTTACTATACTTTAAAGGTTATACATATTTAACATTTAATATAAAACTATTTTCGTATAACGAATGAATGCGAAATATTTTACTTTCAAATTTATTGCAGGCAATATAAGTTAAGGAAATATTAAAAATATTGCAATCTGCGGGAATAAAATATATTAAATAAATTAACTGCTATGCCTAAAAACATTTCCAAAATTTATTGCTTTTAAAATGATCTGATCCCGAATTTATTCACAGTTTAAATAACTAGACCAGGAGTATAGCGATGCTAGTATTACGCAAAGTATAAAAAAAATGTTTAGTTAAAAAGCAAAAAATTCTATTTCTATACTTTGCACAATACTTCTGGCCATTAAAGTGCCTCATGAATTTATTTTTTTTTTTTTTCTAAAACAATAATTTAGGCACATAAATTAATGGCACAAAATATAAGTAAAACCACAGAAAAAGTAAATGAAAATTATGCAAGAAAATAAAAATAAGAACAAAACAAAAAATCAATTTCTTTCTAAAAAAGGTATGTCAAATCGATTACGCATATATCGAAGTATTGTTGCCGCTTTTCCGCGATGCCGATTGGTTCTCTAAGTGCGCTTACTTCGTGAGCGACTGTCATTGCATATTTTGACAGTTGTGTACCGAAGGGTTAATAGTGTAATAGTAATAGTGTAATATAAATTACATTTATTCAAGTATAATTAAAAGACACTACATAGCGCGCGCGAAGCGCTAGTATAATAAGAAAGAAGGAATTTTTTTAAACAGCAAAATAAATAAGCAATAAACAGAATGGTCTAGTGTTAAAATTTAAATTTGAAAATTTCTATTCGCTTCAAACAATAATATTAAATTTAGAATCCAATTTATTCCGTTACCAATTTATTGAACTTAACAACACAAAATTATTACTTTCTTAAATTAATAGTGTTCAACAAGATATAAGCATTTTATAACTTACATAATCTATTACTTCTGAATATGTATTCAGTACATTAATGAACAGATATATGATAGCACAGTTTTACAAAGTTTAGTTTAACAAACATTTAAATCGTTTTGTTACCTTTGGAAATCATTCTCGCTCAAAATATTACATAAACACAGAAATACAAATATTAATATATAATAGAGATGATGAGCTCACCATGTTCGCAGAGAAAAAGGGAAGATCGAATTCAAAGATACTCGAAACTAACTATCTAATATTCATTTGTTGTTTGCGCAAGCGCCTTTTAGTTTCTCTGCTAGTTAAAAGAAAATCACTATAGTTACTTTTAATTACTAAGGGCCAATTTCACCAACGTCGGTTAGACTAACCGACGGTTAATTCCAATGGAATTATCCAATCGCATTTGTCTTTGATCAGAATGAATCAATCACGATTGACACTTTAGGGCCAATTTCACCAACGTCGGTTAGACTAACCGACGGTTAATTCCAATGGAATTRTCCAATCGCATTTGTCTTTGATCAGAATAAACCAATCACGATTGACACTTTAACCGTCGGTTAGCTTAACCGACGGTTAATTCCAATGGAATTRTCCAATCGCATTTGTCTTTGACCAGAATGAACCAATCACGGTTGATATTTTAACCGTCGGTTAAACTAACCAACGGTTAATTCTAATGGAATTATCCAATCGCATTTGTCTTTGACCAGAATGAACCAATCACTGTTGATACTTTAACCGTCGGTTAGCTTAACTGACGTTGGTGAAATTGGCCCTAAACTGGTAATTATAAATTAGTAACAATAAACTCGAATGTGATTAATTTATAACAAGGAGGTTTGCCGAGTGGAATAACTTGCAACATTTCGTCGCCATTTTTAAATTGTAATGACTGATGGTTAGAAAAGGTTATAAGGTTAGAAATGTTAAAAGAGCATAGAATGTGAGTGAAATTGAAATAAACGCATAAATAAAATAAATAAAAACATAATAAATAATGAATATAAAATAGATAATAAAAATAGATAATAAAAGAAGAAAGAATCTTTATCTTTAAAAGATCTTCAAAATCTAATAATATACGTAAGAGAATCAATAAAAATTAAATTTAAAAATTAAAAGAAATAAATTATCCAGGAAACACAAAATAATAGTAACATAAAATTAATTTTATGTTACTGTTACTTTGTTAAGTTATATAATAAAATATATTTACTTTACTTGAGTTAATAATTAATTAATTAAATATATTTCAGAAAAGAGAACGCCACAGAGAGAGAGAGAGAGAGAGAGAGAGAGAGAGAGAGAGAGAGAGAGATAAGAATATAATTTATAATTATAAACTTGCACACTTGCACTTATTAACTATTAAATTATACTTACGTATATTGCACGTATATCGCACGTGTATCTCGTATATCTGCGTTCCGATATTTATTGCCAGTACTGCAAATCTATAGTATATAGATTGCGTACAGATGAGCGTACAGATTTTCGGGAAAAGTTGTACGCTCATTGGATATCGCGCGTCGCGTGCGACGTTAATCGCGCTAGGCTGCAAGAGCCATTAGCGCTGATTGGCTGTCAAAACGTTTCGAAAACAAAGAAGGGATAAACCCCGCGATCAGCGCTAACGTGCGAGAGAGACAACCGGGGCCTCTAATCACTGAAATATAATAATACTGGAACGTGCGCGGGCGCTAGTGTCGTGAAATGACAAAGAGGGTTTTAAGTGGTATCTTTGTCTCTTTTTAATACAATCTGGCTAAAAGTTTCATTGTTATTCAGATGAACGTAAACGTCTTTTATAAACGTCTTTTTACGAGACTGTATGATCCCCACTATCGTTTACCACACATGCGTAGTATAGCTTAGAGAAGGCTAAAGATACCACCTTGGACGCTCTCTCTCGGATCACACTTGTTCATAGGGTCGCGCTCGTTCCAGTATTATTATATTTCAGTGCCTCTAATGCAACTTCTCTATCGCACACGATATTGCTCCCGCTTACTGCTTAACCGTATACTTTCTGCCCTCTATTCTAATATCTCTATGGTTACAAGTTAT
Organism: Cephalotes varians; assembly: GCA_037157785.1. Lineage (NCBI taxonomy): Eukaryota > Metazoa > Arthropoda > Insecta > Hymenoptera > Formicidae > Cephalotes > Cephalotes varians. The sequence continues at coordinate 208,958 of JANQDE010000190.1, forward strand.
TCTATTCAGGGCCAATTTCACCAACGTCGGTTAGACTAACCGACGGTTAATTCCAATGGAATTGTCCAATCGCATTTGTCTTTGATCAGAATAAACCAATCACGATTGACACTTTAACCGTCGGTTAGCTTAACCGACGTTGGTGAAATTGGCCCTCAGCAAACCTCCTCCTAGACAGAACATTTTTACTGATCAACTTTTTTCTCACTACACTATACAGTTAAGTCTCCTTATTCTTATTTCGTAGTCAGTTTCTTACGGCTTAAGATCGTTATTATATACCTATTGTAAATTAAGGGTAACGCACATAAGCCCCGGTCACAAAAGGTGTAGTAAGACTTAAACCGTAAGAAATTGACCAATTGTAGTTGATTATTCTCTTCAAATTCGAGTGTGATTGGTCAATTTCTTAAGACTTAAGGCTCACTACACCAATTGTATAATTATCTTTAAATCCCTTGGACTACTAGTGTGAAGCGTTGTTGAAAGGGTCACCAACAAGTCCTGGCATTCCAATGTGACGTCATTAAGGACCACTATTGAAGCAGCATTCGCCGATATAGACAGCGCTACACTTCAAATCGAGAATAGAGGCCGTGAATAAAGCTGATGGGAGATATACTGAATAATTATACTCTGTAGAGACCCGCTACGTGATATGTCAAAGAATTTTTTGTAATATTCAATTTTTTCGTTAATAAAATTTCGTTTAGAAAAATTGTTCGATTTGTCCAGATTTTGGAGACGCATCCTGTATTCATGATTTTTTAAAGATTTTTGAATCACTTCAAACAGATAAAACAATGGACTCGAAATATTCTCGTTTGTACAGATAAAATGTCGTTTTTCACATGATATTGTTAAAGTTAATTAAACATTTGTCAGAGAAAGATGTCAGTAAGGAGCCACTTATTTTTTTACCCCCATTTTTAATTTTATATTACTTTAGATATTTTTAGATATCCTATCCCATTGCGGACAAGAGTCTTAAAAAGCATCACTTTTTGCACTTAAATCACAATTTCAGTTTAAAAATTTTAATTAAGACCCAATTTTTTAAGACTTAATGGGTTAGGAGAATCTGAAATATAACAATAAAATTGAATACGAATTGAAGACCGAAGATTGAATACACGGAAATTGTGTCACAAATAAGTTCAAAATG
>JANQDE010000020.1:0-23226 GCA_037157785.1 Cephalotes varians
TTCTTTGGTTTCTTTCCTTCTACTACTTCCTCAGTCACTGTTACTTGCTCTCTTATTTCCTCTTCTTGAAGAGGTTTTGCGAATTCGGGATGTGATGGACGAAGCACAATTTCTTCGACGATTTCTTCCACTGGTCTCTCTTTAATGTAGTTTGTAATCACTGCTGATTGTTTTTCTTCTATTTCAGTTATTCCTTCTTTTTGTATTAATGTTTCTATTTCTTCTTTTTGATTTACAGTTCTTTCTTCTAATTCTTCAATTTTTGTTGGTACTATTTCTTCTATTCCTATCAATCCTGTTACCTCTTCGATATGCATGAGTTGCTTTTTTGGTATGAATGGTACTTGTGATGTGATGTCTCCTATTTCTTCTTCTATTACTACAATTTTTTCTTCTTCTGATTTAGTTTTTGGTTTTTTCTTTCGAATTGTTGTTTTCTTTGTTTTAATTGCTGCAGTTTCATTTTCTTTACTACCGCGTCTAAATTTTGTAGTATATTCTTCAGTTATTTCAGTATCAGAATCATTTGTTGGTTGATGTTTTGGTTCGTGTGTTGTGGTGTGTTGTGTGATTGTGATATGATGTTGTTGCTTTGATGCTTCTGTAGTTTCTGAAATGTACACAGAACAAGTGTGACATGTGATTAACTTTTATGTCGGTCCGTTGGCATTATTGGCATTTTGACATATAGTATTAGTATTTGACTATTTTTCGCAATGTGTAATTAGGTAATTTATTAATAAATTCTTTTTTAATATCATTTATTGAATGTAATATTGAAAATACGTTAAGCATGGTGGAATCAGCTGCTAGTATAAGAAAATAAGTGTTTTTATCTAAACATATCTATCATGTGCAATCTTTGTATAAATGTCAGTTAAATTTGTCTTTTGCGTCTAATTAGTTTTGTACTTACCATAACAATCTAAAATCGTAATGTTAAGTTTAATACAAGTTTGTTAATTTATTTATAATAATTGTTCATCAAAGAACAAAACAAGATAATCGTTCATCAAAGATGTTTGTTGATAATTTGTCTGTGTTCTAATCACATTCTTCTTTTTATCTAGTTTATTAACATAAATTAACATACTTGTCTAATTTGCCTGATCTATTCAACTTGGTAGATATTATTGGTCAGTCATTGTGTCTAATAAGGGAACCTCACGATTGTCTAATTCTGATTTTAATGAAACTTTTTTATACATGTAGATAAACAAGTGTATTTATAAAATATCACTTGCAGCCAAAAAACAATTTTAAACAATGAAATTATAAAGTGATTGTAAAGCTTAAATTGTTAAGCTATTTTCAGTTTTTTCGCGTTATATATCTCAAAGTTCACAATATAAAAAAATGTTTTCTATAAAAGTTTTATAATAAAATTGCTTCTATTTAACTTTATCAATAATATTAAAAAGTAATTGTTTAAAAATGTTTCCGAAAATTTGTGTAGATAACGAATTTCTAAAAATTGACGTGGATAAACTAAGATAAATTTGTTATAAAATTTTTGTATAAATCATTTTTTTATATCTTGAATAGTTTTTGAGATATAACAAAGAAACTGAAAATTTTTTTACATATAAGGATGATTTCACTCCTTTTAAAACTATTTATTAGCCGCAATTGATATTTTCTAAAATATTCAATATTTCTAAAAATTCATCTATTTACGTTATCTATATGTATATAAAGTTTCATTAAAATCAGAATTTAACTTCGTAAGGTTTCCTTGTGAATTGAATTTCTCTAAATTTCGCCTCAGAATTATCAATAGAATCAATCGTATTATCTTTCTCTATAATACTTACCCAAAATTTTTTCCAAGTAGTCGGCTTCGATAGATGTGCTTGCTAACTTTGGTACTACTGGTATGACGGGTTCGGGCAGATTTGATTCGATTTCGGTAACGTGTTGCAATTCAGTAACAATTACACCTTGCCTTTCATCTTTTACACCATGAGCTCTTTTACTTTCTGGTTTTGAAACACTAAATTCCGATACTACATTTTCCGGAAAAATTTCAGTTTTCAAAGCAACTTTTTGTTCAATTATATCTGTTTGAGCATTTGCTTCCTCAGCGAGACTTTTGACGGCTTCCTTTGTTTCTTTTTCCGTAGCAGTTATTTGAATAATTTCAATACCTTCAGAAATACGAAATGAAACTTCGGCTTTTGCGCTTGCTGCCGCTTTTTCAGCGATAAGGGAACGTTCGCTTTCATTAGGAATTGATTCCATTTGTTGTATACTCTCAAACGGTATTTGTTCTGCTGTTATTTTCTTTACATCAGGTTTAACAAATTCCATCATTTCCTCCGTTAATGACGATGCAATCACGTGAGATTTTTGAGCAACGGGCATGCTTAACATGCTTTGTTCGGCTATCTGTTTAAGTTGTTCTGCCAGGTTTTCTGCGGCTTTTGTTTCTTCCTCATTAGCAGTTACTTGGGTAACTTCGACGCTTTCCGAAATGCTGAATGAAATTTCAGCCGTTGCGCTCGTCGTTTCTTTGTCGGGGACAAGCAAACTTTCGCTTTCATGAGAAATTGACTCAATTTGTTGTATACTTTCGAACGGTATTTGTTCTGGAATGATTTTCTTTACCTCAGGCTTGGCAAACTGTATAATTTCCTCCGTTATTGATGATGCAATCACTTGAGATTTTTGAGCAACGGGCATACTCAGCATGCTCTGTTCGGCTATTTGCTTAGTTGCTTCTTCCCCGCTTTTTACGACTTCCTTTGTTTCTTTCTCCGTAGCAGTTACTTGAATAATTTCGACTCCTTCGGAAACGCGGAATAAAACATCAGCCGTTGTACTTGATATCTTCTTATCGGGAAGAAGCAAATGTTCTCTTTCATGAGGAATTGATTCCATCTGCTGTATACTCTCGAACGGTATTTGTTCTGGAATGATTTTCTTTATTTCAGGTTTGGAAGATTCTATAATTTCATCTGTTGTTGATGATGCAATCACTTGGGTTTTTTCAGCAACGGGCATGCTCAACATGCTCTGTTCGGCCATCTGTTTAGTCGCTTCTTCTAAACTTTTTACAACCTTTGTTTCCTTTTCCGTAGCTGTTACTTGAATAACTTCAACACCTTCGGAAACGCGGAATGAAACATCTGCTTTTGTACTTGGTGTCTTTTTATCGAAGAAAAGCAAACATTCACTTTCATGAGGAATTGATTCGATCTGTTGTATACTCTCAAACGGTATTTGTTCTGGTATTATTTTTCTTGTCTTAGGCTCAACAAATTCTGTCATTTCTTCTGTTGTTGACGATGTAATCACTTGAGATTGTTCTGCAACGCGCATGCTCAGTATACTTTCCTCGGCTATCTGTTTAGATGCTTCTTCCAAATCTTTTACAATTTCTTTCGTTTCCTTTTCCGTAGAGGTTACTTGGATAACTTCAACGCCTTCGGAAACGTGGAACGTCACATCGGCCGTTGTGGTTGATGTTTCTTTATCAGGAACAAGTGAATGTTCTCTTTCATGAGAAATCGATATAATTTGTTGTATACTTTCGAAAGGTATTTGTTCCGGTGTTATTTTCTTTATCTCTGGCTTAACAGATTCAATCATGTCTTTTGTTGTTGATGACGTAATCACCTGAGACTGTTCTGCAACGCTCATGCTCAGCATGCTCTGCTCGGCTGTAAGTTGATTTGTTTCTTCCAGGCTTTTTATGACTTCCTTTGTTTCCTTCTCTGTAGCAGTTACTTGGATAACTTCTACACCTTCAGAAACGCGGAATGAAACTTTGGCTGTGGTAATTGTCTTCTTATCAGGGAGAAGTGAACTTTCACTTTCATGAGTAATTGATTCATACTGTTCTATACCTTCAAATGGTATTTGCTTTGGTGATATTGCCTTTATTTCAGGCTTGGAAGTTTCTACAAATTCCTCTGTTGTAGATGATGCAACCACTTCAGATTTTTGAGCAACGGGCATACTTAGCATGCTCTGCTCGGCTACTTGTTTAGTTGCTTCTTCCAAGCTTTTTACGACTTCCTTCGTTTCTTTCTCCGTAACAGTCACTTGGATAACTTCGACTCCTTCGGAAATGTGAAATGAAACGTCAGCCATTGTACTTGATGTTTTCTTATCGGGGAGAAGCAAATGTTCTCTTTCATGAGGAATTGACTCCATCTGCTGTATACTCTCGAATGGTATTTGTTCTGGAATGATTTTCTTTATTTTAGGCTTGGAAGATTCTATAATTTCATCTGTTGTTGATGACGCAATCACTTGGGTTTTTTCAGCAACGGGCATGCTCAACATGCTCTGTTCGGCCATCTGTTTAGTCGCTTCTTCCAAACTTTTTACAACCTTTGTTTCCTTTTCCGTAGCTGTTACTTGAATAACTTCAACACCTTCGGAAACGCGGAATGAAACATCTGCCTTTGTACTTGATGTTTTCTTATCAAGGAGAAGTGAATGCTCACTTTCATGAGGAATTGACTCGATCTGCTGTATGCTTTGAAACGGTATTTGTTCCGGTATTATCATTTTCATTTCTGGTTTAATAAATTCTATCATCTCTTCTGTTGTTGACGATGTAATTACTTGAGACTGTTCTGCAACGCGCATGCTCAGCATATTCTGCTCAGCTGTCTGTTTAGTTGCTTCTTCTAGATTTTTTACGATTTCTTTTGTTTCTTTTTCCGTAGTAGTTACTTGGATGACTTCGACTCCTTCGGAAACGCGGAATGAAACATCAGCCGTTGTACTTGGTATCTTCTTATCGGGGAGAAGAGAATGTTCACTTTCATGAGGAATCGATTCAATCTGTTGTATGCTTTCAAACGGTATTTGTTCCGGTGTTATCCTTTTTATCTCAGGTTTAATGGATTCTATCATTTCTTCCGTTGTTGTCGATGCAATAACTTGAGACTGTTCAGCAACGAGCATACTCAGCATGCTTTGCTCGGCTGTCTGTTTCGTTGCTTCTTCCAAACTTTTTATGATTTTTTTTGTTTCTTTTTCCGTAACAGTTACTTGGGTAACTTCGACGCCTTCGGAAACGCGGAATGTAACATCGGCCATTGCGGTTGATGTTTCCTTATCTTGAACAAGCGAGCTTTCTCTTTCATGGGAAATCGATTCGATTTGTTGTATACTCTCAAATGGTATTTGTTCTGGTAATATTTTCTTCATTTCTGGCTTAACAGATTCAGTCATGTCTTCTGTCGTTGACGACGTAATCACTTGACACTGTTCTGCAACGCCCATGCTCAGCATGCTCTGCTCGGCTGTCTGTTGATTTGCTTCTACCAAATTTCTTATTATTTCTTTTGCTTCTTTTTCAGTAGCGGTTATTTGTATAACTTCAACACCTTCGGAAATGCCAAATATAACATCGGCTGTTGTAGTTGATGGCTCTTTATTAGGAACAAGTGAGTATTCCTTTTCATGAGGAATTGATTCGATTTGTTGTATACTCTCAAAGGGTATTTGTACTGGTATTATTTTCTTTATCAAAGGCTTAGCAGACTCTGTCATCTCTTCCGCTGTTAACGACGCAAGTATTTGCGACTTCTCAGCAACGCGCATGCCTAGCATAGTTTTCTCAGCTGTTTGCTTAGTTGGTTCCTCTGGTGTGAGTAATTCTTTTTCAGCTTCGTTATAAGTCACTTCAAAGATCGATAATGGCATCAGTTCTTCTAAATTTGATTTACCTTTATGTTCTTCAAGAACTTGTGGTTTCACAAGTTCTTCGACGTTACTCACTGTTAAAACTTCTGACATCTCTGCGACTTCTATGCTGGATAATTTTGGCAGAGCTTTTCGCTGTTTTGGAATCTCTTGTGTCGGTAATTCTTGTTCTGTGTCCGTAGAAATTATTTCAGACACGGTAATGGAACTCATTTGTTCAATGTCTGGTTTTCCTTTTTGATCATCTTTTTTCTTCAATTCGGGTATTTGTTCAACGGTTGCAGCGGTTATAATTTCGATTTTCTGAGCTATCTCTCTACCTAAGAAACATGGTGTGGCTGTTTTGTCATCCAATTTTTTAAGACTCGGCAGTTGTGCTTCTGTTTCAGTAGATATTACTTGAGAAACTATAAGTGAGGAAAATTCATCCAGTCGTGGTTTACCTTTTTGTCTTGTAGGACTTTTAGATTTCAAAAATTCTTCAGTATTCCTAACAGTCAGCACCTGAGAAGTCTCGGCAATTTCTCTACCAGATATCATAGGCATCGCAGTGAATTCATTAGGTGCATCGGAACTCTCAAAAGTTTCTTCGGTTTCATGAGATAATACTTGAGATATAGTCAAGGAAGATAATTCTTCTACTTGTACTTTCCCTTTACGCTCATCGGGTGATATTTGTTTTGAGAGTTCTTCTATGCTCATCATTGTTAAAATTTGATTTGTTTCGGCCACATCTCTACCAGATAAATTAGTTTGCGCTATTTTTTCCGTAGGTACTTCTGGACTAGGCAGTAGAACTTCCGCTTCATTGGATACAGTTTGCGTTATATTTAAGGATAATAATTCCTCAAGATTCGGTTTTCCTTTTTGTATTTCAGGCTTTTCAAGTTCAACAAATTTACCTAGACTTGATACAGTCGTTATTTCCATAGTTTCTGCTACATCTCTGCCATATAAACTTGCTAGCGCCATTCTTTCGACCGGTATTTCGGGACTATTGAGAACATCTTCAGTTTCTTGAGATTCTGTTTGTGAAATCATTAAAGGCATAAATTCTTCGAGACTGGGCTTACCTTTCTTTTTTTCGTTTTCTTTTTTAGGAATGAGTTCTTCGGCATTAGTCATTGTTAAAATCAATGTTGTTTCCGCGATATCTCTACCGAATAACTTTGGTTGTGCTGTTTTCTCCTCTGGAAGCTCTGCGCTAAATAATGTTTCTCCGGCTTCGTTAGAAATTACTTGTGAAATAGTCAGCGGAATTAATTCATCGATTTGTTGATTACCTTTCTGTTCTTCAGGTCTTCCTGTAACAAGTTCATTGGTCTCAGATATTGTTGTTATTTGAATTGTTTCGGCGACTTCTCTACCTGAAATATTGAAATCAGCATTGCGGTCTTTTGGAATAATTTCATTAGCAAGAACATTTTCACTTTCATTGAAAATAATTTCAGAAATGGTCACGGATGACAATTCTTCGAGTTCTGGTTTACCTCTTTGTTCGTATAATTTAGTAGGTTTTACAAAGTCTTCGGTCGTTCTCGCTGTAATTATTTGAAGAATTTCCGCAGCTTCTCTGCCTGTTAAGTTTGATTGTGCTTGGTGCTGTTTTGGTGTAACAGTTTCAGGTAAGATATCTTCGGTTTCATTAGAACCTATCTCGGTAATTACAACCGTCGTAAGACCTTCGAATTGTGGTTTGCCTTTCTGTTCCTCGTGTTGAAACTTGCTCACAAAAATGTTCTCCTTTTCGGCAGGCGTTGTTTCTGACCTTAGTATCGTTTCTATCGTGGTCTGAGTCATGGCCGCTTGAGAGGAAAGTGGTTTCTCTTCTCGGAATTCTCGAGTACCTTGTATACTTTCTATGAAAGAACCTTCGATAGTTTGAAATAAATCGATATTTGGCGTAGCTTTGGCTTCAGTTCGTTTTGAAATAATATCTAATACTTCTTCTTTGTCGTCGATAATTATTTCTGAAACCTGTAATGGTTTTATCTCCATTATATCAATATTCGCTTTTTGTGCCGCAGGTTTAAAAAGATCATTGAAAGTCTTTTCACTTTCTTCGACAATATTCTCATTAACAATAATACTTTCAAACGTATCTCGAGCTGGTATGGCAATCTGAGGTGTTGAAATATAATCAGAGGGTTGTTCAGGTACATCGACTCGTGATTCCACTACTGTGGTCTCTATCGTATCGTGTTCGGTAACAATAGTATGAACAGCTGTCCGCGATGTTTCATGTTTCTTCTCTTCCAATGATGCTTCGACTTCGCCAGATGTTATTTCTGTGATAAATACACCACGACCTTCTTCGAATGTTGGCACAGCTGTGCTGAATATTACCTTCGGGTACTTATCGAAAGTACTTTCACTTTCCGCACTTGGAACTTCATGAACAACGATAGATTGAAATGTATCTTGCTTTATGTGAGCTTCGGCTTGTATCTTTTCAAAAGGTTTAACTGACCCAGTATTTTGCTCGATAAATATTTGAGCTTTTTGGGCAATATCCATGCCAAGTTTTGCTAATTTTATTTTTGCTGTACTCTCTTCATATTTTGGAAGATTTATTGTTTCTTCTTTATCTTGTATTACGATGTGATCTACGGTAATACTTTTTCCTTCAACGAAGCTAATTTCGACGTTACGCGTATCGGGCTTGAATTTATCAATGAATGTTGCACCTTGTTCTTGAGGAACCGTTTCGCTGACGTCAATACTTTCCAAGGTAGATTGTGTTTTATGTGCTTCACATACAATTGGTTTCAATGCCGCAGGTATTTCTCCGAGTCCTTCGCGAAGATTGATTTCCGTTTGTTCGGCTACTTCTTTACTTTCCATCAAAAGATTTGCCGCCTCTTGGCGAAGTTTTTTCGTAACAAATTCCTCTTCAATGTCTTGAGCATTAATAGATTCTGTAATGGCGACAAATCTGTTTTCATCTAAAACAACATGAGCTTTTGTTTTTGTCATTGGCGTTTCCTGAATCCTGTCCATTTCTTTCTCCACCAAAACTTGTTCGATCAATTGCACTGTTTCAAAAGGTTTTTGGTCAACTAGCGCGGTTACTTTTGTCGGTGCTATAACTTCGCTCATTTCACCTGTGCTTGAACTGGGAATTATTTCTGATCTCTCGGCAACTTCGTGAGCAGGAACGATAACAGAGAGTGCCGAGTGAGATCTATCTTCCTGTAATGTTTCAAGGGGAGCTTCTTTGTCAGCCATTTTAATTTCCGTAACAGAGGTAACACGTTTGCCCTCTTCGACAGATAATTCTATTTTATGTATTTCTGGCATGAATTTGCCTTTGAAAGATTTCTCTTGATCTTGAATCATGCCTTCAGTTACTAAGAGACTCTGATACATTTCGTGTGTAGATGATACCGTTTTAATATTAGGCTTTTCAATGGTTACTTCCCCTATGGAGTGTTCGATAGCTACCGCGGTCGTTTCTGCTATACTGTGAGTAGCATCAATATCGAATGAAGCAGCGTATTTACGTGGTTGTTCTTTGACGGTATATGGTGATTCTTTATCTACTGGTGTTATATATGCTATACTCGCGATTGCCATGCCTTCTTCCATATCAATGTTTACAATTTTATTTTCCGGCATTAATGCTGGCGTAAATTGTTCTTCTTCTTCTCGAATAATAGGTTGTGATTCCATTAGTGGATGAAAAACTATGTGATCTGGAATTGCAACGGCAGCGAGTGGTATTTCGTCAATAGCAATTTCACCAGTAGTAAAATCAGCAATTTGCATTGTTGTTTCGGCGACACCATGAGTTTCGATTAGAGCTTTCTCCGCTGTTTTTGCTTTTAATATTTCTTTTGGTTTATATTCAGTTTCTTTATCCTCCAAGATTACTGAAGATACCTGCACACATTGTTCCATTATCATGGAGAGATTAGCTTGAGCCATGGATGGTATTTTATCTTTCCCGAGTATAGCTTCCGCTTCCGTTAGCTGTGTTTCCGTTGCTACTATTGCTTCTAGCGGAATACCTGACAATATAGCTGAAATAGAAGTTGGTTTTGTCTCTATTAATTCTCCAGTGCTGGAGTCTGGAGTAACTTCGTTCTTCTCGGCAATAATACGTCCGGAAAATTGAATCTCGGCTCTTTTTTCTGTAGGTCTTTTGGGAATTCGGAGAATATCTTCTTTTTCGCCTAAAATCTCAGTAGACGTAGTGACACTCATAATCTCGTCGACGGATATTCGGGCCGTGTCAGTTTTGGCTGGTTTATCTTGAAATTCTATTTCTGTTTCTGTTGCAACAGTTTCGCTTTGAACGATACTTTCAAACGACAAACATTCCTCTTTTGCTGCGGCTCTCGCTGGTGTTTTCACATTGAGATCTCCTGGATAAATGGCTGGTGTAACCTCAGTAAGTTCAGCGATTTTATGAGCTTTTGCATTAAAGGTGGTGGTAATTTTTTCATCGGAAATATCCGGTTTCTTCAAATATTCTTGCTCCTTGTCAGACGCAATTGTTTCAATTACCGTTATGCTTGTTTCTTCTTCAAACGCTACATCGATTTTCTTCTTATCTGGCTTGATGAAATCGAGCATAGGCTGCTCTGAGTCACCAGTTGTCATTTCGGATGTAACAATACTATGATGAGTTATATGTTCGGTTGTAGCCATTGCGGAGATTGTCTCTTCGCGTATTAATTCACTGATGTTATCGGTCGCGGTTACTTCAGCAGCTTCTGCCACAATATGAGTAGGAATATCGAAAATAGCAGATTTCGATTGTGGCTTTTCCATTTCTGCAAGCGTGCTTTCTTTGTCACTCGCTGTTACAGAAGAAACAACAAGAACTTCACCCATTACAAATTCAAAATTAGCTCTTTTTTCTGGTGCCGACATATGAGAAAAAGGCTTTTCAGTTTCTCTTGTTTGGATTTCTTCAGCAACAGCTGTTTCGAATGGTAATAATGTCGCTTTAGGATGTGCTTCTTGGATAGGTTTGACAGATAATTCCGTTGAAGTGACGCCACTAACAATCTCAAATGTCGACGCTATGTTCTGTGTTACTACGTCAATTGTAGCTTCAGCCGTTTTCGGCGCCTGTTTTTCACCAAGTATATCTTCTTTGTCTTCAGGATGCGTAATTTCAATTGTCAGACTCTCTCCTTCTTGGAAAATAATACCAACTTTTTTAATATCAGGTTTTACATCCGTTTCTAAAAGAGATTCTTTTTCTGAGACTGATACTTCCATTTGTTGTACAACATCTAGTCCACTTTGCAATTGATTGGCACTTTCCTGATTCGGTTTTTCTGCTTTCAATACACTTATATTGCTTGCAAGAATCATCTCATGTGTTTCGGCTACTTCATGGCCCTCAGTTATGTCTAACACAATCCTTCGTTCGTCTGGTAACTTTTCCATTATCAATTCTTCTTCTTTCAATACAGTCGTTACTTCGGTAACGGTTAGATTTTCAGATCTAGCGCATACTTGAACCGCGGCATTCTGTTTAATAGGATTCGTATCCTCATCCCTAATTCGTTCCGCTTCGCCAACATTTGTTTCAGTTACTATCAATTCTTCTAAAGCTTCTTGTTGTACCATCGCTTTGCCTGATTTTGGTAGATCACTGCTTATCTTCCCAGCACTTTGTTCCACTAAGATCTCTGTCTTTGATGCAATAGTATGACCAGTTATAGACGACTCAACTGTATGAGTCTGTGGTCCTGTATCTGGCGTGTAAATGTTCTCAAGATCATGTGGAATTATTTCTAGAACGCTGGCGCCAGACCTCGTATCCGTAAGTTCGATGTTCGCTATTTTTCCTTCGGGTTTTATGTCCGTTTTATAAACATCTTCCTTTTCTGCGGTTTCTTGCATAACGATGCTGATAGTTTCTATGGGAACGTGAGATGGATATGCTTTTCCACTTATAGGTTTGTCTACTGCTAAATACTCTTCGATCGGCGACTCTATTCTTACTTGTTCACATATCGGAGCTACTTGCGTCGTATATTTAGTATTTGCAAACGCACTTTTAACATCAGTTGTTTCAAGATATTCAGTTTCTTTTTCATTCGCTACGATCATTGTAGTGTGTAAGCTTTCAATTTGATTCATTGAGATTACAGCGGTCATTGTCTCAGGATTCTTATCTTTCCTCGTTGGGGTTACATCTTCCACTGCAACAGTCTCGTCAACGATTGTTTCTTGCAGACTGACTGCTTCGATTTTAGCTTTAGCAGTTGATAAGGTTTCTTTCGTGATTTCACCTAAATTATTTTCAGGTTGAGTTTCTTGAACTTCAAGCGAGATCATTGGATGAGTAGGTACCGTTTTGCCGCGATGTGATTCAGGCATTTCAAAAATTTTCAGTTCGGTTTCTTTTTCTATGAAAGTAGTTTGCGATATTTCGATACCTCTGACAGCATCATAGACCGTTTCGATCATATGAGTTTCCGGTTTAACATCTTCTTTCATGCCAGCCTCGTGATCATGAATAAGTGTTTCAAAAACAGTTTTTGCTTCGGTCAATTGAATGGATACAACACCACTCTCTGAAACGTACTTAAGTGTGTCATTCAAATCCGTGGGATAGTCTGCGGTTTGAACTTGAGATATTAAGATGTGTTCCTCTGGTCTGATTGATGTTTCCGCCAGTACTTCGAATGGTTTTTGATCGACACTATAAGTTCCTTCAGATTCTTGAACAATTGTGTCTGTTATAGAACCAATCTCTAATGGAGAGATCGACGTAATAGCCAATTTAGTAGTAGGCTTTTCTTCAGGATGATAGACTCGTTCTTTTTCAGAAGTCATCGTTTCTACCGTTACAACTGACATAATTTCAACGATATTTAAGTCAGCTGTAATCTGTTTACTCTCATCAATCATTAAATCGTCTTCTTTTTGTTGAGTATCGATCGTTGATATCGTGACTCCTTCTAGAAGAGTGATATTTGGAGTAGCTTCGAAAGAATCTACTTTACGCTCGGGAATATATTCGCCTTCACGCTCCTGCACAAGATCATGACGAATAACAGCCGTTTCGTTCCCATAGGAGATGCCGATTTGGGCCATTTGATTCGGTGGTAATCTACCTGGAATGTATGCTCCTTCTTTTTCGGGTGCGTTCATTTCTTCGGTAACACGTTGTCGTTGTGAAATTATCGTTTCAGTAGCGATTTCAGTAGGTACTATCAACTCCGGATAATATTTTCCTGGTTTATCCTCGGAATGAATTTCTTCGATCATTAACGGTTCTATTGCATTGACGTTAATTCGAGGTTGTGTAAGTACCGTTTTTGCAGGTTCTAATTTATCTTCAGCCAAACCTTCCTGTATTTCATAAACCGAAAGTGATATTTGCGGTAAGACAATATCTTCTGCTTTAACGCTTAAAGGTGTTATAAAATCTTTGGTGGGTATTTCACTTTGATTAACTATGGTCTCTCTGATAGTTGTGGCTTCCTGCACAGTAACCTGCACATCTGCTTTTTGACTCGTTTCTAGTGTGGTCAAAGTTAGATTTGATACATCCTCATCACGAGTCAGTGTTTCGCTGATGAGAAGACTTTCCTTCATTATTATAGAAGGTGTAGCTTCGTAAGAAGCGGCTTTGAAAGATCCAAAGAATTCATCAGTAGATATATGTGCAGTAGTTTCCATAGTAGAATATGGTTCTATTGATGAGATTGATATTGATGCTTTACGTTCAATAGGCTTGATATTTGCCACTTGATCAATTTCTTTTTCATGTATTGAAGCCATTTGTTCCGTTAGCGCGATAACAGTATCTAATGTGTATTTAGCTTTCTCCAATTCGGGTTTGTCAGGTGCTTGCTCGATTGTACGATCTAATGGTATTACTTGATTTCGTTGACTGGATACATTTAAAACCATAGATGGCAGTAATTGATCTTTTATTACTTCAAATTCTTCTATTTCCTCCAGTTGTATCTCATCTTTACCGATACTTGATTTTTTTGGCGTTAATGTCTTTTTAATTTTTTCAATCGTTTTATCCTCCTCTTCTATATTTATCTGTTTTTCCACATCTTGCTTTTGCTTACGAATCAATCTGCCCTTTGAGTCCCGTTCGAGTTCAATAATCTCTTCTTCGATTTCTTCCTTTTTTCTTTCTTTTTCAATCTCTTCGATCTCCTCGATTTTTATAGACTGAACCCCCTCTTCCCTATCTTGTGTTGTTTCTTCGATTTGATCTCTTGGTTTTTTATCTTTGCGTTTGCGCAATATTGTGTGTGCCTGCCGTGTGTCCTCGTATTCTGTGGAAAGTATGTGAGAATTTTGTGTCAGACGTGAGTGTTGCGTGATGTTTATACTTGCGCTCGCTTTCTTTCTCACACACACACACACACACACACACACATACACACACACGCGCGCGCACTTTATATCTTGTACACTTTATTCCATGACTAAATGAGAATGTGTATATGATTATAATATGAACGTGCTCAACAAACAAACAAGTAACAAGTGTTTGGATTTTCAGAAATAAATGTAGAAATTTGTAAATTTAGTAGAATAAAATATTATTAATTTCATGCTCTTTACGTTTTTATATTTCGTACTATTTTGTGTTGTGCAAGGTATCGATAAATGTATAGAACTTACATTTTAAGACACAGTTGGTGCAGCGCGAGTGAGGATTGAGTCGCAAAGCATTGATATATTTCAAAGTTGATATGGAAAATAGCTGATTAAAATGCAACGGTATTGTGTGTATATATATATATATATATATACATATATATAGTATTAGATAAAGGAATAGGATTTGTCGCGTGTGGAAAGCATAGCGGCGTAAGCGAAAAAATCGCACAGCTATTATTCGATCAAGTAAAGCTTCATACATCTGAAAGCATAATAAGACAAGTAATCGTTATAGCCATGAATATCCTATCTCAGTATATTTTTTGTTTCTCTCTTTTTTCTTTATGTTATAATATTTTTATATATAAGTAAAAAAATATTTTGAAAATATTATAAAACATATGACATTGATTAAAACCTTAATTTCTACAAAACTATTATAGTAATCATAACATAAGGACAGATTTATAAGTTTATTGATTTTTTATATAAGATATCATTAATGGAGATTTATGTCTATTTTGAATTAAATTAATTAAAATTATGAATATGTGAAGTAGCGTTATTGTTTGCTAACGACAAAACTAACCAAATAATAGCAATAGCATACTTATTATAGCGAAAAATCAATTCATCAAATTGATAAATCATACATATAAATATCTCATGCGCCGAAATGTATTGTTCCAAACCTTTAATTTCTCGAATATCCTGTGCGTGAGTAGCTTTTCTTTCGTCTCTCCTTTCTGTAATTAGAAGAAGCTTATTTTTTTGGAATATTTAGGATGAATCATTCTTTATATAAAAAACGTCAATATAACAAAATATCATAACAAAAATTTCGAAAGAAGTTTCAAATAAATCTAAATCTTATGTGTATATATAAATATAATTCTCTCTCTCTTGGAATTATATCTATATGAAGAAATCACACAGTCTGTAATCTTGTCTTACCCATAAAATGAACTTCCATTTTGTGAACAATATCTATTTTTTCCGTAGCATGTTGCTCAGTTTCAACCTATGTGAAATAAGAAACGAAAAAGGAAATTATTATTTTTAAAATTATAGCATGTATTTTATTAAGGAAAATAGAGAAAAAGAGCATTTTCTTTAATAGTTATTATAAATTTATATAATATTTGTGCTATATCTGTACCTCAGAAATTTCTGTAACTTCCCAAGCACGTGGTCTAAAATCTTCTGGAGCAAAGTGTGTGATGACTTCTTCCACGGTTGCATGCTGAAGTTCGACCATTTTCATAAAAGCACGAAAACCGACTGTCGCTGCAACGAAGCTTTCGTCAGTTGTCGTTTCCTCGGTAAGTACTTGGGTAATCAAGGGACCATGGCCTTTTCTTTCAACCAATTGAACTAAAGCATTCTGAGCATCGGGTGTTTTTAGAGCAGGAAAGATCTCAGTCCTGTAAAGGCATTCATTGATCTCGTTTACGGAAACACCTTGTCGAACCAAATAGCCAATTGTCGCGAGTTCTCGAAGGGGAGATTCTCCCGGGCCAAACTCTTTCGCATCAAGTACTTCCATTATCTCATCAATTTCCCGAGCTATGTTTTCTTTTTGTCGCTCCACAATCTCCTTTACGCTAATATCTTCTTTAATTTTTTCCGCTTTTATTTTCTTTATCTTTTTCTGCTTTGTCTCTATACGTTTTGTTTCTTGCACATTACTTTCTACATGTGTTTCGGAGACTGAAACTTTCTCTAGAGTTTCCGAGGTAACTTGAGCGTGATCAAGCTTTGTTTCGATGGTAAAATCAGGCGCAATATCTTCACTTGTGATTTCTGACACGACGACACTTTCTTGCTCTTCGACAATTTGTTTGGCACGTTCTTCGAATTTAGATACGTGTTCTCGTGGTTTTTGATCGTCAATTTTCTTTAAGGAAGCTGTTGCTTCAGTTACAATCGATTCTTGAATCGGTACTATTTTTCGTGCTCTAGAAACCTAAAATGTGCGATATAAAATAGTAATTCGTAAATTTTGCAAGAGATATAGATTATATAATTGATATACTTTAAAAACAGCATATCTTATAATACCTCTTCGGGTTTATCTTCTATGAATTCTGTAGTTTCTAATAGTTGAGTCTCTTCAACATCGACAATTCTCCTGAAAGTACGTAAGTAGTAAAATAAATTGAAAACTTTAATATAGAATATGTCGAATAAGATGAAATGTAGGATTACTGACTTTTCTTCTATCTGTTCCTTTGGAATAAGTTTCTCTTCACGGATTTCTTCTTTTTCCATTTTGATACGTTCAGCTTTTACTTTTTCTTTGATCTCTTTTGCCTTCTTCAGTTCGGTTTTTTTCTTTTTATGTGGTTTTTCTTCTTGTTTTTCCGGCTTTATATCCAGCTTTTTGTCCTCTTTGATGTCGTCCGACGTTGGTCGTGATTTGCTGCTAGTATCGATACGCAGTTTGGCTTTCGTTACTATCATACCAATTTCATTGGTAGCTTTGCAAACGTACGTGGCATCATCCTCTTTGGTAGTTTGCTTAATCGTTAGCGTAGTTCTATTTTCTTCATCAAATATACGTATTTTTACATTCTCCGTATTCATTATAAGTTTATCGTTCTTATACCAAACAATATCTATAAATTAAAGAATTAATTAAAATAACTTTTACAACTAAACTTTACAATATTAGCAATGTGTAGTGATTACCTGGTTTGGGATTACCAGAGTAGATACATTCAAATAAAGCGACATCCCCTTCTTTCGTATACACATCCGTTATTTCTTGGATAAATCGTGGGACAGCCTGTGTAGCTGAAATGTCATGAAGCCGCGATTATGAAAAACTTTCACAACAGAAATGGATCGTATGAATTAAATTTCTTACTAAATTTTGTGTTTGCCAAGATTACTTGCATTAGTCTCGTTTTATGAGTCTAGTTAGACAAAACATACAAAAAATCATGCAGAGTTATTTCTAAATGATACACATCTCTAACATTAATCTTGAAACAAATTCTACCTGACATCTCTCTGCAGTATTTGCATAGAATAAGATATAGATATATTGCCCACTAATTCAAAATTTCCGCTGCATTGAGTAGCAAAAATTCTTGTAATTCTTCTTGACTACTTGTTATATGTAGTTGTTGAAAAAATTCCAATTGATTTCTCTCGACTTTAACGAAAATCCGCAGGTTCGTGGCATCTCGAATTATCTCTTTTTGGAGACAGGAATACTAGACTTGGAATATATATATATATATATATATATATATATATATATATAATATTTTTATTTTTTATAGTTTGAACCTCTCGCGTGCGCAACTACAAGTTTCTCGAAAATGGTTTCAAATATCTTCGTATCCTTTTGATGCATGCTTGGCATTTCGGTTTTTTTTTTTTTTTTTATTAATGACAAACAGAACGATAATTTCTGATTTTTTGGAGAATTTATCTGCTTACTAGTTGAGTGAAAGTATTCGTAAATTTTTCTTTCAAGTTCTGACGATAGAATCTCAGCAAAATCGAAAACAATTTTCGTTTTTCTTTTTATCCATATTGAGATTTTTTTCATTAAATATCGAATCATTATTTGCTTTCTTAAACGTGTCTTTAGTATTAAAGAAATTGATAATTGCAAGCGATTTGCTAATCATTTTTTTCTTAATATTATATTTAACACTTTTTGTTCTAATAGGGGATAGTTATTTTGACATGTTTGATATTTTTACTATAACTTGTTTTATTCTTTATGTTTTATTACAGGTTATTGCATTTTGTATAATTAAAATCGATGTAAAAATATGTTGGTTCGGTTCTAAGTGATGACATAGCGTGTATTTTTTCGATGATAATAAAGTCGTGTTTTACTGCATTATTAAGCACAGATTTGATAAGAGTGCTTTTTTTATTTTTTAATAATGTTATATAAAGAATATTTATGATTAATAGCTTCTTTATAGGTTTTGCTTTTTTTCTTGTAATTGCCTCACTAAATCAAATATCTTCAAATATTGAAGACAGTTCTTTGTGAGAAGCATCTATCTGCCAAAAATATTGTATTGCAGAGTTATTTTCTTGGTGAGTCTATAGAATCCGAGTCTATAGAATCCGAGTATTTTCTCAATAAAAAATATTTTTTTGAAGAAGATTCATCTTCACGACAAGCAATCTGACATTATTGCTAATGTTTATCAAGGTTTTTATTGACGAAAATTTTCTGGTCTCAATTGAACTATCCTTTTGAGAACTCTTGTTTCTTAATGTACAGTTATCCAGACTATTGCTTGAGAAACTGCACTCTGCATCACTCGCCATGCAATCGAACATGTTTAGATGACATAAACAAGAGTCTTACCTCTTAAAGCCTCTTGCATTTCTTCCATCTGTGTGACCCACTCTGGTTTTCTGTACTCTTTTGTTCCGAGTATACCTTTAATCGATAAAATGAATAAAGGAAAAGAAACACATAAACGAATATATAGCAAATCTCCCTGATCTTGTTAGCATTTAGATAAAATTTGAGCAAAACCAAAGAGATTTGTAAACATACTTGAAAAGTATGTGACATGTCAAAAATAAGACGAAAGATAGATTGCGACGAAGATTGCGAGTGTTTGATGTAGTTAATGTAAGGAGTATTGCTGGATGAAGAATAATGAACGGATTTTTTTAGGATGCTACTGGACTTCGATGCTTCTCCGATTGAAGAGCGCAGCTGAAAAGAATTTGGCTGAATCAAATTAGCAAAGCTTTTGGAAAAAGATATCCATAATAAAAAGAGATCCATAAAGAAGAAGATATTACCTTCTACTGATAAATATGTCGTCGTAATTGATACACCGAGTGGATTATGAGCTTCGAATGTAACTTCGCCAGTGTCATCGGGGAAAGTTTCGGCGATCGTCAATACTGATGTACCATCTTCAAATTCCTCAATTTGGAATTCTTGTGATGAGACTATTTCCACGCCCTGCTTATACCATTTTCCTTTCGGTTTCGGTTTGCCTTTCACCTTTACTTCCAATCTATATGAAAAGATGATAGTCACACGTGAATAAATATACATAATATATATGCATGTACATATAAATTCATATTTTATTCAATTATTATTTTATTCGTTTTCGTCAAATGCGTTTTAAAACTAGTACCTAGTTAATTCTCCGTCTTTAGTAGGAACTAACTGAGGAAGCTTTTTAATTATCTCTGGTACGGATTCTTCTAGATCTTCTACATCGAAAATAGGAGTTTCCTAAAATCAAAATGAATATGAATGCATCAAGCACAATTTTATTGGATATTGTTGGATATTGTTGGATCTTGTGTTTACTTTCGGAGATAGAAGATCTTCTTCCGATTCACTTTGTCCTGTGGTAAGGGATGTCGCGACTATCGAAGATGCAATTTCTGAGTCAGGCACGTACTCGTACGCTAAAAGTGAATTTTGTAAAACAGACAGCCATTTATAAACTATAACTATTTGCGTCGAATGATATACCTTCAACAATGAGCGATGACGTGCAGACAGCCTCGCCAACAGGATTCACAGCACGACAGGTATATTCGCCAGCATCTTCCGGGAATACTTCGGTAATAGCTAGGCTACAGACGCCCTCTATGTCCTGAACAATTATAATTTCTTTGCCTTCTTTAATTGGCATGTCGTTGTGGTACCATTCTACTCTGGGCGTTGGTTTCCCTTCAATGACGCAGGTTAAATTAACACTCTCACCATCCATAACTTTTACAGGTAACAGTCTCTTAATGAATGTTGGTGAAACTAATTCAGTTGCCTCTTCCCATGTTATTTCCGTCAAATTAACAGTGGCTGTACAAGTGACTGAACCACCGACGTTTTCAGCACGACATGTGTAATTGCCAGCAAGTTCTGATGTAATTTCTTTCACCATTAAAATCGATCGATTTTCTTGAGTCACGATTCTTACTTGGGATGTCGACTGCAACATAAATTATATCTTTTATTAATTTTATGAAATTTTGGAAATATATTATTTCATACAAGAATTAAAGGTTTATTTTAAATAAGCACAAAAATTGGAAAAAGTACCTCAAGAGGTTTGCTTTCATGGAACCATTGAAAGGATGCCACTGGATATGATTCCACTCGTGTTTCCATAATAACAACTTCTCCTTCTGCAACAAGTTGAGGCTGAATGGGTTCCACAAACATTGGTGCTTTCACTTCGCTTGGAATGTCTTTGCGTTCTTTAACGGTAACAGAACTCGAGCTTCTCGCTTCACCAACTTCATTTTGAACTCTTATCTCATATTTACCGCTATCCTTGTTTGTTATTTCTGTTATATTTAATTCGGCTGTACTTTCATAGATATTTATCTTGCATTTGTCAGTCGGAATAATTTCAATACCATTACGAAACCATTTGACTTCCGGTTTCGATATGCCGTCAAAATCAACTAGAAGCTTCAGAGGCTTTCCGGGTTCAGCTGTTAGGGCGGGCAAAGGTCGTGTAATTCGCGGTGCTCTGAGAACAACTGGTTTACTCACTTTAATGGTATTACTGATCACTAAATTAGCTCTGCATTCAGCGCGGCCATATTTATTTACAGCACGAACGCGATAAATTGTTTCGTCTTCGGGTATTGGTTCTAAAATTTTCAGCTTAGCTTCTCCAGTTGTTGGATTAAAAATTATCTCGGTTCTTTCATTTGGTTTTACTTCTTTTTCACCGCAATACCATTTTACTTCAGGTATTGGCGTACCGGTTACAACGCATTCTAATAGAGCAGGTGTATGCTCTTCAATCATTAATGGTTTAATCGGTGTTGAGAAATGCGGTGCTATGCCTTCCTCTTCTTTTTCTGAAAAAATAAATATCATGTAATATATATAATTACCTGGAAATATGTGAGATAATATTTATAATTAATACACGCCGTGTATACATTTACTTTATGCTTGTCATTTCATAAATTATTGTTAATTTATTTGTATACACAGTATAACTTTTTATTTTAAGTTATTAATAAATAAATCTTAAGAAATTTTAAGAATTAATAAAAAAACATATAAAGATTTTTAACTATTTGTAATAAAGAATGATATCTACTAATTTTACAAAAAGATTATAAGCATTATATCTCATAATATTTCTATATAACAGAAATTTAATCAAACAAATTAAAAATATCAAACAATTAAGTAAATGTTTTACATTTACAACAACTTTTAATAATTAAATGAATCTAAATCAACATAAAAATGAAACAATTTATATTTGATATTATTATTATTATTAATATTATTACCGAATATCACAAGATTGACAGTGGATGTTGCCACACCAGCTGGATTAGACGCTCTACAAGAATACATTCCAGCATCTTCTTCTTTGACTCTTGTAATTTCTAAAGTTGCCGTTGTCTCAAATATAGTCATAGTATACTTTTCGCTCGTATGAAGTTCTTGCTCATTTTTATACCAAGAAATTTCAGGGAACGGATTTCCTATCACGGTACATGTAAATTTGGCAGGTTTTTTCAACTCGGCGATAACAGGTTGTAACTTTTGGATAAATCTTGGAGCAATAGTTTTGTCTTTATCTATAATTGATATGTCGACTTGAGTACGTTTTTGTTTGCGTTTTCTCTTACGGTCTTCTACTTGTGTATCTGCCTTAATTTGTAACTGAACATCCTCTACAAGTTGCTTTTCAATAATATTAGAAGTGATTTCATCGGGCATTTTTTCTTCTACCTTAGATTTTGTTATAGCTGATTCAATAATAACTTCATCTTTTTCTTCCGAAATTTTTGCTATTTGATCTGTAAATGTCTTTACGGGTTTTAATTCGATAATTTTGTTTTCTTTGAACTTTTCTTCCGTTAATTTTTCTTTATCTATTAACTTTATTTCGATTTCTTCAGGTAACTTTTTATCTTCTACAAGATTTAATACAAGTTCTTTGGATTGTTTAATTTTTGACTCTAATTCTTTCGTTCTTTCAACGGGTTTTAACACAACTGTTTCCTTCTCTTCTTCTATCTTTGAACATATTTGTTTCTTCTTTCTCCATGAAACTTCACTTGTGATTACTTCGTCGGTTACCTTATCTTCTTTACGCAATGGTATAGGTTCCATCTTCTTTTCAATTAGATCTTGAGTATCTTCAGTTGTAATTATCATTGTCTCTTTTTCTTCACAAATCTCTGTGACAGATTCTTCTTGATCAATAGGCACTATTGTAACTTCCTCCTTAAAATCAACGACTTTTTTTGTTCGTTTACGCCGCCAAGGAGTTTCTGTTATCACCATTGGTTTCGTCTCAGTGGGTTTATCGTCTATCTTTTCTGTTACTATTTCAGATACTGGTTGTAATCTTATTTCTTTGGATTCTCCCTTTTCCACTGGTTTTAAAACAATTTGTTCTTTTGTTTCTTTCAACTTAGAAAGTCTTGTAATAGGTTTTAAAACAACATCCTCAGTTTCCAGATCTTTAGGTTTCTCTATCTTTTTCATGGGTTTAAATCGAATCTCTTCGGATTTTTCATCAGTTTTTTCTTCTTTTACTGATTCTAGAGTAATTTTCTTCTCGAATTTTTCCTCTTTAGAAACTTTTGATACAACTTGCTCGGGTTTCAACTCTTCGAGTTTCTCTGTTTTGCTTACGGATTTTAATCGAATCTCCTCAGGTTTCTTTTCAATTTTTTCCTTTTCCACTGGTTTCAAAGTGATTTCTTCTTTTGATACTTCTTCTTTAGGAAGCTTTTTGACAGGTTTTAATACAACTTGCTCGGGTTTCAGTTCTTCAGGTTTCTCTATCTTTTTCACTGGCTTCAATCGAACTTCTTCCGATTTCTCTTCAATTATTTTCTTTTCCAATGGTCTCAAATTGATTTCTTCCTTTGATTCTTCTTGTTTCGGAAGCTTTCTGACAGGTTTTAATACAACTTGCTCGGGTTTTGGTTCTTCGGGTTTCTCTATCTTTTTCACTG
>JANQDE010000020.1:24003-82410 GCA_037157785.1 Cephalotes varians
TTCTTCTTTAGGAAGCTTTCTGACAGGTTTTAATACAACTTGCTCGGGTTTTGGTTCTTCGGGTTTCTCTATCCTTTTCACTGGCTTCAATCGAACTTCCTCCGATTTCTCTTCAACTTTTTTCTTTTCCACTGGTTTCAAACTGATTTCTTCCTTTGATTCTTCTTGTTTCGGAAGCTTTTTGACTGGTTTTAATACAACTTGCTCGGGTTTCGGTTCTTCGGATTTCTCTATCTTTTTCATTGACTTCAATTGAACTTCCTCTAATTTTTCTTCAATTTTCTTCTTTTCCACTGGTTTTAAACTGATTTCTTCCTTTGATTCTTTTTCTTTAGGAAGCATTCTAACAGGTTTTAATACAACTGTCTCAGGTTTCGGCTCTTCGGGTTTCTTTATTTTTCTTACTGGTTTCAATTGGATTTCTTCTAATTTCTCTTCAACTTTTTTCTTTTCTATTGGTGTTAAAGTAATTTCTTCCTTTGATTTTTCCTTTTTGAGATGTTTTCTGACGGGTTTTAATATAACTTCCTCAGATTGTGTTTCTTCAGGTTCCTTTATTGTTTTATTTGATTTTAATTGTACGTCTTCAGATTTCCGTTTAATTTGTGTTGATTTCTTTTCACGTCTCCATGGTACATCCATTTTTTCAGTAAATACGTCTCCGTTAATAATTTCGGCGATTTTTTCAGATAAAGCTTCTGGTTTTGATGTTTTCTTTGCTACCGGTTTGGGAGTAATATTTTCTGACACTTCTTTTTCTTTAGGTAATTGTTTTGTTGGTTTGAGTACAATTTCTTCTATTGGTTTTTGCTCTTCAGGTTTTTCATACCATTTTGTCGGTTTCAATACAACAGATGTAAAGTCTTCAGTCTGAGGTTCCTCTTTAACAGCTTTTATCGTTTTACTTTTTTCAGGTTTTCGCCATGTTGCTTCGGATATTTCGTTAGTATCAAATGTTGCTTTATCAATTTCTGAAGTCTTCTTTTCAAGTAAAGATTTTCGGCGCCATGGAACTTCTGAAATCTCCGTAGGTTTATCCTCTTCCGATTTAGTTTCAGGTTTAATTATTTTATATGGTTTTATTTTCTCAGCTTCTCTTTTTTCTGTTGCCTTTTTGCCTCTAATCCATAAGACTGGTATCTCTTTTTTTTTAGATTTTTCGATTGTATCATCGATACTTTCGATGCTGAGGATTGTAGTATTTTCTTCTTCTGTGTATGGTATGCTTTCAGCAGATTTTTTCTCACTACTCACTTCTTTAATAGATTCAACATCTTTGGCTATTTCGATAAAAATTTTATCTTCTTCTTCGTGATATGGTATGTTTTTTTGCTTTTTGACATCAGTCACGTCTGTGTTTCTTATCTCAACATGTTTCAAATCTACTTTCTCTACTAATTCCTTTTTCAATTTTACTTTATCTGCCCTTGATGTTGGCTTTAATGATATTTCTTCAAGAGTTTCTTTATGTACTTCTTTTAGTTCCGGTTTCGTTTTCTTTAAGATTATTTTTTCTTCCATCCATGTCTTTGACTGTGGCTTTTCTTGTGGTATCTTTTCCTGTTTTTTTATCTTTTTATGAATATTAATTTTATGACCTGACATAATTTTAAGTATATCAATGTCTTCCTTTTCTTCATACATTGCAATATCTTCGTCACGTTTTTCTTCTTGTGTTAGCTTTTCGTTTGTATCCAGTTTTAACTTAATATCGTCATGCATCTCAGTTGAAACTTGAAGTAATGTAGTATCTTCCTGTTCGACGTATTCAGTATTTTCAGCAATTTCTCTAATATTTACTTTTTCTTTCGTGACAGATTTCAAATCTATTTTTTCCAAATTTGATTTTTGAGATATCGGTTTAATGAACTTAGATGATTTTAATTCTGCTGTTTCCATAATCTCTTTTCCAATTTCTTTTTGGATAGGTTTAGATCTTCTCAAAATAATTTGTTCTTCTGTCCATGGCTTTGTCTTATCTGACTTATCTATGATACTTTTATCCACATCTTTGCTTGTTCTTCTCTCTTTTTTGTCTGTGGTGACATCGATCTGCGTAACTTCTGCAACTGAAGTTGCTTCAGTTTCTTCTTTTGAAATGGGTTTTAGATCTGCCTTATCTAGAGATTTTGATTTCATGAGATCTTTCTTTACCTGTGAAGGTTTTAGTGAAACGGTTTCGAAGATTTCCTTAGGTATTTCTTTTCTTTCCAATTTTATCTTTTTCAAGGTAATTTTTTTCTCTGTCCAAGGCTTAGATTGTTCTGCCTTCTCTGCGACAAGTTTATCTTTTCTCGATTTTTGCATTTCTTCGTCTTTTGAAATTGTAAGCAAAGCAGTGTCTTCTTGTTCGAGAAAATTAATTTTTTCTCCATCCACATCCAATTCGGAAGTTATTTTTGTCTTTGGTTTTATTTTCTTTAAAATAATTTGCTCTTCCGTCCATGATTTTGATTTTTCGTGTTTCTCTTTTTCTGACGTGGTTTCATCTAAACGATGAGATGTTTTTAACAGAGTAGTATCCACTTGTTCCTTGTAAAGTTCAGTAGTACCGTCGCTAACGTATTCTTCGGTTGTTATAATCTTTGTTGCTTCTTTAGGCACGGATTTCAACTTGATTATTTCTAGATTAGGTCCATGGATGTCTTTTTTTTCAATCTTTGTCGGCCTTAATTCAACTTCTTCTAGCTTTTCTGTCGTTTCAT
This sequence comes from Cephalotes varians, assembly GCA_037157785.1. NCBI lineage: Eukaryota > Metazoa > Arthropoda > Insecta > Hymenoptera > Formicidae > Cephalotes > Cephalotes varians. Next base: position 26,709 of record JANQDE010000020.1, read on the forward strand.
CCTTGATAATCTTGGGAGTTTTTTTCAAAATTACTTCTTCCTCGGTCCATGGTTTTATCTGACTCTCGAAAGCTCGAAGTTTATCCAATGAAGAATCTCTTGATTTTGTTTGTACTTTCCGCCATGGAAGTAAATCGCGAACTCGAGATCGAAGCTGAACACATCCTTTTCGCCAAGGCAATGATTCATCACCGGGTTGAAGTTGTACTTCAAGCGGTAAACCATTTTCGTCGAAAGCTAGAGATCTCAAAATGATATCTTCCTTTAAATCTTGATGAAGTTTTGCATCTACTTCGACACTGGCACCCGTTTCCGCGGGAACCACGTAATAAGCTTCTTTTCTCTCTGCAAGTTATGGAAAATTATTTTAAATAGATTTGAACGTTTTTAACTATTTGTTTCACACCATATATATTGAATTAAAAAAAAGCTTCGTTCATATTATGCAATACATGCTAAATTGAAGAAAACAATTAAATTGAAGAAAAATTTATTTATAAGCTCATAACAATTTATCGAGACTTTTTAACATTGTGAAATTAATTACATAAATATTTTGTAATTGTATGCATATGACAATTTATTTTATAATCACTAACAATATGGAATGGATTTTGACCGAATTAATTTTCTAGAGCAGAAATCAAGATATTTTGCCAGATAATCAACTTTGGAAAAGTGGATTATTTGAATTATTAATATATAATAATTTGTGAAAGATTATATTTAATTAAACATCTGTCTTTTTATGACATTTCAATAATAAAAACGTTTGTAATTTTGTGAGTTGTAGCAATTAATGAAACAAATGTAGAAATACATGAATCTTTTAAACAAATTTTGTTAACATTAACACAAACATTAAAATGTAACACATATACACACACTCATATATTTATGCATATATAGATATATATGGATTTATATCATTGATAATAATATTAAGAAATAAAGTTTAGTAATGAGTCAGTCAAACATATTACAGTTGTACGTAAAACGCAAATGTTATAGAATATTTACAGCAAAAAACGCGTGGGTCTACATCTTTTGTGTTATTTTTAAATAGTCTGAATATCCAGAGAGCTTGTCATATGAGTCTCGACTGTGTGAGAGTTTTTTTCCGAAATGTAATAAACTTCTGATGATACGATGCCGTCGTAATATCATTAACTTTAACATTAGTACTACTGGCGTTGACTCATCATTTTGACGGGGCTTGGTGTATTTAGATATACATTATGCAGATAATTAATAATTTAAAAATTTGAAAGGAAATAAATAGAGAAATATAACAGTAGTTTCATGTTATTAAAAGTTATATTAAAAGTTAAATTCCTACAATTACACCAACATGATGTTAATAATTTTAAAGAAAAATATTTGAAACTTGTTTTATATAACGGACTTGATAGTTCTAGTGTTAATATATACAATATGCAAGAACTTGTTGCGGAGAACATTAAGGAAAGATTTCAAGGATAATGTATATTTTATTAAATATAATGGCGTAAGTCGAAACATTCGCTTGCAGTGTCCGTGGGATTCGCGATGCTTCTGAGCTTCCCTCAAGTAGTCTCTCGCTGAGTAACTCGGTGGGGATCATTGACGTACAAGACATCTCTACTTCATGCTACATCTAGTCGTAATAGTAATCAGTTGAAAGTCGAAGACGAAGGAACGAAGGAAAATCCGGGAAAATCGTTGCGCTTCTTGCAATACGATATCACGGTGATTACATCGGTGAAGTGAATTAAGCGATATTTGAAAGAAAGAGATTCGGTTGACAAGTGCATTTCTAAGTTTGTCATTTTAGAAGTTTTTTTTTTTGTGATTGATCGAAATGCAGTTATATTTGAAATAGACACATGAGAATTCATTTTGCCATCATAAAATGATACATTTGAAATATTCGTGTGCATCGTATAAACAGTGAATTGTTTAAGCTTATATATATATATATATATATATATATATATATATATAGAGAGAGAGAGAGAGAGAGAGAGAGATACAAGCAAATAACTTACAAGCTCAGAAATATTAAGTATTTTGCTTTTATGTAATCTTTCTTTTAACATATTTTAATTTCGCTTCTCAAATATATNTTATATTTGAAATAGACACATGAGAATTCATTTTGCCATCATAAAATGATACATTTGAAATATTCGTGTGCATCGTATAAACAGTGAATTGTTTATATTTATATATATATATATATATATATATATATATATATATCGAGAGAGAGAGAGAGAGAGAGAGAGAGAGAGAGTTACAAGCAAATAACTTACAAGCTCAGAAATATTAAGTATTTTGCTTTTATGTAATCTTTCTTTTAACATATTTTAATTTCGCTTCTCAAATATATAAAGCGCTTTCTTACTCATTGTCTCTTTCTTAGTCGTTTAATCAAGATGTGTATGTGTAAAGTGCATTTATTATTTAATTATTGACACAACGATATAAGAGATTATTGAAAAAGCTATGACATTCTACCGCTTAAAAAACTTATCTATCTAGAGTTGAATATTGATCGGGAGTTAAAAACTATACTTATATGCGTACGTGAATACAGATGCAGATGAACGAATGAATACAAGGATCTATTACTTTCTGCATGATACCATATAGTTTATTAGGGGAATCACGTAAGATTGGATCTTTTAGTATGATTATATACAGAAAAATAAAGACAGAAATAAACGTAGATATGTATTCGCTTTTATCTTTCTATATCTTGCCTTATAAATTTTATGACTATATAATTTATATTTTGTGTGCACGCGCGCGCGCGCGCGCACACACACACACACGCACACATACACACACAATAATGTGATGTAATATGTGCATCGACTTTTTTCATTGTCAAAATAAATTATATTAATTAACAAGATAAATTTTTATATAAAATATAATTAAATTAATATAAACAGCAATAATATATTTTGTTAACCGATGACGCTGTATTATATTTTTCATAGTGAATAATGTTTTATTTTTGGTTCTAATTACATAGACAGATCGAAAAAAAATGCGAGGCAATAATAGAGTGTTATTTGTCTAATCTTCAAATGAATAACAAATGATTTTTTTGGCTCAAAATTAATATTTATTATATATATATATATTATTATATATAAATTAATTTATTTTGACAATCATTAAGTAGAGTTTATTCAAAATTACAGAAGAGCAAAATTTAAATTTTAAAAATTTAATCTATTATTGACTCGCATTTTTTCCATAAAATATTTTAATTATATTAAATAAATACGATCGCATTGTGATAGACATCATGAATTATGTATCTGTTGCATTATACGATTGTAGCCAACATAGCCTGTCATGCGATTTTGAAGTCCAAATCGCTGATTTACTAAGAATAATTTTTATTCATTTTGGAGAGTACGCTGACACGCTCTTCTCCGTATTATTCTTGGCATGACTGAATCACTAGCAGCTGGCTTGAGACGGAGCCAAAATAGTCAACTACTTCGGCCAGCTTCTTCTAAAATTACTGTGCTGACGAAGCATCAAGCGAAGATGGCGATTTGAAATCAAAGATAGGATAAATATGAAGCATAGAAAAGAATATCTCCTTGATGAATCAGCATGTACATTCTCTTGGGAAGTGGGATTGTCGTTCCATTTTCAAGGTCGTTTAAAATTCATCGAGAATAATTCATATGTAATTTTTTTTATTCATAATATCTATGAATCATGTTTAGAATACGAAGAATTGATTGTACGGTTTTTAAAACTTTCTCATCATTTCCAAGATATATAAAAACAAAAATTGAAGTTTTCTGAAATATATTTGTCCAATTTGATATCTGAAATTCCCATATTTATCTGAAATTCTGAATAAGTACCTGACAATTTAGCGCTGGTTGCAAGGAACTAATATTCAAAATTATTCATGTTAAAAAAATATACGCATATATACATATGCATGCGTATGCATGTATAATATGTAACTTTGTGATGAGTGACAAAATTTTAACGATACATATAATACGCTCTAATATTTACAGTTGAAGATTCTGAAAGTATGCATATGATACATTTTGAAACGTATACAAATTGTATAATAAATTTACAATTTTTTTATTTTATTAAATAATAGTAAAAAGTGAAAAAACATTTAAAATATAAAGTAGATAATAACAAATTATATAGTTTTTAAACACGAACGATTTAAACTATCGTGGTCGACGAATCTTTGCGGAGTTCTGAACCGGCGGCCAAATATAGCCAGGTAATGTAATACACATGCTCAAAAATAGCCTAAGAAAAGGGCCTAGTGTGCACACGGCACTGCATCTGTTTTCTGCTTGGAATATGTTCTGTACGACAGAAAAGGCTCTAATGTAAATTATTATATTGTGTGTGTGTGTGTTTTGTGGGCTTATTATTCTTAGAAGCATCATGTTTATTACGCAAATATACTGAAACGTTAATCAAGTCCCAGTTATATGCTTCGGTATTTTGATTAAGGAAAATTGAAAATTTTTGTTGTGAATTTTCATTTTTATTTCCTTTCGATATAAACTATCTGTCCCTTAAAGTGTTAAACACAATGTTGCGTATTTTCTCTCTTGCACGCGACACACTTCAGAGAGAGTTCAATGAAAGAATATTTTCCGTTACAAAGATGTTCCTCCCTCCAGTGGTAGATATTATTTATTATTCTTCTTTATTACAATGCATTGAATATAACAATCAATGATTTATGCATAGCGTGAAAGTTGTAAAAATATATTTCATTATTATATAAATTTTAATTATAATAATTATATAAATTTAATTATTTAATTTAATTATAATAATTATATAAATTTAATTATTTAATTTAATTATAATAATTATATAAATTTAATTATTTAATTTAATTATAATAATTATATAAATTTTACATATGTTTTACATATTGGACCGGAATCTACCATCACTTCAAAGATTCTTCTATCGAGTTCACGTTAAAATTGTCATTTATGATAAAGACATAGTAATAATTGAGACGATGGAATTGGACGTATTTAAAACATTCGGTTTTATTTCGACTTTCATTGTACAATAATAAATAATTGATTAGTAGAACGTTAGATGATATTTCTATGTGCGTATATGCGTGTCATTGTAAATATATGTATATAATAAAATATATATATGTATATAAAATTGTAAATTATGAGTATACATATATAGTGAGAGAAAATTGTGATATGTGCACATATATACATATATATATTTTTATGATATACTTTTTATAACATCAAAATTATATAGCGAACGAATAAACGAGTAAACGTATTCAACGCAGTATTCTTATCGTTATTTCTTTTACTTTTTTATCCATTATATTGTTTAATATCGCTCAAAATTCCATTTTTGTTTCTATATTTATTTACAAAGTGTTCATAGTATTCTTTGTGAAAAGGTTGCGAACATCTTTTATCCCGAGATGCAAATCAAAACATTAACGGTTTAAATGGAACGACGTTTTATCTCTATCATTTGTCCATGCCACATTTCTTAAAAAATGATCGCACTTATCCCGATCGATTATATTATAAACAACTTCGATTTTTATTTTAATTTTGCTTTTACAGCATCTCAATTTCAATGTCATCTTCGTGACTTGCATACTTTGCATACTTAGTAATATGCCTTAAAATATTTTTTTGCGCAAAGTTTATAGTTTATAGTTTTTTGTAATGCAGCCTTTCAATAATCTATTAATTACTTACTGTTATTAATTACTTCTCGTTTCACTCGCTCAGCTATTTTCAAAATATGATGAGTTAGTACAAACTTCCCGGGCGCGCACGACATTTTTAATTAGAAATGATCTGTTTGAGATGGAAGGTGAGAAATCTAGCAAGATAGGTCGATAGGTTACGTTCTTTTAAGGAAAGCACAAAGTAAAAATACGAGTGGATATTACAGTAAAGCACAAAAGTAAAAATACGAGTGGATATTTATGGCGAATCGCGCTGCGCGGAGACGGCTGTACTTGAGACGATGTGAAGACTTTAATTGCAATGAGTATGTTAGACGGAAATTTGGTGTATATATATATATATTTTATATATATATATATATATAAAATATTCGTTTTTTTTATAACGATCATATTGAGAAATTTCTTAAGTTCAATGATCACTCTACATCCTATATCATATGTCATTAAAAAGCAACTAATTGTACCTGCAATCTCGAAAACTATAATAATATATAATCTATCTAATATAATATAATCTACAATTTTTGCGAGATATTATCGTACATGCAGATGTCGAAAGACATTTGCATGTAATATTGCGTGATAATTAAAATTTAATCAATGTATAAGATGTACAACATCTAAAAGAGTTAGAATATAATCTTTTTCAAGATTCAATCAAGACTTATATTAATTCACTAATATATTAATTTATTAACTTGTGAATATTAATTAATTTGTCATGCTACTGTCTCAAGTATATGTTCGTCTCCGGCAGTTCTTCAGGAGATGTATAATATAAGAACAATCGCGTGTCGTGTTAGCAATCGATTCTGTATCTTTGATTCAATTCTTACTTTTGACGATGAGTTTGGCGGATGTTTCTACGGTACCGGCTGAAGTTGTAGCGCGGCAAGTAAAAGTGCCAGTATCCTCCTCGTAAGTAGTCGCTATCAATAACACTGCATTGTTGCCTTCATGAATCATCTGAAAATGATACGTGATATCTTCCTTGAGTATCACGTTTAAACGTGAAATCCCAGTCCATATTTCACAGGAGAATAAAAGTGAGATATCTACCTGAAAGTCTGGTGATTGTGGAATCAAGGCACCTTCTCGATACCATTGAATCGTTGGCTTAGGCTTTGCTGGACTCACTTGAGTTTTAAATTGAGCTGGCTGTCCTTCTACCACTATCTGATCCTTCAAAGGTGTCAATTTTGGCAGGACATCAGTTGTGTCGGGCGCTAATTGAGAGTAGAGAAAAGTGGTGCATTAATTTTATATGGTATGTTGGTAAGTAATTTGACAAAATTGAATTCAAATTTATTTCTTTTTATCTTACCGAGAACTCTGAGATTGGCAGATGTCATAATCTCACCAGCGGGATTTTTAGCAACACATTTATAAACGCCTTCGTCTTCAGGAAAGGCTTCAGAAATCCTTAGAGTACAGAAATCGCCTTCTTTTTGCATTTGAAAGTACTTGGATGGTTTGATTACCTATTCGAACGCGATAGGCATTCGCGAATGAAATTATTCGAATTGAAAATGACGCGAGTGAAAATTCACTAGCGAAATTATTATTGTGACTATTATTATATTATACCTTATCAACTTTCTTCCATTGTATAGTAGGAATAGGCTTTCCTGTGATCCTACAAGCAAAAGCGACAGAAGTTCCTTCTTTAATAGTTTGATCTCTTAATGGCTCTAGAATAGTTGGCGCTTTTTCTACTGTTGGTGTTACAGGTTTTGTAACTTTAGTTGGAGATTGAGGTCCGCGAACAGTGCATTCCGCTTCGCAACGCGCTTCTCCGGCACTGTTAATTGCAACGCATTCATATTTGCCAATGTCCTCTGGTACTGTCTCCAAAATCAGAAGTGTGTAAATATTGTCCTCTTCTAAAGTTTTATAACGGATATCTGCTGTTATCTTTTTACCGTTCTATAATAAAAAAGACATTTAAATTTAAATTAATTTAAATTTCTTATTATATATATATATATAAAACTTATTTTACCTTGAGCCAATAAACATCTAGAGGTTTAGTGCCAGTAATTTTGGCGTCGAATCTGGCGAGTTGTCCGGTGGCAACAGAAACAGGTTGAATTGTGGATAAGAAACTAGGTGGTACCGCGCCACCTCGTCCAGGTTGTCTTCTGCGTTCCTCTACGACTAAATTGGCACTACATTTGGCTTTTCCTCCTCTATTCTCAGCAATGACGGAAAAAACACCAGAGTCTTCCATAAAAACTTGTCTGATAATTAACACCGATTTGGTGCTGAAGGTATAAATTTGAAGGTCGGCTGAGTTTTGTATAGGAAAATCTTCACGGTACCATTTGATACTCGGTAATGGATCGCCATCGAATTCAACCTCAAATTTGGCTTGTTCTTGTTCAAATGCTCTACAGGGTTGAATTTTCTTCGTGAAAATGGGCGGTTTGGCAGGTTTGACTTGACCTTGCACTATGCGTTCTTGCGTCTTTGCTTTGTGTTCTATTTCTGTAGTCTCTGTTGCTGTAATTTTTCTTGTTATTTCTACGTCACCCTTGACTTCCTTTTGTGTCTGTTTCTGTTTAGCAACATGAACTTCGCGACCATGAACTGTGGATTCAGACGGTTCCTGAGGATATTTTCCCGTTGTTTTAATGCGTTCTGTATCTATATCCACTTCGGTAACGAACGGTTTTTTTACGTATTTTGGAGGCGGTTGTACTGATTCTTGCTGAGGTTGTTCCTCTCTAGTAATGAGAAATTAGTAATTAGCAATTATTACCACCGAATATTTAAATATACGTTGTCAATATTATCTTAATTATTTCTTATGATACTTACAAACTTTCTTCATACTTTTGGGCCATTCCTTTTGCTAAGGAATGTGCAACGACCTTATCACCGGGAATAGCAAATTGATGCGAAGCTTCCCTTAATCTGGTCTCTTTGAGCATTTGTTCCTCTTCGAGATTCATCAACTTGTTATAATAATCTTCATTTTTCTTGTTTTTAACGGATTTCTGCCACTCGGTCTCAGGCTTTTTAATAACTTTAGGACCAAGATGCTCTGTGGCAATCTCGATTCCTTGGGAAACGCTTTGATGACGTTCGTCGAATACACGTTCCAATTCTGTATTTTGCCGCTCGGTCTGATACTGTGTCAGTCCATAATCGTACCAGGCTAAAGAAATAATACATGATATCTGTGTGCCTTCGTACATCTCGCAAAGAAAAATGCGTATAGACATATTGATTGGATTTAATCTTAGTAGCGAATACAGCGTTCTTCAGCGAGGTATTTTTGCAAGTATTAGCATTTGCGTATATTTTTGTTTGAAAATATAATGGATCATTCGCGTTATAATTTATTACAAGATTGGATTCAGATACCTCGTTGAAGCAATGTTGCGCTTCCCTTAATCAAGAAACAAGAATATCTAATCACAAATCACGATACCTAAGACACAGTACGTGAATGATGATACAACACATACCGACGATAACAAATAATAGGAATTGAGCTGGATATAGAAAATTCGAATTGTTAACGCATATCTGAAATTATTTTGCTTTATCATATTATTAAAAATATTGTTAGATTAAATGATTTATTCGTGCTTTCTCCTTCGTGTTATGAGAAGGTTTTTTTTTAGTTTAAAGAGAACAAATAAATCTGCTAAACTGCAAAGTTTCTTCGTCTGATTAACCAAATTTTGCATAAGTTGTCGAATTTCTTTTTCGACGAATTAGTTTTAATATATAATCGCCCGCTACTTTCCGTGCGAGGCATCAAAGGATGGGTGATAAGGAAAACGCTTATCTAAAAAAAGAAAAATATAAGAAAAACAACAAATTAAACACATGATAAGGATTAGGATCAAATCATATTGATTGCGCAATATTGAGAGAGATACGGAAATCTGCTCGATATTTGCACTTTTTACAAATAATATCTGATGTAAATTACTATAATATGATGCCTATAATGCAGAGAGTAAGTAAACACAAATATTAAATAAATATCTTAAATATAGATTATGAGATATGAGTGAGAGATTATGATATAAATGTGAGATAGAAGATATATGAAATAAATTGAGTTAAATGAAATAACACTAATGAGCAATAAACCCGTGTTCTCCAGCGCAACAATATATGTATGATTATATTTATGTAAGAAAGAAAACATTAATAAAATATAAAATAATATTAACGTTCTTCCGACAATTATATTTTTCATACCTGAATATTGATGTGAAAGATACGATACCTTGATTTAAGATGCTCTAAATTCCCATCGATATTTCCAACCATGATGAAGAAGAAGGAGAAGCAGAAGAAGCTGTTGGATTTGAGGTGATTTTGGTGGCTTTGGAGTGCCAAATGTGGAGAGCAGGAAAGAAAGGATTTTATGTTCGAATAGTTTAGAGTGTTCTCTGTATTCGAATAGAATGTATGTGTCGTATCGATACATATCTATATTATGTACTGTTTTCAATTGCTTTAATTTGTTTCGGATACTTTCCAATCTACGCTTGCCTTTCGCGAATCGTTATTAGAGGTTTACAATCACTTTTTTTTTATTTTCATGTATGATATATCTGTATCGTTGTAATTCGTTTAAATTGTTTAAATTGTACTGCGCGTGAATTCTTCGTAATATTTTTTAAGAAAATTGCAAAAAGTTACTAATTAAATTTATATTTTTCATATTCATATCTTTTCTATGTACAATCTTCATTGTTCATTGCGCTATAAAAGTGTACTTTATTTCATTGAGAAACATGAAGAATTCATGGCCGTATATGTATGTGACAGTTGGAGTAGAAACTTACGTCTCGGTGAATTTTTCAATACACCGCGATAATCATCACTTCGCTGCTTGACTGTCAGAGTCGTTTCCGTATGTGCTTCGCCAACAGAACTCCTCGCAATAACTTCCACTTTACCATGATCATACTGTCTAGTCTTTGGTATATCTAGATGATACATGCCATCGTATGTTAATTTATAGCGGGATCCCTAAGAGAAAAAAGGAAAAAAGTTTAATATAATTACGTTACACAAATATATTTTCGCGAGAAGTATCGATGTCATTTAATGCAAGATGATATTTCGAAGCTTACATTGACTACTGTATGTCCATTGATTATCCACATAACTCGAGGCCTTGGATGTCCAGTAACTCGACAACAGAATCTAGACCAGTCGCCTTCTTCGACAGTTACCGGTTCTGGTTTACTCACGAAAATAGGCGCCGATCGTACTTTTTCTTCTTCACCTTCTTCTTCGGATACGCTATAAAATGTGAATAATTATTAAAATAAAATGTATATTATCACACACACACACACACACACACGCACACACACACACACACACATCCACCCAGCAAACAGACAGATAGACACGGTAATCTTTCGTCGTAATATAGACAAATAAATCTATCACTTGAAAAAGAATTTTTTTTTCTTTTGGAAGATCTTATTTCTTTCTTTGGAAACAATGTTTCTAATTTTTCAAGTCTAAACTCTATACATAAAAATAGAAAATAAACATTATGCGTCTTTTAGTTTTATCATTTGAAGAAATTGTTTTTTTTTTTTKTACATAAATAAAAAGTAAGAGATAATATCTTACATTTGCCATGCTGCTTCCATTTCTCTGATCTTCTCGATGCTCTTCATACCTTTTGGAAGTTGAGACTCATAGATAATTCCTGGTTTTCCCGCAGTTTTAATTATAGCTCTAGTTTCGTCCATTCCATAAAGATTCGTAGCTCTACATAAATACTCGCCACTATCTTCTGGATAAACCCAACCAAAGTTCATCGCTACATAACCGAAATCGTAAATAGGCGTAAATCGATTCTTGTGAGGTAATGGTTTCCCGTTAAAAAACCATTCGACCTTCATATTTGGATCACCCACGGGTGCCAATTGGCATTCAAATTTGGTACTATTCATTTCAATAAGATCGGTTTGATCTTGAATTTGTGTAACAAAACGAGGCGGTTGTTTCTTATCCGCGTCATATAGATCGTCTTCGGTCAAATGAATTTCCGAAGTATATTTTTTAATTGTCGCTTCCATCTGCATCAAGGCCTCGGATTTTTTCATACCTTTTGGCACTTGATTTTGCAGAATAATGCTTGGTAATTCTGTGAAAGAAATATATATTTATTTGATGAATCCACCTTGATACAGCTAATTTGACTTGAAAAATGAAGACTGAGAATACTAAAAGATTTCATAACATACTCTTGCAAGATACAGCAGCTCGAGTGGTATCTTCTCCAAGATCATTAATGGCTTTGCAAACGTATTCACCGGAATCTTCAGGATAAACATATAAGATGTCCATCGACACGAATCCCATATCGTAAACCGTTCTATATCTATGCCCAGCAGGTATCACTTTACCATTTCTGTACCATTCGATGCGTAAATTCGGGTCCTCTTTGGGTTCTACACGGCATTCGAATCTGACTGGTTCACCCTCATCGACGGTTGTTGATTGGATTTGCGTGATGAAATGAGGCGGTTGTCGCGGTGCTTCTTCCGCAGGAGCTTGAGAGATCGGTCCTCGCTCCAGCTCTTTTAGCTTTTCACCGCTCATTCCCATTGGCAATTGAGAATCAAAGTCTATCGTTTTCTTAGCTATGAAAGGGAAAGAAATTGATTATAGAAAGAGATTATTTTCATTTTACACAATAGTTTTACATAATAGTTAAGATATAAAAGTGTATAATTTATAAGCCCAAAATATTAAGTTGTATATGCAACTTACATTTGCAAGTAATAGTGGCCTTGGTAGTAGCAGTGCCCCACTTATTGGTAGCTCTGCAGACATATTCGCCACTATCTCGTGCATACGTGTATGACATATCCAATGATATAAATCCAAAATCATTAATTTGATGAACCCGAGAGCCTGTCGCAAAAGGCCGTCCATTGTGGAACCAATCGATACGCATAGTAGAATCACTTACAGGCTCGACTCTACAATCGAAGTGACTCGGTCCAGCTTCTTCGACTTCGATATTTTTAAGTTCGACAATAAATCTCGGTGGATTTGGCGTTTCTTCCTCTGCCAAGATCTCATCTTTCTTATATAAGGACTCTTCCAATTTCTGAATACTTTCTGTACCGGTTTTAAAATTACTCGGTAATTGAGGTTCCAGGATGATACCTTGACGTCCGCAAACTTGAAGTTTGCACGATACTGTGGCTTCGCCATGACGATTGGTGGCTTTACAGGTATATAAGCCGGAATCGCGTTGATAACAATTTGCAACTTCTAGAATGACGAAACCAAAGTCATGAATTGTTTTGACTCTACTACCAGCGAGAAGAGGCTTGCCATTGTGGAACCATTCGACTCTCATGCTGGAATCATTAATCGGTTGTAGCCGGCATTCAAAGTGAGCAAGAGAGTTTTCAGCTAAAGTTAAGTCGGAAGGAGTTGTGATAAACTCTGGCGGTCTACCAGTATCATCTTCGGGACTGATGTGACCCGGAACAGCTCCAAGACCTTCCAACTCGGCAATCTTATCAATCGTACTCTCCATACCTTTGGGTAACTGAGATTCCAAAATAATACTACGTTTTCCCGTGCATTTCATCGTGCATGTTGTCACTGCTTCACCGTAGTCATTTGTCGCTCTACAACTATATTCGCCGGAGTCTTCAGGATAGATTGGAGAAATTTCTAAAATGACGAAACCAAAGTCGCAAAAAGTGCGAAAGCGAGAGCCTGTTCGCAATGGTTTACCATTCCAAAACCATTCGACCTGCATCAAAGAGAATAGAGAATAAAGCGTATACATATAATATACATCAGACTAAAATTTAAAACAAAATTTAATTTACCTTTAATTTTGGATCGTCCGTAGGAATTACTCGTGCCTCGAAATGCGCGCTTTCTCCCTCTCGTAGACCATCGACGTTACTCAAAGGTACAGTGAACATAGGAGCTTTGCCACGTTCTTCTACAATCTTTTCGTCTTTTGTACGTATCATCGAGTCTTCGAGATTTTGGATTTTTTCTAGGCCGCCTTCCATGCCCTTTGGAAGCTGCGATTCCAAAACGAGATTAGTTTTGGATAAGCATTTGAGCGTTGCTCTTGTAGAATCTTCGCCATATTTGTTAACGGCTCTACATTCGTAAACCCCAGAGTTTTCTTCGTAACAATAGAGTATATCTAGGATAACGATACCAAAGTCATGAAAGGTGCGATATCGATGACCATGAGGAAGTTTCTTGCCATTGTAATACCACTCGACTTTTAAATCAGGATCGTTCACCGGAGTTAGTCTGGCTTCGAAGTGTGCGGATTGCCCTTCTACCAATTTCGTTATGTCAGCGATTTGCGTAATGAATTTCGGTGGTTCAGCGACAAGAGTCGTAGGTGTAGTTGCTTGCTCTCCGGTATAATTTTCGAGTTCTCGGATTCTAGCAAGCGAGTCCGGCTGTAAGGAATCTAAGTAAACTCCGCTCTTGCCAAAGCAATTGATCGTGGCTTTTGTATAATCTTCGCCGTATTTATTACTAGCTTTGCAAACATATTCTCCGCTGTCATGAGACATTACACCGGCAATATCCATAACTACAAAGCCAAAATCAGAGACCATTTTGAAACGTGACGAATGCCGTAAAGGTTTCCCATTGTGGAACCACTCGACTTTCATATGAGGATCACCTACTGGGATTAGAGTACACTCAAAATGAGCTGATTGACCATCCTTTAAACCTTCTAAGGATTGAATCTGCGTCGTGAATTTAGGTTTTTGTCCCTTAGACTTGTCGATGCATTCTAGTTGCACGCTAATCTCTGCTTTACCCCATTTATTGGTGGCTCTACAAGTATAAGTTCCTGAATCTTCTATTTTAGTGCCGAGAACTTCGAGGACAACCATGCCGAAAGCATAAACGGTTCTCGTGCGATGACTAGCTTCTAAAGATTTGCCATTGTAGAACCATTCGACTACCATAGTTTGATCACCAGTAGGGATAAGAGATGCTTCAAAATGAGCAATTTCTCCTTCTGAGAGATTGGTCAAATTCTCGAATTGTGATGTAAATATTGGTGGTTGACCTTCTTCCTCTCCTAGAGGAACTCCTTCTTGCCGTTTTAAAGACTCCTCCAGATCTTGGATTGCTTCAAGACCTTCTTTGCCTTTGGGATGCTGCGACTTTTCGATGACATTTTCCTTTGTGGAACAATAAACAGCCGTTGAAGTAAAAGCTTCGCCTGCTTTGTTATAGGCCTTGCAGGTGTAAATACCAGAGTCACGCTCATAAACGTCCGTTAAGTCTAAAGTGACAAATCCAAAATCGTTAGTCATTTTGAAGCGTGAACCATGTTCTAAAGGTTTCCCATTAAAGTACCAATCAATTTTTAAATTGGGATCATCCTTTGGCTCAACTTGTCCTTCTAAATGTAACGCTTCAGATTCTCCCAATTTAAACTCAGGCTCAAGAGGCACCGTCCAGATTGGTTTAGAATATTCATATTCAGGAACTTCTTCAGGTCTCCTATATTTTGCTAAATAAGCATCTTCGGCTTCTTTCACTTTCTCAAGTCCGATTTCTCCTTGTGGATGTTGGGTTTGCAGATAAATATTTTGTTTGCTGGTGCATTTTAAAGTACCAGATGTCTGTGCACTTCCTTTTGAATTTGTAGCTTTAACGGTAATTACTCCAGAATCTTCTTCGTAAGCGTGAGTCAAGTCCAGAGCCACGTAGCCAAAATCATAAGTACTCTTAAATCTTGCACCGGTCGGCAAGGGTTTATTATTCAAAAACCATTCAATCTTCATAGTTGGATCTTTCGATGGTTCTACATTGCATTCGAAGTGAGCGTTATCACCTTCGATGCATTCCACGTTATTTAAATGAGTAATAAAAACTGGTTCTTCGTAAGTAGGTTCCGGTTGCTCGGTAGAGATTATCTGAGGTTGTTCCAAAGCATCGATTTTTGGCAGAGCGTCAGGATGTAAAGTATCTCCTAATAACCAGTGACGATCGGCAATTTTCAAACTACAGGTTGACACAGCTTCTCCCAAAAGATTAGTTGCTTTGCATGTATAAATTGCAGAATCGTCAGGTCTTAGCCCGTTGATCGACAATGTTACTAGACCAAAATCAAATGTACTACGAAGCCTTGTTCCAGTTTGGAGAGATATACCGTTCTTGAACCATTCTACTCTCAAATTGGGATCCGCCCGCGGCTCTACCTGAGCTTCTAAATAGACACGTTGACCCTCTATCAATTTATCGAAACTTTCGAGATGTTTGGTGAAAACTGGTGCCTGCTGCGGAGTTGTATCGACAAACATTTCCGGCACTTTATTCATTTCTGCTTCCTTCAATTGAATCTTCTGCCACGCGTCTGTTTGTATGCTGTCGGAATCGATGGCTGAACGCGCTTTTACTTTTAGAGAGATTGACGATATTGCCTCTCCTGCATTGTTAATTGCTTTGCAAGTATAGACTCCAGAATCTTCGGGAATAACTTTTAGAATGTCTAACGTCACGTATCCAAAATCATGACTTACATGGAAACGTGAACCTAAAATTAATGCACAATGATTTTGTTAATATCAAATACCGCAATACTATATAATAATTTATCATTGAAGAACGTTATCTTACCCATTTTTAATTCGACTCCGTTCATATACCATTCGAATCTTAAACTCGCGTCGCCGACAGGAACGATTCTGCATTCATATCTAGCCATTTGTCCTTCCCAAAGTTCAGTTGGTCCAGTTAGCAACTGTGTGAAAATTGGTTTATCAAAAGTCTTTTCCGGCTCCTCGGGTCGTCCAACTTCCTTGGCTTCCAGCTGAGCAATTCTACGTTGCGCCTCCGGATGTTGAGTATCTAACTGTATGCTCGCCTTAGCTGTACGTATTAATGTGAGTGATTTATCAAATAGATTAAATATTGTACTAAATCAATCTTGATGGCTTAAATTAAATAAGTAAAATTATTTACTTTTAATCTTCATTGAAGCTGTAGTAACTGCTTCGCCCAACGGATTAGATGCACGGCACATGTAAACACCTTCATCTTTATCACGCACATGAGCGATATCCAGAGATACGTAACCAAAGTCATGTACTTTTGTGATTCGCGAGCCTGAAGAAATTGCAATAAAAATTAGTTTTACTCGTAAGAATTATATTGTTGCAATATTATTATATATTATATAATATTTTGTGTCTCAATATTGATATCTTCTAAAGTATCTAAAGATTCTTACTTGTTTCAAGGGGCACTTCGTTTCTGAACCATTCCACTTTGAGCATAGGATCACCCACGGGTATGAGTCTGCATTCAAAATGCGCAGTGTAACCCTCGGCAATATTATCAATATTTTGCAATGGTTGAGTGAAGACAGGTCGTTGCCGAGTTTGAGGCTCTGGAATCTCCGGTCTCTTCCATGGTTGTTGAGCTTCGAGCTCTCGGATTTTATCCATTCCTTCGGGCCGTTGAGAATCCAGAATAATGTTATCTCTTGGGATTACTTTAAGCTCGATAGACGATACGCATTGTCCTAATGCGTTAATCGCTCGTACAGAATATTGTCCTGCATCTTCAGGTACGGCATGACCAATGTCCAAAGCTACATATCCGAAATCGAAAGTCACGTGGAAACGCGCTGCTGATGGTAATGGTTTACCATTGTGGAAGAATTCAATTCTCAGATTTGCATCATGCAGAGGCTCTACTTGGCACTCAAAGTGAGCTGTTTGCCCCTCATATACTTCAGTTGTGCCCTAAAAAAATTTCTCGTATTTATTCTATTCGCTTCATTTGTCACACTTTATTACACAGTAATTTATATAACTGTCACTCATATGTCATTATCGTTTTTCATACTGTTAATAGTATTATTTACCCTGAGCTCAGTAACAAATCTCGGTGGCATTACTGGCGGTTCCTCGATTTCTAATCGCGCAGGACGACCCTGGGCCTCTAATTCTCGAATCTTTTCTAGACCATCTGGATGTTGGGTATCCAAAAGAATACTCCGTCGTGCTATGATGAAAGAAAAGGAATTACAATTGTTTTGTTTTTTGCGGTAACTACATTTTTGTTATCAATTTTATATTCAATTTCGTGCTTGCTTTTTAACACGTTGATCGCCCACCAAAAATCGGATATATTTCTATGGAGCCCAAATTCAAACTTCATCGCAGAATGACGGATTAACAGTATATATGCTTATAATTAATCTATTTGCTCTTGTACTGTAATTGAGATATATTGTAATTGTTTTGACAAACAATTGTGGGTGACTGGGTCCCCACAAAAATATATCATTCAGATTTGTATGACGTGCCGATCAATGTGTTAATTAAAATAAATCTAATTTTATGATTAAACTTGATCCAAAGAATCATTTAACTCGATGTATCTTGGAATATCATATGATATTTCAAGATTAATGATTTTTTTAAAGTGTAATATACTTTTATATCGTCTACAAACATAGAACTAGTTTGAGTTTGCAAGAATTTATAAATTTTAAGAAATAACTTCTTTATAAAAGTATCATTGTTATCCGTTTAACAAATGGCCTTTTTTTGGTTGATAAATTTTATTGTTATTGATGAACATTTTTCAAGTTCTTCACAGATAGGAAATTAGACTTCGGATATTGGGTTTTTTGCTAACAATTATACAAAATAATTAGTATTAACATGTACGAATATCCCGAATAATAACATACAGCAAATAAGTAACGTAATACTATAAACACTTACAGCTAACTTTGATGGTGCAAGTATTAACGGCTTCGCCAGCCAAGTTGGTTGCTTTACACATGTAAGTACCGGAATCTTCAGGATAGGTATAAAGAATATCAAGAGCCACATAACCAAAATCATGCGTTGTACGGAAGCGGTGACCAGTTTTAATCGCAACTCCATTAATAAACCTATAAAAGGAGAATTCAATCAATAAAATTATTCAGGGTTGTATGAAAATTATTATATTGTTGTATCGGTTTTATTTTACTTTTTAGACATTTAACTTTTAGATAAATATTTCTTTACGTAGCTACAATATGTGCATTGAGTGTTTGTATATATACCATTCAATTTTTAAATTCGGATCGTTAATCGGCTCCACCCGACATTCCAAATGAGCATGTTCGCCTTCTTTAAGATGGTCCAGATTGTTCAATGGCGTCAAAAATACAGGTTTCTGATGAATAACTTCTTTTTCAATTTCTTCTTTGACTTCAACAGTTTCTAATTCTCGAATCTTTTGCAAACGTTGTGCATCTAATGTATCGAGATATAAGCCTTGTTTTGCTATTCAAATCAAAATAATTGATGAGTTATATGTCTAGATTTTTATTAAGAGTATTGTAAAATAACAAGTAATGTGTAAGATTTTGTTTATTTGTAAATTTGCAAAGTAAACATATGAAAAATCATTTCGCTTTATCTCATATTTTCTCATGTTTGTTTCGAAAGTCCGAGAAAAAGTAAATATTATTTAACAAATACATGATGATCATGCTGAATGTAATCTATGAACACATCCACACCCACCCCCTCCTCCACACACACAGGCACGCACGCACGCACGCACGCACACATACAAGCACGCACATACATAGTGTATATAGTAAAATATTACTTACAATCCACGCTGATCACGCAAGTAGTGATTGCTTCGCCAACAGCGTTTCTTGCTTTGCACATATAGGTACCCGAATCTTCAGGATAAGCATAGAGAATATCGAGAGCGACATATCCAAAATCATAGGTTGTTTTAAATTTATGTCCTTGAGGAATGGGACGTCCATTTCTAAACCATTCGACGACCATCGTCGGATCATTCACGGGAGTCAATGTAGCTTCGAGATGAGCGCTTTTGCCTTCTGGAAGATGTTCAATATTTTTCAATGGTCGTCCGAAAGTAGGCTTCTCGGCGATGATCGCATCTTCTTCAATCACTCGTTTATATCTTGAATCATCTTCGAGATATTGTATCTTTTTCAATGCACTCTCATGTTGCGTGTCATGAATAATTGATGCTCGAGCTAAGAAGAAATTTTATTTAAATTAATGTAAAACAATATAAAGAAGAAAAGACTTAAATCGATATTAAGAAGAAAAAAAATATAATGTGTAAATTAAAGTTATAAATTTAAGAAACAAGTGATACACACACATACACACACACGCGCGCGCGCGCGCGCGCGCAATAAAATCGACTAATTCGAACCACGTTATCACGCAAATGCCCTCTTATATTACTCACATTTCACGTCAAGATTGATCGAGCTCTTTGCCGATCCCAATTTATTAGTGGCTTGACAAGTATACGTGCCCGAATCTTCGGCATATACAGTCAATACGTCCAACGATGCGAATCCAAAATCACAAGTAGTTCTGTATCTGTGACCAGTGGATAATGGTTTGTCATTGTGAAACCATTCCACTTTCATGTTTGAATCGGGATAAGGTTCTATGCGACACTCATAGTGTGCGCTTTGTCCTTCAACTAATCTGGTAGGTCCATTCAGTTGAACCGTAAAGGATGGCTTGACTTTTATTACAATCTCCTCCTCCTCACGACGTTGATATTTTGTAGTATCCTCTAAGGCTTGAAGTTTCGACAAAGCGCTCTCATGCTGTGATTCGAACTGCAAAGCTGCTTTGGCTGCATTTTAGAAGAATTTTTGACATAGTTGTACGAATTGTCAAAGGAAATCATACACGTTCAATGTATTCAGTAAAACAACGAAAGCTTTCAGCAGACTCAATATATCGAGCAGATATATATACGATATTTATTTACAGATAGTGGCAAATAATTACTTAACAATAATGCATGTCAATGAAATAAGAATAAAATATAAAACTGTGCAATACCGACAGTTACATAGTAAATCGGTATAGGATTTCGAACTTCGTTTCAGTTTAATAATGTAAGTAAAGCTAATAATATTAATAATGTTAATTAATATTGGGATATTTTTTACCAGATTTGTAAAAAATAAGTGTTGTCAATTATATTCTTAAAATTAGTTTGCAGATTGTGTGAAACGTACGTTTTGTAAACTGTATAGTTGTAAACAAATTAATAACATACTTACATTGTACGAACAATGTTGCTGAAGTAACTGCTTCCCCAAGTTCGTTTACAGCACGACACGTATAAGTGCCTGAATCTTCGGGATTGACGTACTTCATATTTAAAGCGACATATCCAAAATCGTGCATGGTCGTTACACGATTTGCTTTTAAAAAATTTTAAATGATAAAGAATATTTTAAAACAAATCTTGATTTGGGATGATATGCTTTAATATATAAATTTGCAAGATGTTAAGCTTACAGGCTGAAATAGGAACTCCGTTACGTAGCCACTCCACCTTGAGTTTGGCATCTCCAACTGGGATAACGCGTGCCTCGAAATGTGCTGCCTGATTCTCAGCAACATGGAGATCTTTTATCGGCATGGTAAAAACAGGAGCTTGCGTAATAATTTCCTCGGTTGCAGTTTTACGTTGATAACGAGATGTATCCTCCAATGAGCGAAGACGTTGAAGAGTTTCTTCACTCTGAGTCTCTGTGTAGATTGACTTTTTAGCTGTTAGTAAAAAATAATAAATTAATGCTATTGATATTGGAAGAAATTATCGAACAAATCTTAAAGCGACGAAAAGCTTACAGTGAACGATAGCAGTTGCAGAAGTGATAGCTTCACCAATAATGTTTTTAGCTCTACAAGTGTATGTCCCAGAGTCTTCGGGATACGCGTACATAATATCGAGAGCTACGAAACCAAAGCTGTTTGTTTCGACGAATCTTGAGCCTGCTTTTACTGGTTTATTATTATGGAACCATTCGATTTTCATTGTTACGTCAGAGACTGGAATTAATCTACATTCAAAATGTGCTCGCTGACCCTCTTTTATCTCGACATTGTTTAATGAAGTTGTGAAAATAGGCGCCTGAGTGGTAGTTTCTTCGATAACTTCTTGTCTATGATATTTAGATTTGTCCTCAAGATAATGAATCTGCTCAAGTCCAAGCTCGTTTTGCGTGTCCGTTAATATCTGTGCGCTCGAGCGACATGTTAAAGTGCAGAGTACTTCGTCACTTCCTATCAGATTAACTGCACGACAAGTGTACGTTCCAGAATCCTCGGCAATCAAATCAATTACGTCCAATGCAACGTAACCAAAATCATGAATTGGACGGAAGCGGTGTCCTACAAATTGATTTGCACATTAAATATAATTTAACAGATGCAAACTTTGATAGATTAGAGAAAAGAAAAAATACAGTTAAAATTAGATAATTATATGTGTTTATTTTATTATGGCAGAATATATATAATAACAATGAGATTGACAAAATACCTATCGTTACTGGACGACCATTTTTAAACCACTCGACTTTCAAATTCGGATCCGTTACCGGTTCCAGTTTACATTCAAAATGGGCGTGTTGTCCTTCTCGAAGATTTTCTTGATTTTTCGGTTTCGTAATAAATTTCGGTTTTACATTGACAAATTCATCCACTAGTTCATGCTTTTTGTATCGTGAAGCATCCTCTAAATACTGTATTCTTTCCAAGCCTTCAGGATGTTGAGACTCTAAAAGTAAATCCTTTTTGGCGTGTACTCTTACAGAGCACGAAGTAACTGCTTCGCCAAGCTGATTTCTAGCTTGACAGGTATATACACCAGAATCTTCAGGATAAACGCCGAGAATATCTAGAGCCACATAATCAAATTCGTAAGAAGGTCTGAATCGATGACCAGTTTTGACCGGTCGACCATTAACGAACCAATCGACTTTCATAGTCACATCACCAATTGGCTGAAGACGACATTCGAGATGAACGTTGGTCAATTCTATCGTTTCAATATTGTGCAGAGGTCGAGTGAACTGAGGTACTTGCATCACAGTAACTTCCTCTTGTTGAGTTTTGCGATATCTATACACGAGTGAAATAATAAATAAGACAATTAATTAAAGGGTATGAATTACAAGAAAATAAATAAAAGAGCAAACCTTGATGAATCTTCCAACATTTGTATCTGCTCAAGCGATTGTTCATTTTGCGTTTCAGTGACGATGTCAGATTTTCCAATAACTCTGACGCAAGCAGAAGTATGCGCAGTACCCAGATGATTAGTAGCTCTGACTGTATATTCGCCAGAATCATAAACGGTAGCGTGTACTATATCGAGTGCGACGAATCCAAAATCATAGTAAGTTCTGAATCTAGAGCCGACTGTGATCGGACGTCCATTTTGGAACCATTCGACTCTCATTGTTGGATCGCCCATCGGTTCTAGACGACACTCCAAGTGAATATTTTTGCCTTCACTAACTGGTTTAGGATCACTCAATGGCTGAATAAAAATTGGTTTTGATTTGGAGATCTCTTCGATATGATATTGCGGCTCGACAAACTTGGATTCTTCTAAACGTTGAGTCTTCTCGTAAGTGCCGCGATGCATGCTGCTGGTATCTACGCTGGAACGCGCTGAAAACAAAAAATCAATAAAACTCGTTAATTATTCTTATATATAACTATTCTTTTTTCAAATTGTTTCAATGCTGCATAAATAATATCTTGTATAATAATATCTTGTATATCTTACTCTCTACAGTCATGGTAGCGGATAAACGAGCTTCTCCACGAGAATTTCTAGCCACAACGGTGTATGTGCCAGTGTCTTCAGAACGAACCTGAAGAATATCAATGGAAACGTATCCAAAATCGTGATACGTCTGAATTCTATTAGCGGCAATAATGGGTTTGCCATTGTGGTACCACTCGACCTTCATACTCAGATCACTTTGAGGTTCGACACGTGCCTCAAAATGCGCTCGTTGACCTTCTACGATTTTATTGGTACCTTTAAGATTACCCAGAAATCGTGGTGTTTGTGTAATTTGCGTTTCTTCCTGAATCTGTCGCGAATATCTACTCGAATCTTCGAGAGATTGAATTTTTTGGAGGCCAGTGGGATGCTGGCTGTCATAAATGACATCATTCTTGCTGATCACACTCACTTGAGCAGTGGTGTGAGCCTCACCAGCTCTGTTGTAAGCTCGACAAGTGTACATGCCAACATCGTGTATTGTTACGTATTTAATGGTTAATGCCACGTAACCGAAATTGAAGAAAGTTGTAATCCGAGAACCTAATTCCAAAAATATTCCGTGAATGTATGACATATGTTTATGTGAAAAAAATTATGTATTACTCACTAGCTTCTACAGGTCGTCCATCTTTCAGCCACTCAACATGGAGATCGGCATCACCAATTGGTTCGAGACGCGCCTCAAAATGGGCAAATCCACCTTCTCGTATGCCGTTCTGATCCTTAATAGGCGATTTAAATTCCGGTGGGCTACTTGGTTCAAGTTGTTCTTGCACGTACTTTTGTTGCATCGCCTGTTGATATGCTTCCAATTCCTCGGCAGCCTCTATGTATCTCAATTGTTCGGGAATACCCAAGTCTGCTGTTACGCTCGTTCGCGCTGCACAATAATTAAGACATCAATATTCGAGAATATTAAGAAAAAATTATTTGAGAATAATTTTGTTTGAGAATGATTATCCGTTACGGAACTAAGACTTACCAAAGACACGGAGAGTCGCGGAACTGATGGCCTCTCCCAAACGATTCACAGCTCTGACAGTGTAAGAACCTGCATCTTCACTCCGTAGGTGCATTATATTGAGT
Organism: Cephalotes varians; assembly: GCA_037157785.1. Taxonomy (NCBI): domain Eukaryota; kingdom Metazoa; phylum Arthropoda; class Insecta; order Hymenoptera; family Formicidae; genus Cephalotes; species Cephalotes varians. The sequence goes on from JANQDE010000020.1 coordinate 51,181, forward strand.
GAGACGTATCCGAAGTTGAAGATGCTAGTAATTCTTGAGCCTAATAAATAATTAAGAGCCTTTTACAACAATTTTTTAAATAATTAAAATCTTCTTCTAGACTCGATACTCACTGGCTGTGATTGGTTTTCCATCCTTGTACCACTCCACTTTCATTGTAGGATCGCTAACAGGTGTCAGTTGCGCCTCGAAATGAGCATTACGACCTTCCTGTAACTCACCAAGATCCTGGAGCGGGCGGATAAAAACCGGTCGTTGCGAGGTGGTCTCCTCCACGCTCTCCTGTCTTTGATACTTGCTGTAATCCTCGAGCTGTTGGATGTATTGAAGGCTATCGGGGTATTGGCTTGCTTGTTCAATCGTGGCACGTGCTGAAAAAAAAAACTTATAATTATATAAACTACAGACAACCATTGTCGCAAGAAAAGTCTATAAAATATTCTTTACTCACGGGTTACGCTGAGGGTGGCTCGAGATTCGGCAATTCCAGTCGAACTTACAACGCGACACAAATACTCGCCGCTATCTTGAAGCACGATGCTAATGAGGTCGAGAGAAATAAAACCAAAGCGAAAGACGGAAGTCGCCCGAGAACCTGTGAAAGATATAAGCACTTATCGTTTGAATCGGTAATGCTTAGACGAGTAAAAAAACAAGATGTAAAAATTTTTTTACTCACTCGCGTCGAGTGCTCTGCCGTTGATATACCACTCCACCCTCATAGTGGGATCACCCACCGGTTCGATTCTGGCCTCGAAGTGAATTCGTCCACCTTCGATTTGATGAACATCCTTTAGTGGTATAATGAAACGTGGCGGGGAATAAACTTTGTCTTCTTCAGGAGGCGGCAAATAAGGTTTCGCGCGTTCCACATGTCTCAGATAAATCACTTCGGGGCCAGGCGCTGGTCTACAAACATTTATTATTCAGCTTATCTCACAATTAAAAGGTTTTTTACTGGAGAAAGTAAAAATAAAATAATTTCATGAATAACATGAAGCTCTGATTCTGCGTTTTTTGTCTACTTCAATATATAAAATAAAATATAGAAAGATCATTGTAATTTGCTAATTTCGGTAAATACTCTTGAAAAGTCTCTCACTCTGGTTCGATGACTTTCGTTGGTCGGGGTAAATTCAGGCGTCTTGGTTCCGGGGTCGTTCCTTTTGGCGTCTCTACAAAGAGCCGTGCTCGAGTTGCGGTAGAGCCGGCTACATTTTGAGCTGTACATTGGTACCAGGCTGCATCTGAAAATTTGGCGCACGGGATGTCCAAAGTCGAAGCTCCGCTACCATCACTTGATATATGTATTTCAGGACCAGGTGTTATCGGTACGCCATCCTGCAAAAGTTTTTAGTGCCAGAGAAATCGTGATTATATAGCAGATAAAATTTGAAAAAACTACAATTGCAAATTACCTTTTGCCATGTGATACGTGGAATGGGCGTGCCAACTGCGCGTGCCATAAAGACCACGGGTTCTCCCTCTTTTACGCCTGTTGTAACAAAACGTTCGACAAATTTTGGCGCAACTACTTGTTCTTTTTCAATAACGTTCAAATTGGACTGACAAGAAGTCTCGCCAGCTTTATTCCGAGCAATGCACGTTACTACGCCAGCGTCAGTGCGATTTACGTTTGTGATCATCAATGAATTGTTACCAGATTCATTTACAAGGATTTTATGAGTCATGTCATTGGCGACTTGTTGGCCGTTTATGTACCAAGTAACTTCGGGATATGGACGTCCAGTTACGCGACAGTCGAATCTGAAATATATTATTCTTTAGTGTCTCATGTTAATATCGCAAACACTACTCATAAAAAACAATATTTAAGAGCGAAAAGAAAGCTAGAAAGATACTGAAATAGATAGCTAAAAATGGAAAAGGTCAAAACATACCGCGTCATTTTGCCTTCGGTAGCTTCCTTATCTGAGATGGTACGAACAAAATTTGGTGGCAGAACCTTGCTAGAGTCAGTAGATTCAATGGTCGATTCTACTTGTTGAGTCTTTATAAATTCCCTTGGATGCGCTTGATAAGAAACTTGATCTACTTGATCGCTGGACTCGATTGCCAGATAAGCGGAACTGACGGTGCAACCTTGAGGATTCTCAGATAATAATGTATAATGACCGCTATCTTCCGGTAGAGCGACTCGAATTCGTAAAGCAGCCTGCTGATTCGAGTAGCTCGTTTCCACACGTTGAGAGTCTCGAATTCTCTGGCCATTTTTGAACCATGTTAACTACAACAATTTAGCGTATGCTAAGTTAATGAAAGGCACGTTAGATATTTTGATCTTATTAATGACAGATGGCATAGAAATACGACTTGGAGATAAAAATAATTATATAATATTGAAAAGCAAAATGTATCACGAAGTTCTTTCAGTATGACTTAATTGAACTTACTCTTGGCTTCGGATTGCCAGTTATCTTTGCGGTGAAGCTAGCGTCCGATCCTTCAATGAGCTTCGAGTTTCTGGGTTTCTGAATGATTTGTGGAGGTGCGACCGGCCCCAGGGTACGATCAACAATCGTAGAAATTTGCAAGTCGGATTCACCCGCAAAACGGCGAGTAATTGATTCACGGAATTCCAATTCGCGCAACAATCTGTATTCAAAGGTATCAACCTACGTATTTGAAAAGTAAAAAATATTACTTTAAGCCTTTTTATATCGTTATTTTATCAAACAACAAATATCAAATGTTTTGTGGCTGTAATACCTTAAAATCTTCGATGCTTGTAGTTGTGCCATTAACGTAATTTCGTTTGTCTGTCGTTTGTTGATAACTGCGTTGTTGGAAGGCTTGAGTTCCACTTTGCATTTTCTGTTCACTCTGAAAGCTTTGCGAAAATTCTTTCTTGTAACTATCTGTTAGCTGTTGCATCGGAGGACCAAATCCCTCTGGCTGTATGTAAACCGAACAAATAGCTTCGCCTGAAGATGAGAAAACATACAGCGTTTTTCAGTCATTTTATTCTAACAGAAGAACAGAATACTAACAGAAGAACATGATATTTAAAAAATATGTGTTCTAATATGTATTCTAAATGGAAATTGCCCTTGTAGAAAAAACCCCTACCATATTGGTTCTTTGCACTGCATGTGTATTCGCCCTCATCCCCTGGACCGATCTGATTAATTTGGAGTGTGACAGTTCCAGAATTTTCATTATAAAACATTCGAATCTTTCGTGATTCTAGCAACGGCACTCCTTTATGTGTCCAAGAAACTGATGGTCTTGGATTACCTCGAACACAACCTTCAAAAATTGCGTTACCGCCCTGCGCGAATCTCGCATTTTTGAAGATTCGCTCGAAAATCGGTGGTGAGGGATCCCCAGGTTTACCCATGAATCTGCCAGTAATATAATAAAATTGTATTAAAAATATTGTTAATTATAGTATTCTGTATTTCTCTTATAGCTACAAGAAACTACAATTAGTAAGTGTCGCAATACTTACACTGGTACTGTTGGCGTCGTTTGCATAACGATCTCTCCTTGAACTACAAAAATAAAAAAAAGTTAATTTCTAACTTCTATATAATTAAAATGTAAATAATATTAAACATATTATTCAAATTAATCTATTTCATTCGGAATTAAACTCAATTCCTCATCTCCAATAGAAGTCCAAGGATCATAAATTTCTACGTATTTTCGCAATGGTCTGTTCTCAGGCTAACGAGTAAATTGGTTTAAATTATGATGCGTCTCTTAAAAAAAAAAAAACATTGAGAAAGCTATTACAATGTTTATGACTCTTTTACTAAGACATAATTTGATGAAAAAATGCGGCATCATTATCGCGCATAATGGCGACAGGAAAAAGAAATAGCTGGTGAACGGTTCGTTTCCTCGGTTCGTTCTACTCTAATTGGAAAGTACGACAGAAGTTATACGAAGAGGAAAGATGTACACGCATAATAATTTAAATATGATCGTGAATGGTTTTGCTCGAAACGAGCAAATTTCAGAGGACAATCAATAGCTAGAAGCCTGTTTTTTTTATCTGACCTCCACAATCGAAAGAAAAGAGAAAAACTCAGAAGAAGACTGAACTTCAGCAAGAACTTTAGCTAAAAAGAACAGAACTTAGAAGATGTCTTTTACAAATGACAGAAAGTATTAAAAAATTAACTTAAATATTATAACAAAAAGATAAGGATATTAATCAAAATTGTAAAAAATGTTTACAAATATTTCTAAAGGTGTTATCTGCATTCCAGAAATAAAATTTAATAATCTACATTGCGTACAAGAAAAAGGCTAGCCATTGATTAATCGTTTCATTATATAATGTATAAAATAATACATTCATATTTTCCATATATTTGAAATTTGGCATATATTTTTTTAATTAACACAGATTTTCCTTAATTTGTATTATCTAACTAATTTATTAAGTCTGTAGATTAACTGTTTAATTATAAAAGTAATAATTTTTCTCACTGTACGTGACACTGAGATTAGTATCGTTCGCTTCACGATTCGCGAACGACGAAGGAGACGAACAAGACGAAGAAGACGTAACGTGCTGTTACAAGCATGAGATTGTATTTTTGCATTTGGATAGGGATCACGTTACCGTGAGCCATTTTAGGCGCAACTATCTTTGCTCAACGCTGCGCGCCGCGACGAGTCGCGACGCGACGGGTCTACGCCGTTCTTGGACCAATCGTATCTTTCGTTACGCAAAAGCAGTCACTGACCAAAATAAAACCGAATCCAACATTTCTCTTCTTCTCATATCTGCGTATGTTTCGCGTTTATAGATTTGTATATTTTATATATCTGCATATTGAATTTTTAAATTTAAAATGTTATCTTGCTCTTTCCTTTGTTATTCTTTTTTTTCTTCATTTATTTTCTACCATTCTTTTGTCATTGTATTTTTTATCCATAATCGAGCTTGATTGATGATACCAAGATATATATTACGATCAGCTGTTTAGATTTCTAAAGCATTAAGTTTTAAATTTATGATAGATATATTATAGAGTAATTAGCCGATTTTTACAGAAACTTCATAATAAAATAAACGCTCGCACACGCGTGTGTAAAAAATTACCAATGTATTGTAATTAAAATTTTTAACAATAATAATTACATCTTATGTGTAACGATATTATTTCTAAATATTTCTAATAAAATTTTTCGATGTAAATATTTAATACTTCTTTGCACACGTAAAAGACAGTAGCTTTAGCTACTACTAGCGTAACGGAGTTACTTACTGTACTTCATTGTTCTTTTAGTTTTACGCACATTGAAATATAATCCAACACGTTTCGATGCACATCGATGTAAGTAAGATTCATAAACTTGTCAGTATTTATGTATTTGGCAGCCATAACACTCTCTGATACGTCGTATTCTTCAATTCTTTAATGTATAACGCAGTTGGCAAACGCGTTTTAGTGAAACTATTTTTGGTATATAACAGAAATTTAATTCTATCTACTATTCTGTATATAAAAAAATTTATTTACAAGATATAATATTGAATGCATAATACAAAATATTAATGTGCAAACATGCCATCAAACGTCTCCATTTCTAAGAGTCTCCAAAATTAAAATTTTTTATGAAATTATTTACATTTTATTTTTTTGAAAAAAAAAACTAAGAGAAGTACTATGGTATTAATTATTATAAAGAAAAATAAACACAAAAGAAACTTTAGAATCGAATAAAATCTTTGATTTTACGTTTTTTTTATTTTATAGATAATAATTAAACATTAGAACAAATAACTTATTTTGTTTTTTTGGAAATTTATATATGTGCCTAATTTGCATGAAATTTTGTAATAAATTAAATAGATGCAAATAAGATATTTATAATAACATTTTTTTAAGTAAGTGCAACTAGATTTGGAGTTTTCACTCAACATCACGTTTATCAGAATATTTAACATAATACAATTCAAAATACAAATAATTTTTTATTAATTTAATCAAATAATAAAATAAACTAGCTTTTATTTTACACTTTGTTTTATTTTTTTTCACATTACAAAGCAAACAACGGTTTTTTATCTTTAAGAGAAAAAAGCTTCATATTAATAAAAATTAGATAATATAATGCTTATTGGATTTTATCTCAATATAAATAAAGTTGCAAGTATATGTAACACTCTCTTTTCAATCAATTGAGCACAAATTAAAAGTAAATAAGTATAATAAGTATAATAAGTATAAAAAGTATAATAAGATTAATCTTGGTTATATTGTATTAAATATAAGAATTTTTTGATTGTCTTTGAAACAACGAGAAAATTTTTTACTTGTTGGAATTAAAATTTTCAAAAAATTTTGAATTGTAAAGACTATAGTTCACAAATGTTCACAAATACGTTTTGTCTTAATATAATATAATACGTAACTCGATGCTATATTCCTTTGACAGCATGAAAGAATTTTTGAAATCATTATATGGAGAACTATCTTTAGAGCTCTCGCACGGACGGTGCTCCTTGCACAGAAATAGAATACAAGTATTCGTTGACAAGATATCCACTAGAAAAGTTATATTAAAATTGAATTGAATGTATTCTCCTTGCCTTTCTTTCGGCAAAAAAAATTAAAAGAAATAAATATGATGAAAATATACACCGCTAAATATCCTTTACACTCAATATTTAGAAATTATACTGTAATTATACTGTAAATGTAATTTTATTTGCTAATCCCATGTGAGTGTGTCAAGATAAATTTTCTATAGCGCTCTTCTTGTTCAAATTCTTCATATTCGACAGGCTATTGCTCAAGAATATAATTTCTTGATTTTTCAATCATCATAACTGACCTCTTTGCTGACTGGTGACTTGTTGTCGCGTAACTTGTTTTTCCATCCGTTGCTGAATGTACTGTTGTTGTTCTTGCATGATAGCTTGTTGCTGCTGTTGTTGCTTCTGTTGCTCTTGAAATTGTTGTCGTTTCATCTTGTATTGAGAAATTCGTGAATCGTTCAGATAGCAAAATTGTAACTATATGACTTAATAGTAGTAAACTGCTAATTAATCTGGAGAATTTGGAAAGATCTCCGTTTTATTTTTTTTCTCAACGTTGTGTTTTGTCACCCGAGATTTAACAAACAAACTCTTGATGCACAATGACGAATTGGAGTAAATCACTCGCACTTATCTCGCTTTTTTCCGCAGTACATGCAGTTTTGCTGGTAACCGCGGCTTAGTTCAGTCAGTCGGCAGAAATCAAGTCATCGTCAAAAGTCTTGTCCCCGTGATTCTTTAAACCAAGACGTCGGTCGAATGCGAATTGGACGGGTTGCGACTTGATGCTTGGCTAAAGCATAAGAAAATGGGGAGGGTGTCGCATGGTCAGGGTGGGGACGTTTGAACTCCCCGACGTCCGACGTGTGCGGAAGTTGCTTAGAAGGAACAAGAAGAATATAAGGTATATGAGCATATTTAAGAACAGTTCGACATATTTTTAAAAAAATGTCAATAATTTTTATTTTAAATTTATTTTACTTGAAAAGGATTTTATGTTTTATGGTATGTAGAAATGAAAGCAAAAAGGAAAGGAGGAAAATTAATAACATCGATATCCAATACGAATTATAATATATAATATGTGATACGCTGTATCATATCTTTCTTGCTTTTTAATTTTTATTCTACGAATTGCACATGCTGCTTTTTTATTTCTCCATATGATAATCATTGATAATCAGATATATTTTTAAAAAATGCCTTATTTTGGAAAAATATAAAAAATGGAGGTCACAATATAAAATATAAAATATGGAAATTTTGCTCGCGAAATTTTATAAGTAGTTGGATTATACATCTTGTCGAGTAAAGCGGTAAAGTCTCGCACAGCGTTCTTGCGCTCACTGCCGCCCACATTTTCACATTATTGCCCTCTCTGTATTCACATTTCTCTTTTGTTATCCTCCTCTGTAAAATTAAGCACTTTAGATTCTCAAGCTTGAATGCGCATCATAGATGCATTCTTTTTTTTTCCTTCTTTTCCTTCTTTTTACTTTTTTAATTTCTTTGCGCCTCTTTGTCAAATGTATGTACAAATTTTTAGATTCTTCTTTTTATTATTAGTTATGTACGTACTGTATGTGTGTGTGTTTCACAATTTACGCAATCTTATTTTCTCTCTCTCCCCCTCTCTCTCTCTCTAATTTCTATCTCGCTCTATTCAATATGTTTATTTTTTTTTCTTGGTGGAATTTGTAGAAAACATTCTCATTGTATGTGCGTAGCTTCAGCCAACTTTAGCCATAATCAGCCCTTGATCGCGACTCCGAGAGCGCACCGTCTGCGCTTGTGAATCCAAACTGCCTAGTATCGCTACACATCACATTCCAAAGACATGTGCACTCACAACAATAAACTAACAACGTGGGAGATTCTCTTCTAATGACATGAATTCTGTCTTTGAGATTGTCTTTTAATTTGTCTTTAACTATCCAGGAAACTTTGTAGACTTTGAAAAAAACTTCTTATCTTAAAGATTTTGCAAATATTTTATACACTTGAATATGGATTAAAAATAATTGTAGTCTTCTATTCATAAATAATGAAAATAATTCTATCCATTCACATACAACAATATTAACGTTTTATCGACGAAACGAAACGAAACACGCACTGATTGCGATGCTGCCGATACTCTTGTATAATTTATACGCATTAACGATATGCATCTTTAAGAACATAATGTATACTTTATAGCGCAATTAATCTACATCAGTTTTTTGAACGTGCTTTACATATTTATTGATATTAATAAAAAAGCGAACGTTAATGATTACGGTGCAAGAAAGGAAGTACTATTCCGCACTTTCGCACCAAGAACATCAGTATAATTCTGAAGAAGATGGGTCACGCATGAATCATCGCGTTTCGTCCAAGGTGCCGCATAGCGACGCACCTATTTTAAGGTTCTATGAAATAATCTCGGTTGAGACGATGAGAGAACCTTTGCATTTAATGATTTTATGATTCAAATACTGAAGACGAACGCAATATATATATATATATATATATATATATATATATATATATATATATATATATCTGTAGGAGGGAGATGTGTTTATACATACACATACTGCTAAGAGCATCACGAACTTATATATTTCATCTATATGTTATATCATGTTCTATTTTAGAAACGACAACAATGAATAATAATCATTAAAGAGCGGCGATGCAACTGAAAATTGCGAAACCGATAGTATTTTTTTACTCATGATTATATGCATGGATTGTATTTATAATTTTGTATGTAAGATTAAATATTATTATTTTATTAGATGCGCCGATTCGGATTTTAAGTACTCACCGTTTTTCTCATCATGCATTCTATAACAATGTAATGGAAGTTTGATATTCAAACATGAACTATCGATGTTATTTTCATTCTTCATGTAGATAGTATTTAATTCATGACCGATGTAATTTGTTATTGTATCAAATTCTCTCCCCGCATTTTCGCAATTGTTTCCTTCTATAAAACTGTCATATGATTTGATGATATATATAATTTAATAATAAAACTTGAATTACATCAAATGATCGATAGCACTACCTGTAATCTGTAGTCAATCCGAGATCATGAAAGGATTCATATGATTGCTTGCGAAAACTGCTTGTCAAAGTAGATTTAATGTATTTGTTTTGCGATAAGAATAGATCTTTTAAAGCTACGTATTTTGGCAAATCCTGCGGAAACCATTCAAGCGTGCATTTCTTGTAATTGTGGAAGGTGCTGCATATTGATGATGCATCTATAATTAAAAATAGCGATACTATTTAGAAAATGTTATACATAACACTTTAAATTCTTATTATTTAGCTAAGTCGTGAAGAAAACGGATATTCTCCACAAATAAGGTCGCTTGTTTTCTTCCGTATATTTTTGGATTGCCGACTCACATTTTCCTCATACATTCCACAAGATTACTTTACCATCTATTTTTATACCGGATCATCTCTGTTTTTCATGAAGAAATAAGTTGAATTTTACAATATCTAGAGACTATGATACTGAGACAAAACTTTATCGTTTATGTGCGAGATGATGTAATATTTTTAATTGCTAGTTTTAATAAGAAATAATTTTCTTTTAACTATAAGTATGTATGAAGTTATACAAAAATATTGTACTAAAATTACAGTATAATTAGTATATTAGTATATATATATATATATATATATATATATATATATATATATATATATATATATATATAGAGTTTAAATAGGAAATTACAAAATTACAAAAATTTTTTAAAGACTGTTAAAATTTAATCGAAATCGAAAATCGAAAAATATAGCGGCATATTATTAAAGAATTACATATTTAACACTAGAACTACCGACAATTAAGTCAAAATGATTGATCCGGTATATAAGATATAGTGCACATATAACTTTAAAAAATAGGAAGGAAAGAGGAAGACAAATTGATAATTAAGTCTTCAGATATTGTAATAAAAATCATGGAAAATTTCTGAAATAGAGAGTCATAAATTTAATTATTTAAAATAATTTATTTTAAATGAAATTTTAAAACTAGTCATTCTGACTGGTTTGATAGTACTAGTGTTAATTATGCAATGCTACACAAAAGAGCATTTTTTTCAAAAAACAAGAAAAGCTTCTTCTTATAATTTCTATAATAAATATTGCAATTAATTTAAAATTAAATATTTATAAAAATTTTGAGATTTTTGCTAATTGTAAAAGAGTTATTTGCAGAAGAGTAGCATATAATAATATAATAATATAATGTTTATAAAATTGTACTCTGACACTCTTTATTTTATAAAGAAATAATCAGAGGCTTACCTTACATTTCCGTTCGTCATCAATAATGATACATTGCAATATCTTATAAACGCCAGAAAGGATTATAAAGGCAGAATAAAAAGGAAAGATGGAATATAGGCAAGAATATGAAATAATTTATTAAACCATTTACCCAAGAGTTTAGATTGTGGAGAAAGCGTACATTTATTTACATAGTATATAGATATTAATTTGAATTCATGAACAGCGAGATTAATAAATAAAAGTTAACCCCTTGCGATGAGAAAATTAAATTATATATTAATATATCTTATTTTTAAATTGTCTTCTGTTATTTATTAAATATTCTGTTATTTATTATTGCACAATAATCATGTACGTAATTTACAAAATATTACACTTTTATGAAATTATTCAAAAAATACTGTTTTTTTTGTTATATAATATTTTTCAAATTATACGTGCTAAATAATGCATAAATTATCTCTGCCAACTATCGACGCAAGGAGCTAATAGCATAGTGATTTATAACATAGCCGTATATGCCCCGTAACAGAGATCCCATTCCGTCTAGTTATAAAATATTAATTTCTCAATGTTTTAAGCAAAAACAATTAACATTGAAACTAATAAAAACTATAAAATAAGAAGCCGTATCTAGAACACTCAAGCACTCTTATTGCATTTATTTACCGTTTAATAATAAATACTTTTTAATAATAAAAACTTTTTCTTTTATCATATTTTTGATTAATCCAATAATAATAATTCCAACAATATCATATACATGATACATAAATAGAATTTGAAATGATATTTATCTTTGTATTGAAATAGTAAATTGTTTTTATTTTCTATTTTATCAAATGTTTTTATTTTCAATCATTACCTTTGGCAAAGCTAGTTTTGAGAAAAAATCTTATAATTCTAATCTGTAACAATGTGAAACAAAAAATAATTAATATATGCTTAAAGAAAACTTAAAAATATAATATATATTTTAATAAAAAGTCATAATATTTGAAAGTGACAAGAGACAAGGAATAAAGTAGAGAAAGAAAAGTTTTCAAGAAAAATTTTTCTTAACTTGTCTCATGGCACGATTAAAATATTTTATGTTATAGGCAGGCAATCTTCATATTTTTATTTCCTTCATTATTTGTTTGTCATTGACTTTGATTTAATTATCTAGCTTTCTTCAAAATATTACTTCAAATACTTAAAGAAAATGCAATAGAAATAATTATGCTTATTTGAACAAAGCTAATTCGCTTTTGTTTCCTATTTTTTAGCATTAATGGCGCCATTTATGTTTATTTCTTTGCGATAAAAATTATTGTTTTATTCCGATAAGAAGCTAAGTAGAAAAAACAGTTTGGCATCGAATTATTCGTTTAGCTTCAGTAGTTTAAAAATTTGCAAGAATTTTTTCTTGCGTAGAAGGTACAATACATCGAACATTATATGCCACATTATTTTCTTCACCTTCACATAATAATTAATTTGCTTGCCTGGATAAGTAATAATCAAAAAATATGATACGATGCAAATCTGCGGTATCAGCAAACCGAAATTAATAATTGAATGTTCCACCACCTTTGCATTTATTCAGATTGTTTGTTTTTTCCTCACCAGATCTTTACAAAGTAGGCACATATATAGATCGTCTATTACCTGGAATCTCCAAGTTGGCAGAAGTTACGGTGGAACCTAAACTATTCGTTGCCGTACATGTATAAGTTCCGGCATTCTCTGCATAAAAAAAGTACATAATTATCTAACAGAATTATTATCTTCTTCTGTATTTGAATATAATTATTTTATTAAAATAATTTTGTGAAAATATGCAAAAATAAATTAATGCGTATGGAAGAAAGACAAGTATAAAGTATTCATTTTAAAGTAGTCATTTTAAAGTATCATACCGGGTAAAGCTCTCATTATGGTAAGACGACAAACGCCGTTTCTATATTGGATTTCATGGGTCTCAGAATTTTCAACAATTTTACGATCTTTTGACCAAAGAATATTGGGTTGTGGTTCAGCCTGAACGATACACTCGAATCTAGCTGGTTGTCCGCTTACTACCGCGATATCTTTCAATGGCTGTAACAACGATTAAAATTTCTTTTTAATATGATTTTTGATCAGAATTATTTTAAAGTTTTTAATAAAAAGTTATTAATATTTATTAATGTTATTAATTTAACTAAATTTTTTTACCGTAATGAATATAGGAGCTTTTTTTGGTAATATTTCAATATAAGGCTGAATTACTTCTTTACTCGATGATACGCCATTGCTAGTTGCCCAAGGTGAACCTATGGTTGTTGATAATAAAAAATGAAAATTTTTGAAAAATTTTATGGAAAAATATTATTAATAAGTAGTATATGACAATAAAACAATGTAAAGATGGTAAAGTGATTCATGCGCAATCTGGTATAAATGATAGCATAATATTCAGTGGCAAATTATTAGAACCTAAAACCTAAGTGAATGATTGATATGTTAGCATGCATTCAATTTTAAAATGATATTAAGCAATATTAAGAAAGGCTTATTACATTTAATCATTATTAAGTGTATCCACTTATTTCCTAAATTACACTTTATAATATTGTAAATTTGTTAAAGAAATTTCGAGAAAAATCCGAGTACGAAGAAAGCAAGAATGCAGTTTTAATGCAAATTACAGTAGAAGCTATAGAAGTTATTTAAAAATAACGAAAGATTATTTAAATAAACAATATTACATAATAATAATAATATTATTTCACTAATGTATAAAAAACAATCGAAGCAAAGCAAGATAAAAAATATTGAATGGAAAAATTAATAAAGTCAATACACGTCCTCGATGGCAGGTATGTACCTGCAGAATCCACATTGCTAGATGGTCCAGTAGCGCTACTCTGTTTTGGAGAGAGGCTTGGCAGGCTTGGACTAAGAGAAAGTGGGCTGGGCGTTGTGTGATCCCATCTTAATGGCGATACAGAACTAGGTATGACGAGGCTTGGAGGCACCATCAAGCTTTCTTTACCTCCCTTAATCAATTGCTTTTTATTGAGATTTTTCGTGTCTTCAGTTTCAGAAAAGTCGCTTTCCGATGTTGGCTCCCATTTGACAGTTTTTGAGTTTCCGAATTTATTTCCCGTCTTATTCTGGTAGCTCAAAAATGTGTCTTTTTTTACAAAACCATTCGCTTTCTTTTCAGTAAACTCATGGGTTATAGGCACTTCTATATCGCTAGAACGTCTCTGTCCTTGAATAGTCTTTTTGCTGCTTTCAACCGCCTTTTTACCTTCGCCGGGTAAAATGATACCGAATTCGTAGCCAAAATCGTACTTGAAATATATGAGTCCAGTATCCGGATCAATTTGTTTTGTTCCTGTTACATGCTTGTATTATACTAATGTAATTTATTTATGAACTTATTCATGTATACGATATGTTCTATGTTGAAATTGCAGGCAAATCTTAAACTTGTGTGTGTGTGTGTGTGTGTGTGTGTGTGTGTGTGTGTGTGTGTGTGTGTGTGTGTGTGTGTGTGTGTGTGTGTGTTTAATATATATATGAATCACGCAATTACAACGAGCCAAATCTATCTTTTAGACTAAGAAAGATAATATTACCGTGTTCGGAGACTCGCGATTCTTCTCTATAAGTTCTTGGCTCGTTACTATCGGTTATCTTGGAGTCACTAGGATGCTTCAAAATTGGTTTATCATGTCTCAAATCCGATTGGATATCACTTACAAATTTTTCGGTTTTTGATTTGAAACTGCTCGTCATATCACTCATATGACATGACGCGATGTCTGCGAAGATTTCAGAGCTTTGTATTATAGAACAAAGATTTTATTTACTTTTTAAATGAAAAAGAAGAAAAGAAAACTATTTGTGCAAGGACAATTTCTATATATATGATTATATACCCAATGTAATAAAGAACAACTTGAAAGAAGAAAGAAAGGAACAAGAAGAAAAGGAAAATAATAATCAGCCAAATGGAGAACAAACAATTGATAAAACGATAATTGTAAGTGTAATTTGTCTATCATTGTTGTAAATAAAAAACGTATCACCTCTATCAAAAACATATTATAAAAATATTATGTAGCATTGATATTGCTCTTACGGCCAGCTGCTCTTTTTACGTCGTTTCTCGAAATGAATCCGTATTCAGGCGGTGTACCAGGCTGTAAAATATTATCAATCTTTCCAGAAGTTGTATGTTGTTGATATTTTTGGAAATTAATCTTTTTATCTGTATCTTCTCTGCGGATCTGCATCAGCGACATCGTCAGAGGACCGCTGTCAAACTCCATCGGCGATGCAATATATGTCGGTCTAACTGGCGCACTCAAAGATCTTGGAGGCCTTCCTGTAGGTGGTTGAACTCTTCGATAATATGGTTCCTCTGTATCACTATCGGTTGGAACCCATTTTGGTCGAATTCGACTTGAATCTACATCGCTCTCGTAATCAGATTCTCGAAATTGTCCTTGCACAAATTTTTTTGGTTTAGGCACATAATAATTAGCTCTTTGCTGTTTCTGAACAGATGTGGTATTGGTATCGCCAAATTTAATGACACGACTTGTTTGTTCAACAGTAACAATCCTTCTAGCATTTTCCGTTGATTCGTCCATCCTCACGGTTTTTTTCGTCTCTGTACCCATTGCGTTAGTAAACGGTATACTTGTACGTGCCTCATAAAATTGTTGCTGCGGTTGAGGTGGTGCATACGCGATTTCCGGAGGAGAGCCAGGTAGGAGAACCGTTTTCAGTTTTGTTGGCACGACTACTATATGTTGCTTGCGAGACGAACTTGACTCCATTGATTTTCCTATATAAAAAGTTTGTCCGTATGATCTCCTTCAAATCTCTTCTGACAACTCGAGAAAAGAGCATAACAAAAAAAATTAGAGAATAAGAGAATAGAGTAATATCGGTCGGTTTCACTCGTCGCATAGATCTTATTAAAGTCAGAATAATCAGAACTTGACGAGTTTCGATCTTAATCGATTTTGAATGTTATTTTGATGAAAATTTATCGTTGATATCTCGGACTTTTCTCGATCTTACGATGATGAAACCGGTTATAACGAGATAGTGGAAGGCATTTCATAAAAAATACATTTATTGTGCAGAAATAAGTGGCGATTATAAAAAAAGATGAAACTTAAAAATTACTTCAAAATAAAAGAATTAGCATGCAAAGCTAGATAAGGGAATTTGTGCTTGGATAAAGTTTGCAAAAACGATTATACATTATTAAAAGATAAAACAAAATTAAACATTTGTTTGTTAAAGATTTAGCTTGCAATAATTTCCTATTCAAAATGCGTAAAATGATAATCTAATTGGGATTAAACAGTAGTTGTATGCATTTATTACTATTGTCAGTTATTGTTTCTCTTTTTTTCATCACTTACGGCAAATGATTTTTATTATATTGTAACATTATATTCTAACATAAATAAAACTTGCAACACATATATATGTATATAATTATTTATATGCTTATATATATATATATATATAGTTTTTTTTCTAATTTTTTTCTAACATTAATAAAGTTTTTTAATAATGGTATAAAATGTAATAGGCTCGTAAGTCACACAACATTATTATATGTTGATTAAAAAAATAATAGGATATTGAGTCCAATTTAAATGTTAATTTCAATAATACCTGAATCGGCAACATTAAGTTTCGTCGAGCTAACTATATGGCGTGACGATGTTCTTCCATCATAGTCGCTTTCGTAGTCGCTCTCGCGGAAATCACCCTTCACTAATTTTGAAGGATCCGGAGAGATTGACAGAATTTTTTCCGCTGGTTCCAATTTTTTACGTAATTGGTTGAGGGAATATCCCGTTTTCTGCAAATAAATATATTTTTTTAAGATTTTTTATTTAATATATACATTGCGCTACAAAAAAGCACAAACGTCATACACATATTTATTAATACAATCCAATTAAAGTGTTAAAATCTACAAAATATTTCATGATATTTATTAATCAGTTTCTTAGGCAAGCATGAAAAAATAACATTTAAAATCGCACACGGACACGCATTATCGGACCTTTATGGATTCAAATCTGCGCAGACTACTGCTAGTTGCTGATGCGCAACTCTTTTCCAACAAGCTACGTTGTTGTTGAACAGCTTTAGGAATCACCTGTGCACTACAAATAGGTGGTGAGACAAAGGAAGACTCTTCTTTTCGCAAATGATCACTTTCGTATCGATTTTCAAAAGATTTTGTTCTACCCTCAGTGCACGTTGTACGACTCTCCGTGTGAACAATTGCCGAGGGACCGTCACGTTTTCCAAGAAATTTTTGCATAGTTATGACCTTCTGCTGGAATGGCTCATCGGTGTCCGCCATATAACCACTTTCTTGCTGAAAAGTTTTTGTTTTGAACTTTGGAGATTCCGGTTTTTTGACAGGAGATTTTGACACGGAACTCTTTGTACTCGACTGTACATAGATTGGTGGAGAACCGGGTTTCAAAGGAATCAAATTTTGCTGTTGCTGTTTGAGTTCTTTTTCGTGTCGTTTAAATATTATTTTTTTTGTTGGTTTTTCGGAAAATTCTGTAGTAACAAGATATTTAGATAGTGTATGTGCAGTATCTGTAAATTGTGCAGGAGTTTCAAATTTGGAGGGCGGAAGTGGTTCTGGTTCGGTAGATCTTGACCTCGTTGGTTGTTTCGCAATAGGTGCTTTGACTTTTCGATAATGTGGTTCTTCGCTATCGCTTTCGTAAGGTCTCCATTTTGCTTTTGGACGGCTATCGAAATCGGATTCGTAATCACTTTCACGGCTAAAGGAACCTTTAATAAATTTTGACGGAACTGGTGTCAAGAATTTAATAGGTTTTTTGGTTGGAACAAGCGGCGGTGTAATATGTATATCTTTTGGTGGAAGTACGGGATCTTCTACTCTTTTTTCTACTTTTGTAATATGCTCCAATACAGTTTTTTCTTTTGCAACAGCTGGAATATATCCAATTTCTGGAGGAGATCCTGGCTTGAAAGCGATCGAGTCTACTCCTGTAGACTCCGTCTCCATAAGACAATGTGATGTCGCAAGCACTGGTTTTGTGACTGGTTCGACCTTCTTTACCAAACTAGGTGCTTTCAACTCTTTGTCTTCTGTCCAACTTTTCGAGCTGAAATCTTTAAATTTTTGTATTGTTTCAGCTTTTTCAGTAACGTATTTTTCGAATAAAGCTCTTTCTTGCACAGTATTTACAGTATGATCGACTTTAATTGTCTCGGCATTATAGATTATTGGACCTAATAATTTTGACGCGGGCGGAGATGTTTCCACTATCTTTTCAGTGAACTTTTCTTTGCTGCACCACGATTGTTTCTCCACATTGGCGGATGATTCTGTACCAATTCTTTTTATTCCGTCTTGCGGTGTTTCTTCAACCGTCTGCTGAAATTCTCTTAAAGTGCTTTTGTATTCATCAACAGGAATATTCCATTCATATTTCTGAATAGATTTTGTTTGTGGTGGCCATGATTTTCTATTTGAATCTGCGTATTTTTTTGCCCAGGATTTTTCCATCGCCAGTGCATCCGCAGATGGTTTTGGCGATGTAGATCTCAAAATCTCTTGCTGACTAGAAGCAGCTGAATGACATCTGTATTCTGATAGATCCGTAGACACATGCGATTTGGTTTCTACGTCCGATGATGATGACCACGGTCTGATAGGAGAAAGACTTCTCAAAATAGACGTTGAAGCGTATTTCCATGGTTCCAATTTTTCTTCTTTAAAATATTTGCTTTCCTTCTTCTCGTACGTATCCTTCTTCCGTACGCATGTCTCTTCAAGTGTTTCTTTTTTTTCAAGTTCAAATGATGGTGGTATCGTAAATGCGGAAATAGGTTCCGCAACTTTGATAGATTCTGATACTTTTGGAGTAGACGTAGGAAAGATCTTTACACCTCCGATTGGAGCATCTATCGGAGATAGTGTCTTATCAAAAGATTCTTGAAGCTGCTTTGCCTTGACGAGTATATCAGGTTGTTTTTGTCTCTCTTCTGGTTTTGGCATAAAGCATATCTCGGGAGGTGGTTCCGGTACAAGATCGAAACTTTTCGTTATCGTTTCAGAATTCTTCGTCTGAATTTGTAGCTGTGAAATAGACGAATCCATATTTTCCTCTACAGTTTTTTTTATCTCCATTGAAGGTAACTTAGGACTCTCGTATGGAAATTCAAATAGTTTATTTTCCACTCCACGACACGCTGATCCTTGTTCTAATTTGGTAAAAATATCTTGAGCGATCTTCTTTGTTATTTGAAACTCTGACGACCTTACTTCCGGTTTCTTTGCTTCTTGAAAATTAGTTGCTCGTTCATAATTCTTTGTTAATTTTTCAACTTTCGCTTCTTGAACTTGTCCATCTTCTGTCAGCTTAATCATTTCCTTTAGCCCTTTTGGTATTACTTCACTTTCTTTCGTAATGGATTCGAAAAAGCTCAGTGCATCTTTTTTAGCAATCGTAGAAGTTTCTACATTATCATTCTCAATCGTTGATTTTTCCTCCGTTCTTATTAAAGGCTTCGTAACATTTTCTTTGTCACGGTCGATTCCCTTTGTCGCGATCATTCGCTCGGTTCGAGGTTTGGATTCTACAATGGATGGAGTTTTATGTTCCAGTTTCATATGGAACTTCTGTTCTGATTTCGTTTCGGTTTCATGAGATTCGATTATAGATGAGATGGTTTCTGATTTACTAGTCTTTATTTCCGGTTCGTTGATCTTTTTCACGGAGTCAATTGTAGTCGATGTCATAATAGGCTTGGACAATCCAATTAACTCGATCGCTGTCATTGGTATTCGTTCGCTCGTTAAAATGCCTGATGGTATCTCTTCTTTTTTTCCTTCAGACTAAATGCAAGTATATAATTTTACAAGTATTTAGAAACAGTAAATACTATTGATTCAGAACATTAAATTTCATTCTATTACTATTATGTTGTTGTAGAAATATTATAAAAATATTATTAAAAAACTTGCTTATATAAAAGATAAATTACCTGGACGACATTTTTATCTTGGATGTTTTCATAAATGACAGTCTTATGTACTTCAACCATGGTTTCAGGCTTTGGTTCAAAAACCGCAATATCAGCAATACTCTGCGCCTCGCCACCGGCGTTCGTCGCCCGTACCATGTATTTGCCGGCATCTTCTTCTTTGACTACACACACACACACACAAATAGATTAATAAAATAAATTTTTTAAACGTTATTAATAATTATAAAATAAAAGGGTAGCAAATAAAAATTTATTCAAAATCGTATGAAGAGAATATGTGAACAGAAATGTACCTTTGTCTATGAGCAACGTGTAACAATTTCCTTGTTGAATAATTCTTAATTTTTGTGGTTGTTCATTGATCGGCACATCATTTTTATACCAACTAACTGTTGGCTCAGGAATACCAGTAATTTCTACTTCCATAATAACACGATCTCCTTTCTTTGCTACTTGAGCTTTGAGGCGCTTGCCGAAAACCGGAGGAAATATTGTTTCTAAAATTATACATAAGCAGTGAATTCTTACACATTATATAAATTTTATATACAATTTCTTCTTTGATTTATATANATACGATTATTTTATACTTTTGCTATTTACTTTTAACAACCAAGTCAGCCGTGCTACTAGCATTTCCAACATCATTGCTCACTGTACAAGTATAACGTCCAGCATCTTTTACAGTGACATTCTTCAGTTCCAATTTTACGTGATTGTGAGCATAACTAGTTTTTAAATTATCTTTCAATGTCAACTCTTGACCATTCTTCGACCAGAGAATCGTCGGTTGTGGAAAACCTGAAATAAATTAAAAATAGCCGAAATGATGAAAAAGGTAATTATAAATATGTTGACAAAAAATTGGAGTTTTCAAATATAAATTACATGATTTTAAATATAATGTGAAACACACTCACCATCAATGATACCTTCGAGAACTACATCAGTTTCTTGATCGACAATCATTCCTGTAATCGGCGAAATGAATCTTGGTGCTATTAGTTTCCTAGATGGTTTTTGAATTTGATTTGTCTTAACATCATGTTTCACACCTTCCGTTTCTTCAGACACGAGAACGGTTTTCTCTTGTCTCATCTCGCCAGGCTGTTCTTGTATGATTTTTTCATACTCTTCAATCTTGTGAGACTGAAAGATAATATTTATAATTGATATATTATATACTACATATTATTTTTATAATCGATATATTATACAATATTTATATGCGTTTGTATGTAATCATATATATCATGCATATCATGTTTATATGCGAATGTTTGGTGTAAAAATAAAGCAAGCGAAAGCTATATTTCTTTCACAAAAATATTGTATAAAACAGATTTAAGTATTAAATACATTTACCTGTACAACAGGTGGTGCTCCATTTTCTGAAGTGGACTGTTCAGAACTTTGCACAGTTGTTTTCGTGCAAACGCTGGTAGGTTCCTGTCCAGATTGTGATAAAGTGGAAGTCATAGTAGACGATAAGAATTCCTTTTTCGTGGACATTGTTGAAGAATGTGTGACAGTCGACGACATTTTAGTCAGCACCTGACTCTCACTACCACCTTCGTGATATGTTTTCTCACTCGAAAAGTGTTTATCGCTACTGCTCGCAGAATGCATATTGCCTGCAGGAAAATGTGGAATCAACTCGAACACTTTTTTGACTTCACTTGCAACCGATTTCACTGATCCACTATCTGAAAATCAATTCAATTATATCAATAAAACAATTACATTCTACTGATATATAGCTAATAATAAAATACGCTTTAAGAAATATACAGCCAAGATATACACCAATATTCCGATTAATAATTAATTATAAAAAATAAAAAAACAATACATTCCAGTTGTCATTAAAAAGTTTATTTTTTATAAATTAGCTTTATTATCAATATTATAATTATAACTTTAGTGTTTCTTTCTTTTTTTTTGACTGTTTAGACAATAACTGTCAAACTTATCAAATAAGTAAAAAAAAAATTGTGTTAAATGCGAGAATTGTTTTGACGTAATTATATCAAATTATGTTTATTTTTATTTTAATTAACATAGTATCCACTTTGTGTAAATGTAAGATGTAAAGAAATCAAGAATATTGGAGTGTACCAACCGCACATCGAAATTCTACCAGCGAAGTAACGAAATACTTTGCCTCCGATCCACGACAGAAATAGTATCGTTCACCTAGTAATAGGTAAATCGAGCACTCGGCTGCAATATATAACCCAAGACCCAATTTATCGTTGTCATTCTAATGATGCGCGCGTATTATGTTCGATATCCAATCATTTTAGACTGTTTCATACAGTTACTTATATCTTGTGCTCTTTTTATTTATTAATTAATTAGACATAAATTAATAAAGATCATACATCAGAGGCCATGCATCATTAGAGTGTTTCGTGATTTTTAAAAGCCTTTTTATTTTTAAATGTATAAATAGTTAAATAAAATATTCTGATTCTATTGATATAAACTGATATATTCTAAGGTAATAACTAGATTTTTGTATTGTATCATAATCTTATAAAATTATAAAGATGATAAACGCACATATCGAAAATTATCAAAATGAAATATTAACGAGAATGATGTTGCTACAAAAATATATTTGTATCTTTCGACGGATCATATTGCGCTGAGTATACGTATTCGATAAAAATAACACGGTTTCTATCTTGTAAAAAATCAGAGAAAAAGAGATGGAAGAGAAGAAAAAAAATGACTCGTCTTTGAAGTATTCTTAAATTTTTCCTTTGTAAAATATGATATTAAATTCTTTATCGATTCTTATACTATTTAATGTTTTAATATTTTGCGCGAGCAAGAGAGAGAGAGAGAGAGAGAGAGAGAGAAGAATTCATGTTGTAAATTTATATGTATATTCAGGTCATGCTATAAATGTGACATATGAAAGCAGTACCAACCAACTCAATGACAGATCAAATACATTCAAAGCAAAAATAATCAAATTTCAAGATATGCTTTCTTTTTTTATTTCCTCAGTGAATAGCTATTTTATCTATCGTTCAAAATTTTGAATGAGCCATCATTGGACTGGGCAATACGATTTATATTAATAACTTGTGACACCGTTGTACTTTCTAATATTATTTTCAGCATTTTACAAAAGAATATTAAAGAATTAAAATAATCATGTTATTGCAATATTGTAAAAATAAAATGAGTTGTTAATAAAAAGAGCAAATAAAATATAAAGTAAAAATGTGTACATGATATTAACTTACCAATTTCGATTTTAGCACTACAAATCGCTCTACCAACCGCGTTCTCCGCTACGCAAGAGATAGTACCGGCATGTGCATCTCCGACTGCAGGAATTGTCAAAACTTGTCGATCCCCACTAACAGAAACTAGAAAATCTTTTCCATGAACCGGCCGCTCATTAAACAACCACTGAATCTGTAAAAAAGAATCTTAACTGATTATTATTATTATTATTATTATTATTATTATTATTATTATTACAAGTTCTGTTGTTTTTTTAATCGTAAAAAAGTAAAAAATGAAGCATATTAGACATATATACATGTATCAAAAAAATATGTATGAGGGTCTACATTTCCGCTATATTCGACAATTTACAATTTTGAGGAGATGAAAAAGGCGTTAACGAAGTACATGGTACCTCTAAGAAAAGTGCTTCACGGTGCTTCACATCACATCGAAAGTTCCATCTTATGCTGCGCGGCGCGACTGCAATCGAGCTTTTCACACGAAGTATATTGTTCGCGTTTAAATATAACTCGTTGGGCACAAAATTACTTTTACCCCATCCTGACAGGCCGGCCAACCTCTCATCTAGATGTTGTTTACGTTGTGACCAATGCAAATTTTAAAACGCTAAGATTTTAAGAATCACAAATCAAGTGATCTTGCTTACGTTCATTATGGCATTTGAAGCAATTTTACAAAATACGTATGACATAATATTTTATTAAGTTTGCTCTTCTACAACGTTTGATATTGCTTACGTTTGTCATTGCTTATATTAGAAAGCTGTTTATTTTATTAATTAGATATAATTATTATGATTCAACTCGCATTATTCTTAATATTATATTATATACTGTAATATCCGATTCTTTTAATTGCAGTGCTTTTCTTTGTACATAATAACATTTATAAAGCTTATTTTGTCAAGAATAGACATAGTAATATTATCGTTATGTTTACACAAATTTTAAATTAACAAGAGTTTTAAAAGTTAGACCACTAATTTTTTCAGCCCTGTTAGGATTTTTCAGTATAGCTGACTTTTAAAAAAGATATGAAGATTTGTTTCATCATGCGAGAACATAAATATATAATTTTGTAAAGAAAAATGCGTTTAATTTACCTTAGGAGAAGGTTTACCAATGACGATGCATTCGAATTTTGTTGAAACTCCTTCGACTATTTTTCTATCCTGAAATGTTTCTTTGAATGTTGGTCGAATCAATCTTTCTTCCATCTGGATAAATTCTTCGTTCCTTTTAAAATCACCAAGCGATTTCACAACCAATCTGGCAAAAGCTTTTGCCTCGCCATATATATTTATGGCTTTCGCCACGTAATTGCCTTTATCTTTCGGTATCGTTGATGAAATTTTCAAAAAGGCTGTTCCATCTTTCCTTTCTCCAACCTATTGCGTTGTAGCAATATTAAATAAAATGTATTATATGCCAAATATATAATTATGCTCACCAAAATTCTTTCATTATAAATCATTTCACCGTCATCCGAATACCATCTTAAATCGGGTTTAGGTTCTCCAATTACGACACATTCGAAAATTGCATCTTCGCTTTCAGCCACCAGCAAATCCGTCGGAAGTTTGACAAATTTCGGAATGGAACTACTGGCAAAAGGTTCTTTCTTTTCTTTTACTTGATTGATTACATTTGAGATGCGAGATGCCGCTAAAAAATGCAAGAAAAGGTATCATATATAAAATATTAAATTTTTAATTAAAAGAATATAATATACATACGCGTAATTATTAATGTACATTGACTAGACGCTTTGCCACCAGAATTAATAGCAACTACTTTATATACACCAGAGTCATCCAAAAAAGCTTCATGAATAATTAATGAACACCGATCACCTTGGAAGAGTAATTGGAAATCTGACGACTCTTTTACAGGCTGTTCGTTGTGGTACCAAATTACCTAGAAAGTTACAAAATTAACGAAAAGAGAAATGTAAAGAGAATTGTAAATTGAAAAAAATTTAGAAATAGATAAAATTTACCTCTGGTTCAGGCTGACCTACAATCACACAATCTAGCCTAGCTGATTGTCCTTCTTGAATTTTAAGATCCTGCAAAGATAACTGAAATTTCGGGACTATTGGTTCTGTGTCGCTACAAACAAAATCGGATTCGCTGGTTTTGTGAAGCAAACGTCCTTTCACAGAAACGGTACAAGATACGATGGCTTTTCCGATTTCATTACTGGCAGTCACCGTGTAAGATCCGGCATCCTTCGGAAAAGCTTCCATAATGGTCAAGCTTGTTCGAGCACCATCTGTTTGAATCTGAATACGCAATGATTACATTATGATTATGCTAAATGTATCAAAACAATTGTGGCTTATCTTACTTTGTGATATTTGCTTTCTTCAATTAACTTTCCATCGTGAGTCCAGATTAATTCAGGAACTGGATCTCCATTCGCTTCACATTCTAGTTTCACTCTTTGCCCTATCCTGGCCATAGCATTCGCTAATGGTACCACGAAATATGGCTTCTTTTTAGAAATTTGCGCGGCTAAAATTAATATTTAAAGTAAGTAAAAAGAAAATACATTTTTTTAATGCGACGCTACTAATATCGATATTAAGAGACAAGAGACTTACGTTTCACGTCTAGAAAAGCGGTAGTAGACAACTGTCCCCATTGATTTGTAGCTTTACAAGTATACAAAGCTTTGTCTTCCAAGAAAACTTCATCGAATTTTAGAACAGCTTCTCCATTATTAAAAGTAATAATATAGTCCGGAGAATTATCTATGTTGATATCATTTTTGTACCATTGTACCGTTGGAAGAGGATTTCCTTTAACAATGCACTCCAATTTATGAGAGTGTCCTTCCCTTGCAAAAGAGGGCTGTAATTCTTTCACGAAAACGGGAGCATTTGATTGTTCTTCCGTAATTTCTGCATTAAAAATTTTCAATATAAACAATTAAATATCGATAAATAATAAAATATCGATGTATGTGCTCTTAATGAAATTCGCATGTAAATCAAGTTACCTTTAACATTGAGAATGGCCGATGTTTCGACAGAGCCGTGAATATTAAACGCACGACAAGTGTATTTAGCAGAATCCTCAGCAAATGTCTCTTCTATTTTTAAAGTACAAATGCCGTTTATATAAGTTGTTAAATAATCTGGATTATTCAAAATCGATATTCCATCTTTATACCATACTATTTCTGGTACCGGCTGACCAATTAGATGACATTCAAAATTGAATTCTTTGCCTTCTTGAACCGTCGCATCATTCAAAGGAACTGTGAATTCTGGAGCTAATGAAACAAGTTTGTTTGCTTTTTTAGCACATTCGTGTAATTCGTCAATTCGTATTTCTTCTGATGTAAGTTTTCTTGATGGACTAGTTTCCTTTCGAATAACTGGAACATTTTTCTCGACTTCCATCTATAATTATAAGCATAAAGTTATAATAGTTATTATTTAACATAACATAATTTAACATAACATAATAATTATTATTTAATTAAAATATACCGTTTAAAGTACCTTTTGAAGAACATGAATTTCTTTCGTTGTCACAGCAGAAGTAATTGTTTCTTCAATTATGGTCTCATCAGTTTGGGCGGAAACGGAATGAGAGATGGGAGAAACAATTTTTCGTGCTTCGTCTTCTTTTAATTTTTTTATCTCTACCGCAGCTTCATCCAGAGTCTCAATGACAAGCTGCTCCGCAAGTTTTTTCGCGTTTTCTGCTTCTATCTTTGCAACTTCCGCCGTCTCTATTTTAGCAGCTTGTAGCTTTTTATCAGCCTCTAATTTTTCGATTCGTAGCTTCTCTCGAAGATCCATGGCATTTTGTAAATTTTGACTCAGAGTACGCAACTCGGAAGAAATAACTGCGAAGGAATCTAGCATTTGCCGATTCTCTACTACCACTTCGTTGAATTGCGGAAGTCTGTCTGTACCTAAAACATTATGTTGCAAACAGATCATTTTTCATATTTATTTTATTTGTTTGATATATCCTTTTTCATAATTATGCCACTTTTACCGAAAACTATTGTCGACAGTTGTTTCAGCTTCTCAATTCTCTCTTCTTGTTGCTCTTCACCTGGCTTTATATAAGTATCAATTTCTCGCAATAAATCGACAGCTTCTTCAGGCACTTTTACGGCTGTTGCTTTACGTGCAACAATCATCAAAAGTTTGCTACCTTCCCGAAACCATTGTTTAGCTTCTTCTAAGAGCACAAAATAATCAATATTTAAATTCATTCTCTTCTTGGTATCTTTAACCTGTTTCCTCAGATGATCCCATCTCTTTCGCAGAAATAAAATTTCATCCGTCACTTGTGGAGTTAATGGAACAATTGTTTCTTCTGTTTTTTTCACAAAAGTTTCAATTCTTTCTTCCAAAATCTAGTAACAAATATATAAAATAACATTACAATCTTCTCGTAATCTTCTTATAATCGCAAGATTTTATTATTTTAATAATATTATTTACCGTTATCGTTTGTTCAAACTGTTCGAAAGCAGCCAGTGTCACTTTTGATATTGACAGATTGTCACCAATTCTTCCCTCCATGTTTTTTAATTGTTCATTTAATTCACGTAGATCGGAATTAATCTTTTCAATATCATCTTTAAAAATGCAGAGATGTCGATGTTTTTCAAGATAATTTGATGTTTCTGTTTGAAACAATTCAAATTTGACACTCACAGAATCTATCGTGTGTTTTAGTTTTTCAATATCTTGTGCTGATTCTAGCGGTTTTTGCAGTCTAATACTATGAATTATTTCTTCAGATTTCATACGTATTTGTAGTAAAGATTCCGTAATAAACATTTTTAATACGTTAAATTTGTTTAATGAACTATCTATATCAATCAACTTTGTAGAACTTGATGTACGTTCAACTTCTTGCTTTGCTTCATCAATTTTACGCTCAATCTTAAAAGCGACGAATAAAGAATAGTTTATATATTTATAGTTTATATATTAACAACATATGTATAGTTAAATATTGTGTATTTCGCGTTTAAAATATTTAAAAATCTGTCTTACCTCCTCGAGATTCCTAAAGATAAAAATTAAAGATTCTAATAATATCTCGTAATCTTTGATGATAGTGTCCACTTTTTTATGCATTTGCATGAGTCTATCTAAAATCTGCTCGGTTGCTTTAGTTTCGCCTAATTTAATTATTTTAATGAAATATGTTTTGTTAAGTGCAACAATATTATAGCATAATTATAGCATAAATATGTTCTGATTACCTCTTTCGATAAATACTTGAATGCTTTTTATTCGAACATCCAATTCCTGAAGAGCTTTGTTTAATTCAGATAGAATCCGTTTCCTTACAATTTCCAAATTATCCAAAATATCAGCTATTCTAGAAGATTGTGTCGTTATCAATGGATATAGTGTCATTTCAAATTTTGTAATCCACGCTAATGTCTGCAATAGAATAAATCGACAGTAATGAAAATTAGCAAAAAAGAATAATAAATAAATGACACAGATGCTTTTACAAGCATTTTTCTATGCTTTCTTTTTTGTCTTATTTTAAATATAAAATAAATTAAACATGAATTTTATAAATACACACACACGCACACATATACTCATACACATTCATATATAATCTTGAATCTAAGGTAAAATATATAGTGAATAACAATACAAAATTTGGTAACACGTAAATTATAGAAATCACACCTTTGTACTTTCTTTTATTTTTTGTTCACATTCCATTCGCCTTTGTTTTATTATTTGGGCAGTAGTCTGCCATTTTTCCCATGATTCTGTTATAACTAATCGTTGATTGGCAAACTTTTCTAAAAAATTCCGAACACACAGACAAGCTCGCGATACATCGAGATAAACGTCATCAATCTACAAGAAAAGGATGCAATATTTGTACAATATTTTAAAATTTGTTAAAATAATAGTATTAGATTTTCTTATTAAAAATAAAAAATTAAAGAATACTTTATGAGCTGCTTACGTTGTTTGTTTCATTGAGAAATGTTTTTGCACGATTATCAAGCTTTTTATAAAGAGGCTCAAAAGATTTCCATTTTCCTTCTAATTCATTAAACCTAGCCTCATCTAACATAGCTGTATACTTTTTCAATTCATTATCGATAGAAGTTATTTCATAAGTAAGTTCTTCCACAATTTCATGAAACTCTATATAAATGATACTCAATTCGATTCTTTTTATCATTGTAATCTTTGTTTTCGTCCATTCGTCTTTAAGATTTTTTATCTTTAATCGTAACTCATATTTCTGCATTTCGTCCAGGCGTTCCATAATTGGAAGAATTTCCAATTCTAAATGATCTACTTCCTCACTTTTATTTTCCAATTCAGTCAACAATTGACAATGAATTTGACGAAAATCGCATGCCATATCCAAATCACTACCCATATCTTGATGCTTTTGAAGAAATACTTTGACGATATTAGTTAGCCAAACTTGTAATGCATCGTAATTATCTAAAAACGTAGCAAGTATTCTTGAAACCTCCAAATTTTCTTCTTTATGAGCCGTGCACCGTTCCATCAAGGAAAGTTTGCGATTTTTTAATTTTTCTATAGTATTTTTTATACCCTAAACATATATTTGACATATATATATATTTGTTGCCATATTACTCAGTCGTTACATTACTCTTATCTTTAAATAAAATATTACAACAAATAACAAAGATTACATCATTAATAAAATAAAAAATTAATAAACGTACAATATTTGTACATGTACTTATAATATTTGTACATGTTAGTGATGTAACCGTCTTATAACAACAAATATAAGCCTCTTATTGATAACTTAATGCATAATAAATACAATTAATTAATAATAATAAATCAATTAATTAATTGATTAATCTGACCTCGGTACCAGGTGCTTCTCTTCCCGTGATATCTAGTAGCGCATATCCTTCTGACAATGGCTTTGAAGTTACGTCTTCTATCGTAGTTACTGTCTGTGCATGAAAACGTACGAGTCGTGCAGAATAAGAAGGATATTCCGCTGTCATTAACTGAATTTCTAGCTGATCCAGTTTTGTGATAGCCTGATTGTATTGATTAATATTATCAATAGTAATCAAATTTAAATAGATTTAAATACGCGATATTCGATTAAATTATAAAAAACTTTATTATTTCTGATTAGTTAATTCACTATAGATAATTAGAAATTTTGGAAACACTCACCGATTGTGCAAAATCGAAAAAAGCCATTGCCCTATTCAACAATGCATTGTATTGATCTAAATCATTAATATAATCCGCAGCGGTGCTAAGAATCGCATACGCCTGTTCAGTCGCTTGTTCGCCTGCAAAGTGCCTCGATGACACTAATCGTTCGGTCGATTTCGTAATTTTAATAGCCTTATCTTGAAATTCCTAAAAAAACATAAGCTTTTCTTTTAAGAGTTACTTTGTACAGTATAGTATATATATCACAAGAATCCCAGGAAAGTACAACATTATCTAATTATCTTTAATGATATTAACTAAATTGATTTCTTTTCAGATACCTTTGCTTCGATTTGCAACTTTTTTAATTCAAAAAGAAGTAATTCTGCACTAGATACAGAATCTCCCAATTGATCGCAACTGCTCTCTAACGTAGCGATTCTATCATTGAGAACTTCTTCGAGATCACGAAGATCAGTCGCAAGCAGTGCGAGAGCAAGGCATTGCTCCAATTGAGTTTTTCTACTACGAAAAGATGTCTCGATCAGTCGTCTTCTATCGTGAAGTTCTTCCAGCCATTTTTCAACTTGCAATATAGCTAACAAAATATTCTTATATCAGAAATCTTAATTTTATAGTACGAGGAGTGTTCAAAAAGTAAGTTTCCCTAGTCTGGCAAAAAAAGAAAACACAATTTATAGGCTAAAGTAAAGTAAAGATTTATTGTTTAACTCCTTAACTATTTTTCTACATAGTCACCTTGGACTTGAATACATTTTTCATATCTATTTTCAAGCTTTAACAATCCTTGTTTATAAAAATCCGTGTCCTGTTTTTTAAAAAATGATTTTACAAAGTTTTTGACTTCATCATTTGAATTGAAATGATGGCCACCC
>JANQDE010000020.1:85098-146296 GCA_037157785.1 Cephalotes varians
GATACCGGTTTGTTAGATTATACGAATGTGCGTATCCATGTCGAGAGATCTCTCTTATGTTAGTTCGATATGAGTTTACCGAGATTACCCAATCTACTTATTAATTAATTTTTTAGGATCCGCTATACAGTTTGATGTAATTTAAATTGAATAATTTATATTAGGATAAAAATTTATATGCATAAATAATTCTCATCTTTCAAATTGTACATAAGATTAAATATTTAATTTTATACGTTAATAAAAAATTTGTTTTATTTTCTGGCCTTCTTTTCCTGAGAAATATTCGAAGTAATAAAAATTTAAATTTGTAATTAATAAACGAAACGCTTAAAATGTAACTTGCATGTATTGTGATAAATACTTCAGAATTCATTGTATATAAGATGGATTTATCTGATCATGGTGGCATGTAATGGGAGTTGCTGTACCTAGCGGTTAAATTTATCCTTCGTAAAGCTTTGGGAGATTCAGCGAATACCTAAAACGCTTACGGTTTCGAGAGGACTCGGAAATAGCTATAGACCGAAGCAACCGAATCCCGAAATACCTACACCATAATATCATACATGAAATCGCAATGGAGTATTATTTTTTACTAAGAATTATTTGAATGAAACAGTCCATATTTCACTTTGAGAAATATTTTCAAGTTGTATTTTCTAAAATTTCTAAATAAAATTAATTATTAATTAAAAGTACTTGACAGAGAACAAGAATAAGTATAACAATAAAAAATATAAAATATAAATTGAGACGCATGTGTTTCTTACTTGAAGTAAAGCGATTACTACACGCGTTTCTTCGCTTTGCACAGCTATGGTACTTATAGTAGTAGTTGGGGAGATGACTTGTTGCGGCGTATCCTCGTCTCTTTGCATCACAATTTCCGAATTCGTCTCAATGGATCCTTCGGAATGCATGTGTGCCTCCATCGAGTCAGGACCATCCACCATCATTGTTAATTTTATCTTTTGTGCGATAAAACGTTTCAGATCTGTGTTAGTAGACTAAGCGATTGATAATTATATTCGCGACATAATTATGTGGTGAAATACTCACTGGATATTGATATATGCTATGAATTGAGCAATGATTGACAATATACTGCTGAAAATTAAGAGAGTGTTACGCGACATCATAATAACATTATACATTTTGACCGGACACAGTGATTTCAATGCCTGATGCTAAATATATTACAGTGACGTACGTCGATCTAAAACGCGACACAATAAACATCTAGCTCATCGATATTTTCAAAGATTTTACAGATGAAAAATAATATTATTATATAATAATATTATATAATAATATTAACATATTTTTCAATTGGCGCAATTGTCTTCTTTGGTTGACTTGGTTATTTTTGACACTTTTTCAAAGATGTTGGCAAAAGTTCCGTCAATGTAAGACTGGAAATGATTGCCTCGGTGATGCAAATAGACGAATCAAAGATATCTCGTAAAATTTTCCTTTGCGACTCGATATTTTTTTAAAATGCTTCCCTTCTTGATTTCTTAAAATATAAAATATAAAAGAAATTCAAATTCTCATTAAAATCAGAATATTTTTTCTATGCGAAAAAAGAATAACATTTTTCAACAACTTGTTAATTCACAATCAATTGATAAAAATGTACGCTTGCTAGATTAAAAAAATCTGTTTTTTTCTTTCTGATACAACATATATTTTATATAGATATCTTTATACGATGACGTCATCTACAGAGACGAACAAATAGTTGAATAAAACCGGACTGACTGGTAGCGTTTTTTCAATGACAAGTACATCATGGTGAAAACCATGTGTAATCAGAGATGATTCGATAGAAAAAAGATCAGTTAATTATTTGTTATGAAAAGTATTTTATGTTTTTTTATTGAATAAATTTGTGATTTTTTTTATTATGTTAGAGGATTGTTTAATTATTTACAAACAATTTGATTGACAAACAATTAATTTTTTATATTTTAAAGAAATTTTCCGATTAATATATATGCCAGGCAATTAGTACAAATTTGCGGCATTTCAACATTTAATGCATAATTATGAATTATCTATATAATATACATATATATATATAATATATATATTTATCTGTTATAATTTAAATTAATGTTTGACAGGTTTTCTCTTAGATTTTTCTCTGTAATCCTTTTAAGTTATAATTAAAAAAATGGAAAAAACTTCTTTGCTTAATTTTGTTTTCGTTTCTCTTAACAAATTGCAAATTTATGGTTTTTGACATTTTAATCTAATATGCGATACACCAAGTTATATTTTTTATGAAAATGTTTATTTTTTCGGATCATAATTTTTACTTGGCACGATAACGATCACCTAAATTCGATTCGCGTTTAAGCGGCGTTGTTAATAATAATGACGACAATAACACTCGCTTGACACATGTCACGAGTGTATCACGTCACCAGCCGATCGGTTGCAGTAACTAGCCGAACCAAGACTGAACCGGCATAGCGCGGCACGGCCTCCGGCCTCCGGTTAGCCTCCGGCCGGCTGCCTCCCGCTCACCTTCGTTGCATTCGTCGAGCACGATCTACAGAGCAGAGTTGCGCAGGGCAGCAGCGTCGAACGAAAGTGGAATTGTCGTAAATGAAAGAAGATTGTTGGGTGTAATAGATCACCCGATATATTTCATATGGGATTCTATCTCGTTAAAAATTGTCAATATCTTTTTTTAAACATTATTTATTTATAAAAATAATAAATGCGTCATGCTATACATACTAAAAATCCATAGCGTATTATAAGTTTTATTTATAATAAAGTTACAAACAGCGAAGCATAAAAAATGTGCAGTTAACGATTCTTAATTCTTTCAATCCCGCCGATTCTATGTGATATGTGATATTTTCAATATGAATCATATGATTCATTCACATAAACGTCTTTTTCTTTAATCAATCAAAATCGTGAGACCTATATGTTGGTAATATTTATTCTCATCAAATCCTTTATGTAAAGTTCATCTTCATCAAAGCTGTAAATAATGTTTGGCTATAAGGATTAGATAGACAGATAGATGAATTGTATTTGATTAATTATGACACTAATAAAGAAACAAGAACATTAAGGACATTTAAATAAGAATTATTTCAAACACATACCAAGCAGCTAGCACACGCGTTAAAATGTGATAAACAAAGAATTTGAAATGAAAGAAGTCGGTCAAGCATTGGTCAAAAATAGTGGCTTCGTCATCACAATTATATTCGCGAGCTCGATTAGACTTACCTTTCTTGCTCTTTCAAGAAAATCTTCGCCTTCCAAATTATCATCCTTCTTCATCGATGCTATTTCAATTCCGCTATCCTCGTGATGTTGTAAAAGTTCTTGCGAAGACAACGGTACATCCTCGTATTCTCTCAAATTAGAGCATGTGTTTCCATTCATTACATGTTTTCGTATTTTCGTCAGTTTCGTTGCAATGTTTTGATCCGCTTGCACTTCTTTTGAACTTTTGTCAATATAATTTTTAGATTCATCTGTTAAAAAAAAGAATTAATAATAAACTAGTAAATAAGTATATTATTATTCATCATTATATATACGTATATTATTACATATATGCTACATACAAAAATTAAAAATTAAAAATATTAAATATTAAAAGCTATAAAATACTGACTAAACGGAGACAAATCAAGATGATGGTGAATGTCATCTGTTTTTTCACGCGATTCTGCATCTAGTACACGTTCCGCATTTTGGATATCTTTTATGTCAATATGTTGCCGATGATCTTGCATGGTATTTGATATCACTTTGTAAGAAGCTATGCCTAATCGAATATCATGTAAAACGCGCAAAACAGTTGTCTCGGTAACTTCTTTTACAATTCTGTTTGACCTTTCCTGCACAAACAATTCATAACTTGTAATAAGAATACGTAATAAGCTCTATGATTCGCAAAGATGACAAATACAAACAATTCAAAGGTATTATAATCAAAACTATCACGCGGCTTGATACGAGAATCAAATGAAAATTAAAGTAATAAGTTTTAAAAAATATGTACGTATATTTTCCCTCGAGACAGATATTTTACCAACTGGATTATACGACATACATTCATAATTTTATCCATTGTTTCCATTCGTGCCATTGGTTTTATTCCGCTGATAGTGGAAATATTTGATGTTGTTTCAGCAAATTTTTGATTTTCATTGATTGCAAATGTTAGTTTAGGCTTTTCCGTGGTCCATCTATAAATTGCAATTTTCTGTATTGATAAAAGATTTCGTTGCAGTTATGTTGCAAAATAATTGCATTGATTGTTATTGATTTTAATTGATATTTAAGATTTTATTTGATAATTAAAAGAAATTCGATACCTAGTGGAACTAGAACATGTTACTACGGGTGCAATAATAGAAAGATCTTCGCATTCCGGCGATGTTATGAAAGATTCACTTCTCGAACGCGGAGGTGGAGTTGTTGAACATTCGGTCGCTGTTGTATAATCCTCCACATTATATTCTCCTGTTGCACTTTCGCTATGAGAATTTTCGAGAAGTTCCTATAAAAATAAAAAAAAAGTAAAAGTATTTTAAAATTATTTTAAAATGTTTTTCTAAGAGAAACGAAAGAGAGCTATTTGTAAATCAGCATTAAAACATATTAATATACCTTAGAATTAAAATCTTTATTCTCTTTCGATGTTTCGACGTTCTCTACGGAATGAGGGCCGATATGAAATGATCTGTCATCAAATTTTTCCGTCATAGAAGTAATAGATTTAATTACATCAGATTTGATTCTTGTAGCTACAATTTCCGAAGTTATTGGATGCATTTGAGCATTTACGGACACGGTTGAAGCTGTCATATCCGACATCAATGCAGTCGTGTTAGAAGCCGTATGCATGGACGCGCTTGACGGCGACATAACAGATATCGAGAGCAAGGACGAAGCAGAAGACGTCACAACGGCAGGAATAGACATCGGTCGAGTTCTAGCTCCAGCCTCACACAGTCTCGCATCCAGTTTTTCCGCGAGACGCGTAACTTCCGCTAATTTCACCGAGATAGCTTCGATTGCTGTCAAATTACCGCCAAAGATTGAAGCATCCTCGGCTTCAGACATTCTAGGAAAGCGAATTTAATTATTAAATTAATAATATTCTATAAATAGATTGTTTTCTTTTTAGATTAGAAATCTTTGAACGGTGCTTAGTATCCATTGTTTCAATGAATTCCACGAACTTTGCGTGATATTATTACTTTTTGTTGTATCATGTTAATGCTACTTTTACAGTTTTGTTACAGTTGCATAAAATAATAATTAAGAGAGAAACATTGAAGAAGAAGTATATAAACATCATATATAAACCATTTTATCGAATAATTCACATATCAGTTTCAACCTTTATTCTTTTCTCCAGATGATTTCTTTCATATGATTAGACATAATTTAAAATTGATCGGAGGATAATTGAATTAAAAGTACGAAACTCCTTAAGAAAATGTTAGATCATTACGTAATTAATAGTGCATTGACAGTCGCGTCGCATGATTTCTACAATTTGGGACAAAGTTCTAATTTTATAGCTTACGTTTGCTTTACGAAGCGTCATAATTGAGAGAGAGAAAAATTGCTATATTAAATCTTAAGAATTTTAAAGATAGATTTTTATTGAAAAAACTTTTAAACATGCAAATTTCCGAATGTCACGACTTTTTATAGAGGATTTAGTGCTTTTTTTTATTACTATGGTAAATATGCCAAGAATAGTCTTCGTGATGCAATACGATAGATGATTCTTTGTGACGTGAGTTCAGTTTGCTAAAATATTATCAAAATAAGATTTGCATTACTAGTCGAGATTACGACGTGACCGTGAAGCAAAGCCAGCGCGCGCGCGCGCGCGCGCGCGTGTGTGTGTGTGTGTGTGTGTGTGTGTGTGTGTGTAAATTGTAGACCACAATATTTCATTATTCATGAATATTCTAACAATTTTGATAAAATGTAATCATTCAGCGTTAAAAGCATCAACAAAATTTGAATAGCAATCTTATTATAAAGTTCAGATTAAAAAATTCAGGTTTAAGAGGTGATCGCCGAATAATATCTTTTATGAAAGAATGTTTATCTATCAATTAGCCACACGTAATCCACAAATACAAAATTGATGAAAAAACATATTATGTAGAATGAGAAATAATCTGTATCTGTATCTGAAGCGAAAACGTTATGAAATTTATCTTATTGCAACTCACTTACATGCACCGTTTCTAGATTATAGAAGCTATCTCGACGAGAGCCGATCATAGACTGGCATACAATCTCTGTTAAACACGCAGGCGTTCTATCTAGTGTGTTACACCACACTCACTAGTTATTATATTTTACTTGTTTTCTTCTCTTCGAATTATAGTTTATTAAAATAAAAAAGAAAAATTTTTAATATTTCTTATCTTAATTTATGCTTATCAGTTTATTACTGAAATATTTTTATAGATTTACTTTATTACTTTTATTTTTTTAATAATTATGTCTTATCTTTTATGTAATTGTGTAATTCAAAGTACTAATCTCTAAAACCTGATATTATTAAATTAATGGTAGAAATTTATTAATGCTGTAATTTTAATGCGGGGCGATTTCTCATTATACTTACGGTTGATGATAAAGAGGTTCCTTCAACCTTGTCTTGAGGAGACGACCCAATCTTACCATCCGACCAACTTCCAATAAAAGTTTTTCTCGATTATCAAGGATATCTCTTATACTTTCTTTGATACGTGCTTTTATCGCTACGTCTTCATTTTTTGCAGAATGATACAGAATCGTCACTGTTTCCACCAATTTTTGTAATCCGGTACAATGCTTTATAAATAAATTCATTTAAAGTATAGAAGAGAGACACAATATATACACAAATAATGCACAAAATAATGATTCTTTTATCCTGAAATGCTAAATAACTTAAGCAACTTTTAAATTTACATGAATTAATATTAATTTATGTTCATACATCTTCGACGTTTCTGTGAAAAACAGCGCATACTCGTAGCCTGGTTAATTGTTCCTGACTAACAGACCGGAACTGTCGCCAAGCCTGTCGTAATTTTGAAAAGAGATTAGCATTGTTCTCTAGAGGTATTTTGCAAGATAATCTCAATACACGCGCCCCATTCACCAATTGACCACCGTACTCGTAAGTCCCCTGTAAATATTTATTTTACTATGTTTATATACTTGAAAATTCTACAGAAAATGAAAAAAACAGAACAATTTTATTATTCTCATTTTATTTTATAAAAGTAATTTTTAACAGTAATCACATGCTTTACTTTTGCTGTTTCCTGAAAAGATTGATGCTCCTCTTTTTGCGATTGTATTTCCTTTACGTTACATCCAACTTCCATGTGATTTCGAAGTAAAACATTGAATAAATCATTTAACCACTTAACAGCCTGGAAGGCGCAATGAACACATAAATTTATTGTGTCCTTTCGCATTTACGTGTTAAAACATTTTTATATTATATCTTAGTCCATACTTACTTGTTCGGCATCGCTCTCGTACATGTATATTAAAGCTATCTGTTTCAACGACAGCTTCTGTAATTCCACACTGTCATTAAATATATTCTTTCTAGCATTTGTTGCATCTAGTATATCTTTTACATTAATGATATCTTCATCGTAATTTACAGGAACTTCTCGACCAAGCGCATCTTTCACGGGCATAGAGAGTATGTCCGACAATTTTTCGCCTTCTTTTACAAGCTCGCGTTCTAAACTATCTGAAAAATTATTCAAATATGAAACTAAATATATTAATATCTAATAAAGCATTTTTACCTAAAACTGTTTGACTTTTTTCCAAAGTTAAGAGTTTAATGCTCGCTTGAGAAAAGTTGTAATTCCTATTGCCCATGACCAACTGCTCGAATACTTCGCTTGTTCTATCGAAGTACTGTAAACAATAATAAACAGCACTTTATAATAAAAGATCCTTTCTTAATTGTTAATAATTCGATCGAATAAAAATTTGATTTTTACCTCAGAAACTAATCTAAAGAATCTTTGTGAAGTGATTAGTACATTTCTACGTCTTTCAAGCCGTGAAGCGAAGCTACGACAAACGAAGTCCATGAAATCTTTTTGAGATTTTAAATCTTCTGGTAATCTACTTTTAGATAGGCTATCGATTTTATGAAGCAGCTCTGCATATCGCCCATAAGTCTCCTGTAAACATATCAGAATTACATTCCATGTTTTGTGTGTGTGTGTGTGCGTGTGTGTGTGTGTGTGTGTGTGTGTGTGTGTGTGTGTGTGTGTGTGTGTGTGTGTGTGTGTAATACTCTTTTAATAAAATCTTTTATAAAATGAAAATTATAAAGTTTTATTCATTGTTTACCCGACATTGAAGCTCAATTTTTTCGTGTTGCCTTCGCAATTCCTCGGATGACGAAACATCGAAGCCAACCTGATAACAGGAATTCAACATTGTGTCTGCTGGACCCAAGATCCAATTAATAACACTCGATACACCCTGCTCAAGATTTTCGATTACTCTGGCAGTATCCAGATTTCGCTCCATCTCTGTCCATGAATTTTCAATGTCCATCTAAAAACATTGTGTATTTACTAAATTTAAAATAAATTTAAATACATCAGTTGTAAGTGTAATTAATACCTGCTTTAGTTCGATAGAATCGAGTAGCTTATGAATTCCTTTAATGGTATCCAAAATATCCGTAGAAGACTCCCTACTCATAGAAATCACTAGATTCCTACCTAAATTTAATGAAATTTATTTAACTTTTATTTAACTTTTTAACCGTTATTTTTATATAAAGGATATTATTGCATAAAGTAAATTGTTAAATTTTTATTAATATATGAGTTATAAACTATATACAATCTTTATCTCTTAATATTTAGATAATATAATTTTAATCATAAAAAATCTAATAATCTAGAAAAATATATAGACCTGCTTGAAGTATATGACGTGCCATTGATAACAATTCTGTGCTCATCTTCCAATAAGACTCTACATCATTCGATTGTATTATATGAATATTATCAAGAGTATTCAATCTTTGATGTAAATTTGTCATCTTCGATACAAGCTCTAATGCATCTTTCGAATAATCTTCTATTTTCTATGAAATAATAAATATCAAGCTGTTAAAAAATTAACATATCATTTACATTGGAGATTTAGTTTATACATATAGCCAAAAATGTCTAATTTACCATACGTTTTTTAATCCATTCGACATGATTGTATGCCTTGTTACCTGCTAATTCGTATGGTAATTGAGAAAAATCGATGTAAACATGTAGACTCGTTAGAGTAACGTATATTAACTAAAACAATTGATAGAGAAAATTAAAGCTTACGCTCTTATACATATAGTAATACGCACGGAAAAGCATAATGTTACAATTTATAATATAATATTTATAATACAATAAAATTATAATACAATACATTAATGTATTTTTATTAAATTAATTAATTTACTCACTTCGCTTTCTTTACGCGACTTAGTACAACTATCGACACGTTTATCCCAAAAACCATCAGGCCGTATCACAATCACAGAAATGACTTTAAATCCTATGAGATTTGTAGAAAGCCTAATACAAGACTTAGTCACGCGCCATGCACTATGACGCGCGTCTACAATTAAAACCAATCCATTTTTTTTTGTCTCCTCGCTATATTAATTACCGATAAATATTTTATCATTTATATGCATGTAAATTTAATGACATATTTTTTTTAATTATAATTAACGAGATATCAAAGATATTCTATACCTGAAAATTGATATAAAATATAAGATAAGGGATTCTAGTTTTGTCTGTATTGTTGAATCAAATTCTGGTGGCACACTAATTACTATTAAAGGTCGCCCGTAGTGATCACGACCGCCTGGGACATATGCAAGTTTTGATTTTAAATCCTCCAGAATGTCGGCTATTTTCAAGTTTTTTATAGGCATTTCTATAGCTGCTTAAAGAAAGTACTCTTAGATAGTATTAAATAATCAAATAAAATTACCAAATATATTTATTCTTAATGTTTTATGCATCAATGTTTTATATATATACATATAGATACATATAAAAAATCACAATTACAATCTATATAATGGTACTCACCAGTTTCAACAGTCTCAACGTTAAACCGCATCGGAATGAACTTGGAAGGTATTATAAAGAAACATTATATAAGCACAGCACACGGCATAATATATATTTTGAATGTATCGCGGAAATGTGAAGTATTAGCGAGCAGCTGTTTCAACTTCAGACGTTATACCATATCCACGTGAGCGACAAGCAAACTGTCGTGTTTCGTGACTCGAGTCTGTCGCACGTGTTCCGTGTTAATGACAGAAGAAAAGTTTTCACATGCGTGCACGTGTATTTATGTGAAATTTACATGGAGCACAGTGCAATAGATGCAGCGCGAAGCTGCATCTGCGATGGAAGCTGCAGGAAAACCGAAAGCCATCTCTGGTCCATTCATACAACGGTACTTTGGCACCGATTAAACGTGTGTTCCCCTTCCTTTATGCATGGCTCTGCCCTTCCTTTTATCTTCTTGTCTCTCTGGAACTGTATTTTTTTTATATTTCTTATCTTCCTTGAGCAGAAATGAATATGCAGAAATATTTTAGGTAAGAAATAACGATGATTACAAAAATAACACAAAAGATATGTATGTATATCTTTATACGTGTGTGTGTGTGTGTGTGTGTGTGTGTGTGTGTGTGTGTGTGTGTGCGCGCGCGCGTGTGTGTGTGTCATAGATGCTACACGGTTTTTGCGAATGAGTGCATATAAAGAATTAATAGATATCTCAAATCACTTTATAGTCAAACAAATTTAAAATATTAAAACCTGTGTTTTTGTAGATATGTATCACTTATCTATGTAATTTATAAATATGTGATAATCTATATATATATATATATATAAAACATTGTAATTATTATATACATATAATAATTTAATTGTAATAATTTATGTAATAATATATCATATAATTCAAAAAACTTTGAATAAATTATCTTTAATAATGTAAATGCAAATACTTTAAAGATTTACAGGTTAATGCATTATTAATTAATACGTTTAATGTATCGATACGTTAAACAAAATACAACAAAAAAAACATGTGACTAGAAAAAAATCACAATAATTACACAGTTTTATGACAATATTCTAAATTAAAATTTTTTTATAAAAGTCCTTAAACATAATTACTTTGAATAAAAGTAAAACAAGAAGAGATTTGTAATAATTCAATAAGGGCTAATTTTATTTTAAACGAAGCAACTGTAATGATACATTCATATAAATATATATCTTGGAAAAATAATTTACAAATGATAACATTTTTTATTATTTAACAATTTACAATTTATGCAAAATGGGAAAACATCAGTACTATTTTTTGTATAAGTTCACATCCCAATGCATGGCATTATGTCATTAGTTTCATGAAATGCAAGATTGTATAAGACAATTGGTACAATATACGTTACACACAATAATTATATAATGACTATATAAACTTTTGAATACAAATAATAATATAAATATCTCACATATCAAGTATTACATAACATTTCTTTCTGACCAACTCTCGCAATTAATCCGATAATAATCAAACACAATACATATATCTATATATATACAATATATATATATATATATTTTTTTTTTTTAAGTATGTAAAGATCAAATATATTAATCAAATAGAAATATATTGATAGAAATATATATATATATATATATATATATAGATATATATATACAGAGTAGAAACATCAGGGAAGCAAAGATAGATGTCGAGAAAAGCTGAAGAGATTTGGCGTCGCTACAGTCGTCGACCACGGGGAAGTTCGCCAGTGCTCCATCGAGCCTCGTGCTATATCAAGCATACTTGCTATCTTTTTCTCACTCTTTTTAGCCATCTTTTTCCTTTTCTCTTTCTGCCTCTTCCTTCCTTTTTTCTCTCTTTCTCTCTCTCTCTTTCTCTCTCTCTTTCTACTCCTCTTTCACCCAAGTTGGGCATCATCAAAGATCATCAGCATCATTTTACTCTTTGATCATTCTTTAGATAGTATTACAAATGTGACATTGCTTTTGACATTTTGGTACGCGAGAACGATTGGAAAATTGACCAGAACCGGAATAATCGTCGAGCCTTCTGGCTCGACGAGAAGGAGGAGAAAGAAGACATACGATAATGGGCAACGCCACCACGAAAGATTATTCAAGGAGTATCCCCGTTAGCAACAGCTCAAAGAAAACGCGTTGGGATGGTCCGGGTAAATTAGTCTATTGTTTTAATTCTAAGTCCATCTAATGTTATAATTTTCAATAACTTCTGAAATTAGAATACAATATTGAGAATCAAGAATTACCATATTGATTGAACTAAAAAAAGAAGAAATTTACTATCTAATTTCCCAGGCAGCACATGATATCCTATGGACATTCTGGGAACGTCCTTAGAAAATCCCTTGGAGGTCTGTGCTGTGCTGTGCTGTGCTGTGTGTGTGTGTGTGTGTGTGTGTGTGTGTGTGTGTGTGTGTGTGGGTTGAAGCAATAAACATTATTTGTTATATGTTACATTTTGTAATGCGTTGACATTGATATAAATTTTTTCTCTTTCTTTTATTTCTTTTTATTTTTTCTTTATTTTTCTCTTTTTACTCGCATAACGTTTATAATAATAAAATTATTATTTATGTTTAATATTATTTGTTATTAATTTTAATTATTAAAAAACAAACATTTTGATTATTTCCGGAAAATATCATCTTTGTCCATTTTTTTAAATATAAATTGAATTTTTTTTTTATATTATAATTACATTTAATAGTAAAAATTAGTAGTAAAATATTTAACAGTAAAAATATATGATAAATTGTTTTCTAATATATGGTATTAATATGTCTAATATATCTAATGTATCTAATGTTTAATCTATCTAATATATCGTAATTTATAATTTAAATGATAATTACATTCTACTACAAATGATAACTACATAACTACATACACAGTGTATTTCTTCGAGATTTAATTATTTATCATAAATATCGATATCTCCACTTTTTTTCATATAGTTTATCTTCCTACAATTAATGCAGACTTAAAATTTAAAAGATTACAAATAAAAGATTAAAAATTATTATTAAACTACTTTAATTAGATAGTTTCGACAGCAAAATAGCATCTAAAATTAGATTATATATATATAAATTATGCCATTAACTCTAGCTTAGAAAAGATTGGTTTTTAATCTGCTTTTATTCGTTAATTATATATTAGTTTTATACAACACTCATTTTTAAAGTAATGCACAATCAATGAACATTATACGAAATCAGGTATTTTAAATTTAATATGTGGATGGTGCGCCGGTTCAGTACTCTACTGTATTGCTAAACGCGACGCATTTTATTTTAGGAGCGGTACTTACGTACCGATGTTGAAAATCATCTGCTCTATATACATACCTAAATAAGTATAGTTCTAATAAAAATATATTTCTTGACATTGTGCCGCTTGTTTCCTTCTATTTCTTTTTCTCTTTATTTATAAATAGAAAAGAAACATTAATATATGC
The DNA here is from genome assembly GCA_037157785.1 of Cephalotes varians. Classification (NCBI taxonomy): domain Eukaryota; kingdom Metazoa; phylum Arthropoda; class Insecta; order Hymenoptera; family Formicidae; genus Cephalotes; species Cephalotes varians. Next base: position 98,737 of record JANQDE010000020.1, read on the forward strand.
ATAATTATTACACAAAGTAGATTAATTATGAATTTTAATAAAAACGTTAGAAACTAAAAAAATATGGCATAGGTCTTCCGGCCCCACCGGGTAGACCTATCTTGATATCGGGAACGAATGAAACGCAGCCGGATGTTGTGGCAATACGATGGGAGAGATCATCAAGTAATGGTGGATCAGCGATCGTCGGATACTTGGTCGAGCATCGACGACTGGGCTCTCCTCATTGGGTACGAAGCACTTCCAGTCTTTGTGCCTTCCCAGAGCTAACTCTAAGCGGTCTTGAACCAGGATGGCGTTACCAATTTCGAGTTAGAGCGCAAAATGCACTCGGACTTTCGCAGCCAAGCGAGATCTCCGAACCACTTACAGTTACCTTACAAAAGGCTGCCATCGCCTGCGCTCCTCATTTCAATCTAGAACTTAAAGATACAGTTGCACTCGAGAACGAACAGGTACGTAAAGATACTGCATATAAAACTTATAAAATCATATAAAACTTACAATTAAATGCGTTTGTAATTTTTCCAATATAGGCCGAGTTTGTTATACAATTCTCTGGTACACCATTGCCAAAAATTTCGTGGTTCAAAGACGGTTTCGAGATCTTTAGTAGTAGACGCACCAGAATTATTACGGATAATGGAAGGAGCATTCTCTTGATTCACCAGACTGCGCTTAATGATGAGGGTGAAATTAAATGTACGGCCACCAACCGGGCAGGTCACGTTGCTACCAGAGCTAAACTAATTCTCGAAGGTAAATTATATCAATTATCAATTATCAATAAAAAATACATAAACATGACTAATATTGAGACTAATATTAAGTCGCTGATTTATTTGTTTAGCACCTCCGCGAATACGATTGCCACGTCAATATGAGGATGGTTTGCTTTTTGAGCAAGACGAGACCATTAGACTGAAGGTATCTTTAGCAGGTAGACCAACGCCTGTTGTCACCTGGTATCACGATGGAGAGCTGATATCTCAAGATGCTAGACACATGTTTGAAGTGATGGATGGTGAATCGGTTTTGAAAATACCAGATGCCAAACGGAGTGATCGAGGAGAATACACTGTTAAAGTCACAAACAAATTGAGCGAAGATACTGCATCTTTTCTGGTCACTGTAACAGGTGATAACGTTACCTTAATTTAGACACTAATCTTTTGAACTTTATGTCATAAGTTCGATAATTTACTATTTTTTTCAAATTATCATTTCTATCAACAGATCGACCCGCTGCTCCTGGCAAAATAGCTGTTGCAATGACGCTAGGTAGATCGGTAACGTTATCATGGAAGGAACCAGAAGATGACGGCGGATGTAAAATCGGAACTTATATTATTGAATACTACAGAGTACGTAATCAGAACTATTATTTCTATCCGTATAAATTTTTAGAAACTTGGCAACGATTGTTTTAGATTGGCTGGGAGGTATGGCTTAAAGCAACTACGAGCAGATGCACCACCGCGACATTAACAGAATTGATCGAAGGTTCTGAATACAAATTTCGCGTGAAAGCTGAGAATCCTTACGGAGTCAGCGATCCAAGTGAAGAAAGCGATGTTATCTTCGTTTCAGATGTTAAACGAAGGTATTATTGACAATTTATTATTAACAAATATTTAACACACTCGATTGTTCAATAATAAATGCACAATTTTACATTGTAGAATCGTAACACCGTCTTTGAATGAAAAATCACAAAGTCACCGAGAGATCAACAGATCTCATGGCGATAAACGAGAAGTGAATTTTACTATGCCAGCGCAAAGAACTAGAAGTTTAACGAGGGAAGAAACTAAAACACGAGACGACGAAAGTAATAATCGCTTTGGATATGACAAGCGATCAGCTTCAGTGCAACGGCTCGCAATGTCAATTTCTACATTAAATAGACCGTCTAGAGCAGACAGTAGAGTAACATTTGCACCGGATACTTTGAAAAAAGAACAACCTCCGATTCCCCCAGCCAGATCAAGAGAGCACAATTCTACGAAGCAAATTTCTCCTGGAAATCATACAAATCGATCGAATATTGCGACAAATACGAAAGACAAGGTAAGAAATAATCAAGTATAAAAAATTATAATTAAATTTTAAATTAAAAAAAAGAAAATATTATAATAATATTATTTTCTGTAATATAGCAAGATACTATTACAAAGGAAGAAAGAACAATGACATTAGAATCAGCATCAACCCTGTCAATTTCTCCTCTAGTTATCGAAGAAGATACCACGTCACATTTTATAACAAAAGAAAAGAGTCTCTCTTCACTCTGTGTGCCGAGAATTCAAGAACACCGAAGACAGGAGAGTTGTACCACAGCAAGCCATCATTTTTTACCATCTTTGAATTCAATTCCGAAAAAACAGATCGCCATTGTAAACGAATCCATATTCCCGTCGGATAGTCCGCAATCGCAAAGAATATTGCAAGAGGATGACGAAAACGCGTTGCACGGCAGCTCGGAGTTTATGCTGGTTTTATATCCACAAGATGAAACACGAAAGGAAAATACAAATGACATAGAGAACTCTGCGGAAATTCGAGTTAGAGGCGGCATAAGTAAGTACGAAAACTTTGAATTAAAACATAAAAAGAAAGAATTGTGTGTGTGTGTGTGTGTGTGTGTGTATATATACTATCTTTATAATCACTTTTTCAGATGGCAAACAGACTATAATCGAGTTAGATGAAAACGATCTCATACCACCACCGATGTCGTTATCTCTTCCAGAATTATTCAGCACGCAACATCAGGTGATAGAAATAATGCGAGAAGCGGTTAGTTCTACCGAGCTTCTTCACGAACGAGCTATGGAACGTTTCTATCGCGCAGTTGCTGCTGAAGAAGCATCCGAAATTGCCAAACAAAAGATGCAATTTGAGAGACAAACTAAACTGACGCTATTAGATGTCGAATCTGGTCAGAAACCATCGCTTCGAAGACGCTTATCCAATTCTGGTATCACTACGCAAAATTTAATCACTTCCTGGCAGGTGAAGAAGAATCGTCGAAGGTCAAGCGAAGGACAAACAGGTGCAGCGCCAAAAACATTAAAACTTCTTTCACCAGCTCTGTCACCAGATGTCGAAGCTAGATCAAATCCAAATCTTCCCTCTGAAATGATAATGATAGATCCATGGGAAAGGAACAACAAGATCGAATTCGTAGAACATCTACGTAGATGGCACGAAGCTAACGTACCGCTGCTAGAAGAAGTGCAACGAGAGAAATCCATACAATTGAATAATGAAGAAAAAGTGATAATTCCATCATTCATCACTGTGAATAAAGTAGAATCTCAACCGCTGACTCAAACGAAAGGAAAGAAAACGGAAGAGGAGGAGAATAATAGCATTGAGACTTCCGAAGAATCGTCAGAAGAGATCAGTAGTGCAGACAGCGAAGATTTGAAATTATTGAAATCAAGGATTTTGGCAAGACAGATTATCGATGAAGAAGATACTTATCATCCTAGAGGAAGATCAATCCCACATGTCGAACCGGAATTATCACAGATTTCGTACGACAAGTTGCCAATTTTTGAGATTTCATCTCTTTCACCCATCAAAATAGTTACTTGCGCCTCATCCAATAACGTGATGCCTAAATCAATTCTAAAAAAGCCTAAAGAAGAAATGATTCTTCAAGATAATTTTGGCAAATCGATTCCTCCGGAGAAACCAATCAGAAAGATATTATCGCAATCGTATCAAGAGGATACCGATACCAAAGATTTAGATACCAACGACAAAATTTCGAATTTTTCTAGTATGTCCGAGACTCTAAAGACTTCTACGATCTCGGAATCGGATACAGATAGTATAATATCTGCAGCAGAAGCAGCAAAAAATCGAAGAATGCAATCAAAATGGCGATCCATAACACCTGAAGAAGAAACAGCTGAAATAGAGGCTAAAATGGCTGTTGTAAATCAATATACTGAGATAGTTCGGGAACATTCGAGTCATTCACGACACGGTAGCACAGCTAACTCTCGAAGATCTTCCATTTCCGAAGATCAAGATCAAAAATATCGACTACAAGAAAAACTCACATCAAAATTAATGAACAAACAAGAGCAGGATGAGAAATTTAAAATAAAAATTAAAAGTAGGAATGAAATCGATAGACAAAAGAAAGATCAACCGAGTTCTAGAAGGGAAAGCATTAATTCTAGAGATACGACTCCAGTGAGAGATACAACAACTGCGAAACGCAAAAATAGACCAAACTCCAGGGACCAATCCCCAGCAAGAAGAAGTGAAGGAATAGGAGGCATTTCTTCGAGATCATCTTCGAAGATCAGGAATCGCACACCTTCTCAGGAAAGAAATAATCGATCCTTAGCGAAAAATGATTTAAACGAACAAGGACCTCATAAATCTAAAGTATCTTCTAGACCTTCCTCGCGCTCGTCATCGAGATCAAGTTCTAGGGAAAGATTTGGAACGACAGTACCAGTAGAATCAAAGGTTGAAAAGTTGCAGAAAGCACTCGAGAGTAGTAAGTATCGAGCAATGAAAAAAGAAATCGAAGTAACCAAGGAGAACAGAAGCGAAAGCTCTTCTGATCGAACAAACGGAAAGTTAGCTCTAGAAGCTAAAAGAACAGTCAGATCAATGGTGAGCTATATAACCGATCTGACATTGTTAATAGCTGCAATGTATATTTATTTTTTTAAAAAAGAAACCTTGGCGGTCCCGTTTATCGTGCTTCTTCTATATCGAAGAGTACAGGAAGAAATACACGAGTGGATGCCACGTCGTTGGAGACAATCTACCAAGAAACACTAATTGACCGATGTAACTGAATAACCACATATATATATATATACGTATGTTACATATCTCGTCTATCTTGTTCAATTAAAATATATTCTAAATAATCGCCAAAGAGATACAATTTATTACATTAAAATGAAATGTTATAATATTATATATTACGAATCGCAAATTATTTATAGCATTCTCCATATAATTTAATCTATAATTAAATAATTTAATCTTGTCAAAAATTTGTTATTGTTATCTGTTTTATTTATATATTATTTATATATTATATTAATATGTATAATATATATTAATTCTTTTTATTTCTAATAAATTATATATACGTTTTCACTAAACTAAAATATATGTGTATTATTACATACTCCATTACTTCATGTTATATCATTGTGTTACATATATTATTATATGTGATTATATGTTATTCTAAAACTGTCTGCGTTTCATACTTAAATACAGGCAGTAGTGACTTCCGCATATGTCTTCCATAAATCTTCAATACACGAGTAATGTTTTTCTGCACACATTCTGTCAAATTTAATTTACTCAATTATTTAATCGCGATTTCGAAGTATTGTACCTGAAATATAAAACAAGAAAGGAAAAAGAAAAAAAATCATAAAAATAAGAGGCATAAATGTTATTGGCAGTTATATCAGCGAAAGCTAGATGATGTGAAAAGAGAGTACGGAGATCTCAAACGGCGCATGTGCTTCTTTCGTTAAAACGACGAAGCTGAGAGTAGCGTCGGGACGATTTTAGAACAGAGCAGGGCCTCCTATCGTCAGACGTCGTAGCATAGGGTGTGCTGTATTAATATAGGGTCAAGACAGGAACAAGTTGGTGACGGTGGTGGCGGATGGTGCAGATTTCTTCTCGAATAATACACGCGTACGCATTTCGGATATCTTCGCAAGTAATGTTAATGTACAGAAAGATCATTCGACGTAACATTTAACGAGATGACCTTAACAGGTAAGATATACAAGATTGAGTTGTCACATAGCGTGTTTGCCGGTATAGTTGAGTATACGAGTCAAGACGATATCTTAATCGATGCAACCGGCTCATCGCCAACATGACGAAGAGTGCCGTATTTTTATATATCTTATGCGTGTCTTATATGTGCTCGCAATGAAAAAAATAATAGTGTCAATTTTGTAGCTATACAATATATAAATAAAATATTATTAAAATATGAGGAGGAAAGGCAAAATATAAATCGTATAGATGCTATCAATGTATAGAAAATGTATAAAATGCAAATGATAAATGATGATTTAGTATAAGAATTAATTAGGGAGAAATTAATGCATCAAGATTACAAAAAGTTACACAAATTCTATAGTAGTATGTACAAATTTATTATAAAAAATGACGAAATTTATTTTTATTACTTATATCTATACTTGTACACAATTTCTTGTAATTATCGAATGACAGAAATTTTACCTTTGATAGTAATTTTGCAGATTTTGCAATATATAGGTACACGAAGTATATGTTATAAGTATATGGCTAACATAAAACACATATCGAATCAGTAAAAAATATTTGATTTTATAAATGTGCTCTCTCATATAAGAAGTTCATAACTAATATCTTTACCAAATTAATTTAATATAAAAATCAACGATGCTGTTTGCCAAAATTTCTATTAGATAAACATGCAAATTTTTATTTATATTAATGTTGCAATCTGGGTGTGCAGAAATAATCGAAATACATGTTTCACATCATAAAATTTGTAAGAAAAATTAATTTTTTAAAAGAAAATACGATCTTTAAAATTTTGATAGATTTTTTATTTTATTGGCTCTCAGTTTATTTTCTTAAATAAACAGCTTTTTCTTTTTTATTACGCTATAGTTATTTATGCCATTTATATTTATGCCATTATTTTGCGTGTATGTACTACCGCCATTCCTGCAACCATTTTGCAAAGCACGTGAATCTCAAAATAGCAGATAGCTTTTCAACAAAAAGTTTTCTTCCGTCATCGATAAAGAATATTTCTTTAATAAAAATCTTTAATATTAAAGTTAATAATCAAATTTTTTATGTATTGAGTAAAAATGCAAGAGCATAATTAATTTACCGTGCAATATAAATGTATACAGATACATTGAAAAATGAAGGGTCACTAAAATGGATCGAAGAAGATCAGATCGTATCAGTTCAAGGATATGTAGGCGAAGATATCATCATCGAACTGAAACTGGCTCTATCCGAAAATTACGATGACTTACGATTCGAACTGTAAGTATAATAAACGATACTTTATAAAATAAAATGTTAACAGTTTTTCCTGTATGTGTACTTGTCTCTCTTGGTCTTGCTGTACTTTTATTTGTAATTTAGATAATGTAAAAACGGAAACATTTAGAAACAATGTTTCCGTTTTTACATTATCGTTCATTTTCATACATCGGCCTTAATTTTACATAGAACCTTGGTACGTGCCAAGGATCAAACGCGAGTTATTTTGAGTTGTCGCGCATTTAATTTCAGAGAACCGAATTACTTGCCGCATGTAGCCTCACTCAATATTTCTGCGTGGATCATCATTGCTAATGTTAGGAATGTGAGCAACATGTCTGTACTTTTGACATTTGAATATCAATAACTTTTTTAAAAAAAGTAAACAATACGTTATTATGATAGATTTTTTCATGATTTAAAAGGATTCGGTTCCGATTTAAACTATTTCGAAATATATTTTGAGAACGCACCATATAACTTTATATCTTGAATAAGATCGAAAACTAAATATTCTAATAACGAGTGTTATTATTAATTTTATTCCGATTTATATGCATTCATATGTTATTCAGTGTCTTAAAAAAATCAAATCGCATCAAGAAAAAATGAGATGCAGACTGTGAAATAATTACATTCGCTTCTTATTCTGATATAATGGATTCTGTAAAAACACTCGTAGAAATAATACTTCGGACACACACTCAAGATTACCCGCGGTGCATTTATGCAATAATATATGCGTCGTAATGTTCATCAAATTTATAATATACGAAATCATGTATCCCGCATATTTTTTGGCTCCGAATATTTTCATCGTAGCACTGATATAATCACAAGATCACGATAGTGATACGAATAAATTACGAAAATTTTAATTTTTCTGTAACATGTGTCCCTCCTCGCGCAAGAAACCTTAATCTACGCTAATTTCGACGCTCGAAATTTTCACGAAAATATGGAAGAGACAATATTTCCGCTCGATCTAGCTATTCTTCGGTTAGTTCTTGCTAGCTTCTATATAAAATAGCTTAGAGTTTCTTGAAACCATCTCAATGAACCCGTTGATGGAGGTGGAAAATTGGGAGGGGATAGTTTGACGTTGGCGTTTCGCTATCAGTCTGACGCTGAGAGAGCGTCGCGACCATCGACGAATCTCTAAGAAAGGATTTGAAATCATTCGATTTGAGTGCGTGTTCGGTACGCGTCTTACCAATGTTAAAAAGATGATTGTGAACTCAATTTAATCTGAATTGTTGACATGTAATTTGGAGTCACTCGGTCAATTGTCGTTTCCTTGTGCATTTCTTTCAAACAATCTTAAATACAAATAATTGAGTTAAATTATCAATCAAAAATATAAGAGGATTCGCTTCTCTCACAGATTGCATCTTTGGATAAAAAATCTTTTCAGAGGTTTGAAACTGCATGATTGTAAACTTCAAAACTTTAAAAATAATGATATGGAAGAACGAAAAGAGATCAAAGATTAGACATTAAAATATTCAAATCGAAAAGACAAATTATCACACAATTTGATGATATAAAATTAAAATTCAACCAACGCATTGGTATTCACGATAGATTTGAGATGTATACGATGACAATGAAACAAATTTGCAGAGCGCCATCGCGTTGTGAGAATTCGATCGACCAATGTATATTTCGCTAATTTTGTCGCTCACGCGGTGCTCGCAGTATCATGAACAAAGATTATATGCAACAGATCACTTCGGAAGCGGAAGTGTATGGTAAATCATTGTTGATATTTTCAAAACATTTCTGGATATGTAAAAAGTAAAATGATAAGATGGTATTAAAGAATCTCTAAAGATAGATATTGAGTCAAAATGTTATGTTTGTTAAAGAATGTGGACAATTTATGGCAGTTATCTCATCGATTGTGCATTCTGACATAAAATGAGAAATTGATTCATCATGGGAAGTGATTGTTGTAAATGTACTAATGGTAAAAAAAACGTTATCACTGGATCCTCCTCTGATGGATCGGAATATCGGTAGGAGAATAAAAAAATTCTTGATTTAATATTAATTTCTACAAACAATTCGCGCGCGCACGCGCGCGCACACACACACACACACACACACACACACGCACACACACGTATTTTGTGTGTGTGTGTGTGTGTGTGTGAACAAAAAAAATTAAATTACATTAAAAGGTGAATGCCACATCAAATCTCATGTCAGATGTATACAGTTACATTAAGTTGCAGTTGCATACTTGATATATTGATATGTGATATTTTTAGATTTATTCTACATTTCTGTTACTCTTTAAATAATATGATAATTTGTTTATATGAAAAAAAAGATTATGCCGTCATTATAGATATAGATCACTTTTTTCTCGGTTCTAAACGAGCTCGTCATGTTATGAAAAAGGTGATAAAAATAGGGCAGTAGAGCAATGCCAAGACTCTAGATCATTCTGTTGACCAAAATATGCCGGACCATGTAATATATTTTTATATAAATGTAGATGTAAAAACACGAATATGGAAAACGCAGCAAAATAATAGAAATTTTGGTCAAAAAAAGCAATTTTTCCTTTTTATTTAAATGTGTTAAACTAAAATTTTATCATGTTTGTCACACACTTGTGATAAATCAATATTATTTGATTTATTAAATTTGCAGAATACGAGACGAATTACCAATTTCATCGGATCGTTATCAATTATTGATGCGAGGCAATATCGTTCAACTGGCTTTGAAACAATCGCGTAAAAATGATACGGGTTACTATTCTCTCGTAGCCACAAGACTTGGACAAGAAAACGATAAAGGGGCTGTAAAGAAAATCCATTTGAACATCAGCGAACCAAGTTACGAAGAGAATGAACTTCCTATCTTCTTGAGAAGATTAAGTGATCTTGCAGTAAAGGTTGGCACTCGAACCAGATTTCTCGTAGAAATTCGAAGTTCAACCATTTTGAAGGTATGATTTAATACATAGCAATAACTTTAACAAAAACATACTAACAGAGAACAATTTGCACATACATTAGAATATTAATTTAATTAAATACTTTGTGTATTAACAAAAGAAGAAAATTTTATTTGGCAACGTCTACGTTCATAACAAGACGTAAGAGACGTCCTGACTTAACATAAATGAATAATATATAATATCATCTATTACGATCAACCCGGAAGGTGAAACTGATGATGCTAGCAGTGACTTATTGTCAGACATTTTTCTTCCTTCTATCTAGTATTCTATCTAGACAAAATGGGAAAAGCGAAAGATGGGTACTAAGAGGTCCATGACCTAACTCGCGACGAAAGACGATGAAAAGTAAAGGAAGCTGGTTACACGTTCTTGTGCGTCGTATTAATACTATTATTGTACGCATGCCCGCATATTGTGCCAAGGGATATATACATCCCCGACATTTCTTCGCATGCTTCTTCCGCCACGAGCAAAATAGCCTAATATATTATAGGATATACTACGTGTTACAACAAATCGTTTGATATAAGATATTACAGTGGTACGGGTATCAAAAGACCCGTATTAAGAAATAGTTCTTCTTTTTCACTTTTCTTTCAATTAAATTAGATTCATTAAATTAGATTCACTAATTTCAGATAATTTGGTATAAAGATGGCTTGCCTATTCACGATGGACCTAGATTCTCTCTTGTTCACGAAGGAAATTTTCATTGTGTTGATGTCGCCCCAGTCACAATTGAGGATCAAGGATGCTGGACTTGCATGGCGGAGAATCATAACGGAAGATCCTCGTGTACATCCACTTTTACCGTCATTGGTAATTAATTATTCGCTCTATTAATTCGACATTTTTCAAGAATTTCGCTCACTTTAGATTAATTGCAAATTTGATAAATCTTTAGTTCCCAAGGCTTACAAAAAGCCAGAATTTGTTGAAGAACTCCGCGCGCTGCTTACTGAGACGGGTACTGTGTCGTTGGAATGCAAAGTAATCGGTGTGCCTACGCCGTTATTGAGGTGGTTTAAGGACAACAAGGAAATTAAAGCTGGCGATGTTTTTGCTTTGACTGCTAATCCCGATGATCCAACATCTCTCGGTATTTATACCTGTGAGGCGGTCAATTGCATGGGAGCAGCTCATTCCTCCTCAAAAGTAAATGCTTTCGCTATTACAATTATAACGTTTATCAATTAACCGGAACTAAATCATTAACGATTTTCGTCTATATTTTTTATCATTTCCATTGCAACGTAGACACATTATTTCATTTTACCGTTATTGTATCTCAGGTTCACGTAGTTGGAAAAGGAAGCCGAGAAGGTTCATTGAAACCAGCAGACACTTTGACATCATCTGGATCACTTCCGATATTTAAGCAAATACTTCGAGATGAATGTTGTCGGATTGGAGACACTATCGTACTGTCTTGTCGCGGTAAATTAATTAATAATCATTCTTCCTGTTTTTATTAATATTTATTTTATGCCTATATATTAATAATAATAGTTCAAGTACCACCGTGGCCGAAAGCGATTGCCTGGTACAACAAGGAAGGCCGCGTTGAGTCCAGCGAAAAGTATCACGTAATGGAGGATGGCATCGGAGGATATTCAATCGAAGTAAAACAAGTAGAAGCTATGGACGAGGGTGAATGGAAATGCGTTGCTACCAACAAAGACAATATGAAACAATTTACGAGTTGCTACGTAACAATGTCTAGTACGTACAATAAATAGATAAAATTAATTTGTAACAAAAAATATAGTCGTTTTATCAACGTTTATCTCACTTTTTACAAGTTCCAAGGAACTACAGAAAACCGCGCTTTATGGAAAATCTGAAGGCAGTCTTAACGGAAGAAGGTCTTGTCTCGTTCGAATGCAAAGTTGTAGGTTTTCCAACACCATTGCTGAGATGGTTTAAGGACGGTCAAGAACTTAAACCAGGGGATGTTTATCAACTAACCGGAACTAATTCATTAGGTATGGGTATCCGCTAAATTCATTTTTATTTTTACTATAATCCATTTTTTTATAGCCTTCATATATATATATATATATATATATATATATATATATATATATATATAAGAAATAGAATTCATTAGAAAATATTTAGGTTCTTATTGTTGTATCGCGAGAAATTGCATGGGTGAAGCAAAGAGTACAGCTGAATTAACCATCGAAGATATACAGAATCAATTAAACGAGGAAGAACGTTTTCAGCTTTTGAGCACTAATCAACCACCAAAGTTTATAAAAGGTCTTAGGAGTTGTGAGGCAAGAATAAACGAAGATTTTCGCTTTACAGTACAAGGTATGTACTAAGAATTTCTTGATCTTTTTCAATAAACAAGTTGTTGAATAATTGTTATCCTCATGCAGTTTTACATTACACTGATAAAAATACTTTTTTCTTTAGTAAGCGTAATGCCAGAACCAACTCTTTCTTGGTACAGAGATGATGCGCTAATGACTGAATCTGACAGATATCATATAGCAAAAGAGAATCTTGGAACATGCCATTTTGAAGTGCGAAATCTCGAATTTGTTGATCAAGTGAGTATTCATGAAGTATACATATAATCATATTCGCTATGATATAAAAGACAATCATAAGTGTTCTTTTCGCATTTTTTTAGGCCGAATGGAAGTGTGTAGCGGCAAATGATTTCGGTCATAGCGTCACTTCCTGCTTTTTGAAGCTAATCATTCCCAAGCATTATAAAAAACCGAAATTTCTCGAAAATCTACGCGCAATCTTATCGGAAGAAGGCGCTGTAAATTTAGAGTGCAAAGTTATCGGTGTTCCACAGCCAGTTTTAAAATGGTATAAAGACAACGTTGAACTCAAGCCCGGTGATATACATCGAATTATTTCCGGACAAGATGGCACTTGCTGCTTAGGAATATATACATGCGAAGCTACAAATTGTATGGGAACAGTCAGCAGTTCCGCGTCTTTATTAGGATTTGAAGGTAGTTTTTTGCGCATAATAATTTTTAATTTTTAATTTTTATGATAATGCTTCGTTTGTATGAAAGATATAAAAAAAATTTTTCTTAACGATTCCGTTACCTTTATGTTAGTATCCTAAGCGAGCTTACATGTAACTTGATTTAATTTTATAGATAGAAAAAATGCAAAAGAAATTCAATTGTCAAATGATCATGAACTAGCGAGAAATTTGTCAACGATACATGAGGAGCGAACATCTCAGTTATATGACACACCACAAACCGATCATTCTGTTACTTTGGATGAACGGGGCGAGGTATCTTTTAGCTTTGACGGCAAGGAAGTGTCAGTCAGTTTGTACGAAACGCCTGACCTCACTGAGGAAGAAGCACTACAGATTGTTGAAATGTATGCTGATCAGCTGTCTGAGCATGTAACAGGTAAAAAATTTATTTAATTTTGGTTGATTCAATAAAATGCAATAATTAATTAAGAATAATTATATATGCTAAAAAAGTTTGCGTTTTTGTATAGAACACAATGTGATTGAGCTACCACCAATGAGATTTGTCAAAGAAACGTCTACGACCGGTAATTTGTTAATGGAAGCTGTAGTGATCGACGTATCTCCCGATTATTTTGTTAGCGCGGAAGACAATGATGATTTACGGACAGAAGCTGATTTCGAAGATGTTTCCATTATGGATGATGTTACGCACGTCCTCTCATCATCTGAACGCACTGAACGCGATTCTCGAAGTTCTTTGAAAAGATCAACTCGATATAATGCGGATGACGACGAAAAGGTTCCTAATAGGCCACCTAGAAAAAAATCAACGAGTTTATCATCGAAAAGTGAAAAAAGCCAACGTATAGAATCCGAGAGTTTCCACAGTGCACAGAAAGACGAGCCGCCATTGTCTCCGCTTTCATCTTTGAAGCAGGATGACAGCGATACTTTTGCGGACGCTTTATCCTCTGCGCATCTCTCCATCACAGAGAGTCTTGTTCAAAAACATATGACATCGGATCAGAATAGAATAACAGATAATAGGAAACGTAGTTTAAGCACAGGAAGATCAACCGATTCCAGTCTAGACGATGGAATCGGTGGTGATTCCTCTTTCGATTCAATAATTGGTGTTCCTAAAAAAAAGCAAAGCAAAAAGAAGCAACAAAAGAACGAAAATAATTCTGAAAAATATTCTGGCACTAGCGATTACGAGCGGAGGAGAAGAAGCGAATCGGAAGATACAATTGGTACAAAGATGAAACATCAATTTATAGAATCAGTTGAAAAAACAGAAATGGATAACAAAAATGGAACCGAAGCGGCAAAGGAATTATTTACTGAAAAAAAATTGTTAGATAATTTAAAAAGCGTAAAAGAAAGTAATAGCCATGTCTCGAAAAAGATTCAAGAATTAAAAAAAGATGTTCTTTTAGAATCAAGAACAGCTTTACGCAGCTCTATGGAGCTTTTTCATGAAAAAGTACTCGATACAACACCGCAATTTTCTAGTATTTATGAACAGATTGACAATATGTATCAATTATTATTATTATTGGAAGAATCAAGAGAAATAGATGCGGACATTGAAACCAATCTGGAAATATCCCTACGTGCGTTATTAAGGGAAATTAATGAAATTACATCAACAGAACATTTAGAAATTATTCGTAATATTCTAGAACCATTCATCGTTCAGTTGTCATGCGTTATTGAAAATTTTGGATTATCTTTACAACCAACGCTTGCAATTTTTAAAAAATTCAGCGATCGCATTTGTAATATTTCTAGCGGAACAAAAGAATTATCATCGAGAAAATCAATCTTCGATGAGTCTCAAAAAAATATATCTGAAGTAATTATAAATTCATTAATCAATATTCAATCGATGTTTAATGGAATTTTAGATTATATTGAGCAATCGAAACTTACGATAAATGGATCTACTAATACACAACCAGTTTTAACAGCGTCGAGTCTTGTTGCATGCTTAATAGAGTTGAGAGAGTGCGTATCTCATACAACACACACTGCGATGACGTTGAGAGAGAATGAGACATTAAACAGTTTAATGGAATTTAGAGAGCCCTTATTGGATCTTCAGTTAATTTTAACATCACAGAGTACTTTTCGTGAACTTTCGATGATAAAGGAAATAAATTTAATCATTGTAAAATTAAAAAGTATTGTTACAATCATATTGAACCATTCTGAAAATTACGAAATAATTTCCCGAGTAGAAGAAATTCTCAAAATATTGGAAGATACCGATAAACAAATATCAAAATTGGGGGAACAATTATCAGAGACGGAAGCTGCTCAAAAATATATGTTAAAAAATATAAATATTGATCAAAGTTTAAGCAACGTGCACTTTGCTCTATCATCAGTTTTAGAAAAACAAGAAAAGTATATAGCCTCATATCATTTGATTACAAGTATTGAGGCATTACGTCAGACAATCGGGTCTTCGGCTGTTACAATCGCCAATTTAAAAAATCCAACCGATGATGAGATAACTCAAGAAATTAACAAACTAAATGAATCATTGCTAAATCTACAAAGAGATTTATTAACGGAAAAGCACGAACCACGAGAAAATCAAGTTCTTAATGATTTGATGAATCCTATTAGTATATTGAAAAAGATAGTTTACGACATAATTGAAAGCAAATCTTCGGTTGAATCAATAGTACCCATGTTGGAATTGTTGGAAGATATAGAAAAAGATATAACTCTTATAACAAAAGAAATATTAAAGAAAATATGTCAAGAAAAAAGTACACAATCTCAAAAAAATACAGAAGAAAAAAGTAATAAAAAATCCAATTTGGCTAGTCAAATAGGCCGTTCTTTAGATCCTATTAAAAATTGGTCCGAAGCTAGTACGAAGCAGTATAAGGACGAAATAGAATCTGTACTAAGCTCGACAATTGAAGAATTAAAGAGAAATGTGAGTCAGATTGTTATTCAAACGTCATATTCTGAAAATACACCATGTGATGAAAGTTTGATAAACGCACTGAGTGATCTTCAAGAACCGCTAATCAGGCTTAAAAACGTTATTTCTATGTATCATGAACCAAAAAATCTTTCAATTTTAAAAGATTTGGATTATCCTATGAAATACCTTCTGCAAACTATTACGAATGTTCTTCGTGAACATACGGAAGAAGAATCTCTACAATCGATAACAGATATCATCGAACAAATTAAAAACCAAATATCGCTTTTAATCAAAGATACATTTTATCAGGAACTTGAACAAAATGTTAAAGCATTTAACATGGAAGAAGAAGGAGAAGCTATTACAGCTTCGCGAGAAACAATTCCGGGTATTCTTACGGAAATTGCTTCAATGCCACTTGCAGCTGGATCTACCTTGCTTAGTGAACAAGCTATAACAGAAAATAATTTCAGTGATGTCATTTTACAAACTGTAAAGAACGAAAAGCAGGAAAGAGAAGAGGGTGCAAGCAAATTAATGATGATCCTGTCAAAAACTTTGGAGAAACTTCAATTGGAAATAACTAGTATACTAGAGGATTTCGAAGAATCAACAACACAAACTTCTACAATTCCACAATCGAAATTAGCTAATTCCATCGAAGAGTTAAGAAGGACTATTTCGACGGTACACGTAATGACTGTACGCGTCTATGATGAAGAAACTGATTCATTCGAAGAAACACTTAATCGGACAACTTTGGTACTGACCAACATAGCGCAGCCGTTGACAAATATACGAAATCTTCTTTCCAGATCGCACGAGCACGATGTTTCAGAATTCATGATACTGAATCGATTTACTCCGTTGTTGAATATAATAGAAAATAACGTAATAAGACAGATAATCGATTTCATTGATAAAAATGGAGACGTAGAAAAGGAATTTAAGTTTCTTCTATGTATGCTAAAAGAAATCAAAACGGAAATTCCAATTGTAATTGAAGAAATATCATTAAAAAGACAAATTTTGGAATATCTCTGGGACATTTCAAAACCCTTGGAAAGTATTTTAGAATGCATGAGCGATCTAAAGAAAGCTGCCGAAGAAACTCTCGAAACTGATGTCGCGAATATTTTAGGAGAACCAATTGCTGCTTTTTTAGAAGATATTAAAATTACTATTCAAGAAGTAGATACGTTAGATCGACGAGAACCATTGATTTTCGAATTACGAAACTTTCTTGAACCCTTGTTAGAATTTCATAGTTGTCTTTCAATGGTACAGAGTAGTCGAAGAAGTTCAGTTCCTGAAGCTTCTTTATTAGACGAGAGGAGAAGCGTTATTCTGCGAGCGATCGATGGTTTGCGAAAACAAGTTTGTCACACTGTCAAAGCAATCGCAAACATGGAAAAAACCTTTTCATTTAATAAATCTTTAACATTGCTCAATTCTGCGATTCTACAGGTGCAAAAACAAATTGGAAAGACCGATTATTCGCGTCGATCTAGTAGTACCAACATTGCTCTTCAGCATCGACTTACTGGCACATTGAATCGGTTAGATAACGCTATAATAGCTTTAGAAAAACATGCTGACAAAAGTACGCATGGAATAGTGTCCAAATGTTTGGAAGCATTACAAAAACAAATCTCTTTCGCGCAAACACAATTTAGTCAAATCGATAGCGAATTAATTGACGAAGAAGCAATCGTAGAAGGTTTTCTTTATCCGACTAATCAACTTCTATCAGCATTAAACATTCTGAAAGAAAATACGCAGGAAATGCCTTCGACAATTTCGCATAATTTAATAATTCAGTTTCAAGAACTAGCCGATTCTATCTCAGAACTAAGCTCTTCTCTATTAGCTTACAAAACAGGACTTGTTCAGAAAGGCGCTTCTGAAGGAGTACCGATTGTAGAGACTTTTTCTGCCGTTATAGATGTTTTAGATCACGTGAAAGATTCTATAAATATCATAAAGCAGACAGCTGACGTTGAACAAAAAGCGAGCATGATTATGAAAATAGAAAGTGTCATTGATGAAATTGTAGAGGTATCTCAAGAAAAAATTGAGAGCGTAATGATGATCACAGAAATACCGTCGTCTAAAGCAATAATTCAAGAAGTTGTTCAATCTGAAACTGAAAATACCAAAACACCTACCAAAACACAAATACCAGTTTTAGAAAATCTAGAAGCAGTAAATCTCATTGAACAAACAAAGGATGGAGTAGCGGATATGAGAAAGTGTAAAGACAATCGGAAAGAAGATGAGAAACAAAAACATTTGACAACTGAAATATCAAAGTTTAATTTTGCAATAAGCAACTTAACACAGCCCTTAAAAGAACTGATTAATTTTGTGAAATCTGCTAAACAAGAATCTTTGATTTCAAAATCTGAGGAAGACAAACGAAAGATACAAGAATTAACAGCATTAATACAAATTCTTAATGATCTACAAGTCACAATTATTTCTATTAAGATGGTAATATCTTCCTTGTCTATTGTACTATTAGATAGTCACTTTTCTCGTATAGAAAATATTCTTGTAGATTTTGAACAAACTGTCAATACAATTATTTCCTTGACTCATGAAGGAGTGAAACCGGAATTAAAGGAAAATATTATGGCATCTTTATCATTTATCTCCAAGCCTTTAGATGCTCTTGAAAATGTATTACCATCTATATGTCAGACAATCGATAAAGACAAATATACCGACAAAGACGGAGAATCATCGTCTGCAATCATCAAATCCTTAATATCATGTATTAATGACACCATTAAATTTCTAAATGAGATGCAAATATCAAAATATGTTAATATCGTTGACGAAAGAGAAACGGAAATATCGAAAATAAAGGAAGAGACAAAAGATATTGAAAAAACAACTGCTCAACCTCTCGAGGAGCTTATAGAAGCCATTATGGAATCTCAGGAACAAGTAAAATATGACAAGGCTTCGCTAGAATCTAGCTCGCCTTTCACGGACACGATCGAGTTGAAAAGCATTGATAATTTGGAAATCGTAGAAACAGAATTAAATAGAACACTTGCTAAAAAAATAGATGGTTTGATAAAACAAGATACAAAAGAGACACCACAGCAAATATTAGCATCTTCATTAGAATCCAATCAAATCGAAGAATTACTTCTTGAAAATATAAGAGTGATAAAGTCGGTAACAGAAGAAGTCAAGGAACACAGTTTAGCAACGATTGATCAACAAAAGATAAAATCAACTCAGACATCTGTAAACAGTATGACTCAGGAAGAACA
This sequence comes from Cephalotes varians, assembly GCA_037157785.1. Classification (NCBI taxonomy): domain Eukaryota; kingdom Metazoa; phylum Arthropoda; class Insecta; order Hymenoptera; family Formicidae; genus Cephalotes; species Cephalotes varians. The sequence goes on from JANQDE010000020.1 coordinate 117,987, forward strand.
AATACTTGAATTTGAAACTTTGCAAGCGATTATCTCTTCTCTTCAAGCATTGTGTAAATTATTTAATGAAATTGGAGAAATGAAAGTTTTAGAATCTTTCGATAAGAAAACAGCCGCATTTTCGGATTTGATAAAACCGTTACTAAATTTACAACTTGCATTACCATCCAAAGTTGTCGAAGATATTAAACAAAATACAGTGACATTATTGAAATCTGTTGTAAACGTTTTGGAAGAACTACAAAAATCAATTGCTACAGTTCAAGAACAAATACAGCTTAATGTTGTAACTGAAGCCAATTCGAGTGAAATACCTAAGATATTTTTAGTACAAGCTGTCGTGACACCATTAGAAGACTTGAGAATGTCAATTACTTGCATCCAATCTGACCCAACAATTAATCATTTTATTCAGCAAGAAGCAGAATTATCAAATGTTGAACAGATCACAGTTCTGCAAAATCTTATTAAATCAGTGGTGCAATTTGGGGAAAGATTTATGTTTATTATTAGTCAAATAAAAATGGAAACTTTGTCACCGTTAAAAATTAAACAAAAAGATCAAGAATTGGCTCTAGAAATTTTACATAAAATTGTTGATCCGATTCATATTTTACGAGAAACATTTTCTCAAATTAAAAACCTTAATATTTATAAGCCTGAGCTATTAGAGATGCCAGAACAAAAAGAAGAGATTGCTCAGTTAGGTACAGTGATAGACTCTTTGGAAAAATTAGAATCATTAATTATAGATACGCAGCGGATTACAATCATGCAAGAGGAAGTTGTGAAAGAACTTGGCGAAAATCAAAATTCGTTGGCAAATGCAAATCTAAAGTCTGTGCTAAAAGACCTAAGAAACTCGATCATTATAGTTCAGGAGCAAACAGTCTTTAATGATATTCCTGCGTTAACAATGTTGAATGAAGCTCTAGAAAATTTAAAAGTACCGTTAACAACAATTGAAGAAGTCATCGATCATATTGATAAAATTACCGAAACTGAGAAAGTATCAATTTTACTATCGTTCGCAAACTCAATAGAAGAAATAGCAAATCAACTATCTATAACTAAACAAGATATAGAAAGACAAGCAATTAGTGAAATCTTTCTATTAAAAACGATGACTATTTCAATTGAAGAATTGCAAAGTGCAATACTAAAACTCGAAGATCAAATATCTCAAACGTTGGAAGCAAAGAAATCAATAAAAGTTATTACTTTAGAATATATGATACAACCATTGCGGGAATTACAGCAATCATTTTTAACTGCATCTTATCAAGAAACCGTCCTAACCTTGCAACAATTGCCAATCAAGCCGATATTGGATAACTTGAATAAATCCGTGGCAATGATTCAAGATCAAATTACGGTCATCCAAAATAATTTACTTGTAGACATGAACACAGATGATTCGATAACTTTGAAGGATTTTGCGAAATCGCTTGATAATTTAAGAACATCGATGGTGGTTCTACAACAATTAAATGCAATAGAAAACGCCAGTCAACAGATTGTAAAGATCGAAAATGCGTGTGCGTTGCAAGCATTCGCGAAATCTATTGAGGAGTTCAGAAAATGCTGCTCCGTTATTGTTGAACAACCGAGAATTATCGAAGCTTTCACAACAAACATAGAATTGAAACAATCAAATAAAATAGATACGCATCTTATTGAAAATATTATTGTACCATTACAAATATTACAGGAGCAAATTTTAACTATTGAAGAAACTAAAACGCAAGAATCTGAGATTTTAGATGTTACGGAAGTAAGGAAATCAGTTATTGCATTAAGTAGTCTTGTTAGTCCCTTACAACAACTTGAAAAATCTTTTGTTGCAACGGTACAAAAGGAATATGTTATCGAACACGATGGACACAATCTAACTAAATCGTCTTCTGTAAATCTAGAAAAACTCGCTTTACAACCTATTCTCGAAGAAGTACAAAAGTCTATTGCTACTATACAGGAACACGTGATATTAGAAACAGGAAGTCAAATTACATCGGAAGTAGAAACTAACGCTTTACTGAAATCGATCGCGCAGCCTTTAATGGATTTAAAAGCTTCGATCGCATCTATTCAGCAAATAACCGCAATTGCACCTGATTTTTTAAATGAACTCGTACAACAACAAAATGTTTCGGCATTGGAAACTTTTGCTGAAACTCTTCACAATTTGACAGAACGTATAGCAATGTGCAATCATCAGCAGATAATCATAGAGCCTGCGGCGGATACTATTTCTGAAGATGCTTCGTCTTTGAATACGTGGGCAGATGTAATCGATGAATCTTCTTCAAAAATTATGCGTCCAATGGTGATCGATCAAGGAGTAATCGAATTTCCAGTCGAAATCGCAATGTCGATGTCGGAAAATGAAACCTCTATGTTGAAAACATTAGCAAAGCCACTAACTGAATTGCGAGAATGCTTGGCTTTGATCGTTGAAGAGCAGAAAACAATCCCACTAAATGATATGACGTGTTCTTTGTCGGAAAAAGAAAATATTTCTTTGATGAAAACAATGATACAGCCTTTGTTAGAATTAAAACACACAGCTGCAATAATTATTCAAGAACAAATGGCTATTGAACATGCTAATGAGCATTTATTTGCCATCGATGGTAAAAATGAATTTATTCTTCGTCCTTTAATCGAACCACTTGAAGAATTGCGACACTCTATCGCGGTAATACAGGATCATATGTTGGTTGAAACACCAACTGATCGATCGAAAAATGATGTCATATTAGATGCATTGGCTGAACCTCTGTTCGATCTCCAACGTGCTATATCTGTTTTAGAAACACGAGTGATATCGCCGGATGTTGAATCGATGCCCGAAGATGCAGACAACAACTGGATTACGAAATGTTTAGCGACTCCTTTGCACGAAATAGAGAGATCAATTGCTGATATTCGACAATGCAACATAATGGAACCTGAAACTATAATTGTAGAAGAGCAAGCGAGAACTTTAATGCCAGACTGGTCAATTATAGAAAAATTAGCAAAATTAATGAAAAATATTAAATCAGCGATATTACGTATGGAAAATGATTCTACCGAAATTGAAATTCTCAAGACAATGGAAGCACCACTTACTAATGTACAAGAGAATTTAATGTTACTAAGAAACAAATTTACTTTGGATACTGTTGAAGGTAATATCAATGCTTTTATTGAGTCTCTTTCTAATTTTGAGAAATATATTTCATTTGCCAAGAAAGAAATTGTTGATAAACCAGTGTTTAAACAATCAGATATGAAAATTGATACAACCATATCCGCCACTCTTAATATATCATTGACCGAATTAAAATGCTCTATTGAGACTATAAAGACATCGCCAAGAGTATATCTGAACAATTTGGAAAAACCGTTGGAACTCATGCAAAACGCACTCGAAACAGTTGTATCTATACAACAAAATAAAAAACTATCAGAATTATCGATGAAAATAATAAATAATATTTCAGATATTAACAAGTCAATCGAATCTATTGAAAACAAATTAAAGCAACAACAGCTGTCGGCCGTTGAAATTTATATTGAATACGAAGCACTTGGAATGTTAACAAAATCTTTACAGTATATTAAACGATGTATTATACAGATACAAGAGAAACCAAATACTGCCAATTTAATGATTAGTGCTCTTCAGAGACTAGAGAAATCTATAGCTATAATGCGAGAGCAATCAGCTGATAAACCATTGGCGGAACCGCATCATACAAATTTCAGTGTTCTTTCAAAAAATTTGATACCGTGTCTATACGATTTACAAGAATCAATAGATGCAACAAAAACATTATGGTGTGAAGAAACAGTACTGGATGGATTAATAATTCTTGAGAAATCAATTTATAAACTGTTAACTGCGATAAACACTTTACATGATGAATCTTTGGAAGAAACGATTTCAATAATAGATGAATACAAAATAGCTCTCCAAAAAAAATCTATAAGGAAAGAAATTAAAACATCTGAAATTAAAACAACTGCCGAAAAAGAAGATAAAATCAATAAAATAATGGAAGACGAAATTAAATTGGTAAAGGATATAGATTCTGCAATAATCTATGATGCGAAAGAAGATAAAAAGATACCAGAAAAAATGGAACAAAAAAAAGAAAAAGATGATGAAAAATTAACACATGAAGAAAAAATTAATCAAATAGAAAAAAAAAAAGAGAAACAAAAGAAAGAGAACTTAATTCAAGAAATGCAAAAAGTAAATAAAGAACAAGAAAGCAAAGAAACTAAACAATTAAAGGAAGAAGCAGAGCAAAGTGAGGAAATCATAAAAGAAAAAAAGCTAAAACGAGATGAAAAAGAATATAAGAAAGTAGAGGAAATAAATAGCATTGCGAGGCATAAAGAAGCTGAAAAAATAAAAGAAATTCAGGAAGAAAAAATAAGTACTAAAAATGTAAGAAATGAAATAGAGGAGTGTGAAAATATTATCGACGCCGAAAAAATAAGAAAAGAAAAAAATGAACAAAAAATTGAAAAAGATATAGAAAAGAAGGAAGCTGAAAATGATCAAAAAAAAGAACAAGAAACAATAAAGGAGAAAAGAAAAATAGATGAATGTAAGAGAATTGAAATGAGCCAAAGCAATAAAGAAAAAAGAAAAAATAAAAAAACAAAAGGAAAAAAAGAAGCGCAATCGGAAGAAAAGAAAGAAGATGCCGACAAAATAGGAACGGAAGAAGAACAGAAAAATATGAAAGATATTAACAAATCAAAATTAATAAAACAATATGAGAAAAAAGATAAAGAGAAAGAAGAAGAAAATCGAAGTAAAGAAAAAGAAATTGATAGAGCATCACAAAAGAAACAGGAATCTGTAAAAATAGAAGAAGTTGAAGTGATACAGAAAGAAAAGGACAAGTGTGGTAATGAAGCAGAAGCTAAAGAAATAGAGAAAAATATAGAGCAAAAAAATCTCAAGGAAGATGAAAAATTAGAAAAAGAGCAGAAAAATCTTGAGGATAAAGTAAGTGCGCTTGAGGATAAAGAAAGTCAAAATGATGATGTTCAGAAAAAAGAAGAAAAGACTAATCTATTAAAGAAGGAAGAACAAAAGGAAGAAAGAAAAAAAGAAAAGATGGAACAAAGAAAACAGGAGACAAAAGAAAAAGTAAGGACGGAAGAAGACAAAAAGATTGAAAGTGAAAAAGTTGAAGAAGTGGAAAAGGAAAAAGAAAAAATAAATTCAAAAGAAGAACAACAAGAACGTAAAATGAAGGAAAAAATGAAAGAAGCAACAAAACAAGAAAAAGAACAAGAGAAAGAGAAGATAATAGAAAAAATAAAAGAAGAAGAAAGCGAAAAAACAAAAGATCAAAAGATTGAAAAGTTAGAAAAGAAAAATGAGAAATTTAGTATAAAAAAAGAGTATATGCAAGAGAAGATAAAGGAACAAGAACAAAAGGAACGAGTGAAAGAAATAAAGAAGCAAGAAAAAGGATCGAACAAGGAGGTGATAATACAAGTAAAGGAAGAAGAAAGTAAAGAATCAAAAAGTGAAGATACTGAAAAACTAAAAAGGAAAAAAGAAGATTCTAGTAAAAAAGGAGAGATAATGAAACAAGAGGAACAAAAGAAGAAAAATGAAGTGGAAGTATCGAAGAAAGAGGATGAAGAACGAAAAGAGACAACCAATCTTGAAGAAATAAAAATAGCACAAGATAAACAAACAAAGACAGAGAAAAATGTACAAGAGAATAAAAACATAGCCACGCAGGAAAGAGATAACATGAAAAATAAAATAAGAAAAAGCATAAAACAGGAAGAAATAGAAAAAAAGAAAGATGAAATTGTTAAAATGGAAAAAATAATACAGCAAACACAATATACAAATGACATAAAGAAAGAAGATGATACAAACGAAAGCAGGAGAGAATATAAAGAAATAAATGAAGATCTAAAACAAAAGCAAATAACACGAATGAAACAAAAACAAAAAGAAAAAGCAAACGAAAACATTCAGGCATTAACAATAGGCAGAGAACAACAAGAAAAGAGTGAACCGAAATTTGAAGAACTGGAGAGATCGAAAAAAGAAGAGAAATGGAAACAACGAAAGCCACAAAGTGATGAAAATTGTTTATTTACGAGAGAAGAACGTGTTAATAAAAGTGGTGAATGCAGAATGCAGAAAGAGGAAAATGATTATCAGGAGAGAGATAATGATAAAAGGCTGTACCGAATGGAAAAGAGAATTAGGAGAGATGAGACTGCTATATTATCATGGGCAGAAAAACAACGATTACAAAAAAGACAAGAAGAGGAGAGATTAAAAAATGAACAAAGAAGAAAAGAGCAAATAAGAGAAAATGAATCCGATCATTTTCTTAGGAATATATTCAAAGGAACCACATTTAAGCTCGACAAATCGACTTCAATGGTTTTCGATGTCGATTATTCTCGAGGATATACTTTTCGGTTTGATTCTAGCATCCCAATACTTTCTAACGCTTCTAGATCATACAGTTGGAGAGATTCTTTATCATCATCATTAAACGGAAAAAGGTTCAACGATTATTGGGATTATAAATTACATAGTTCTATGGATAAATACTATTTCGATGTAGGATCTTTGTACAGGAGGCGCAGAAAAAGAGAAAATCGCATGATTCGTGCGAGATCAGTCAGTTTGCTGAAAAATTATTCGACCGGGGATAGCGATGCCATTATTGTATCTAGTACGCGCATTCGACCTCTCCGACGTACAAAAGTGGATGCTACCTCACGTATCGATTTCGACACTTGTGAGTCTAATTATACTGATCTCCGACAAAGTGAGGTAGTTATTTAATATTTTTTGAGCTACTGCTTGACACTTTATAAACAAAGGATCTTTAAAACATTTTTTAAATATTAACCATTTTAGAATAACCTTTCGTGGAACAAACCAAAAAAACCATCGTTTTGTACAAGATTGACGAATAGAATCATAGGAGTTGGCATGAGGATAAGATTGACTTGCACCGTTCTTGGTAATCCTGAACCACGTATATATTGGATTAAAGACGATCAAAAACTGGATGCATCTGACAATCGTTGTAGAATGCGATATGAAAACGGTATGGCTTATTTGGAATTACACAATGTGCTTCCCGAAGATGCTGGAATATACACATGTGTAGCTGAAAATATACATGGTACTTCGACCACCGAATCTATCTTGAGAGTTTATTCCGATTATAAATCTACGCATTCATCTCCAATTTTTGTAAAATCAATTAAAGGTATACCTGCTCAAGTATATACGTTTTAACGTTTATTAATTTGTATGAGTTATTTCAATAAATTACATTTTCTCATAGATACTTATCGATATTCTGATCGTAAGTTGATCCTGGAATGTCGTGTAAGAGCACATCCAATTCCTATGATTTCCTGGCTAAAAGACGGAACGATTCTTCAAGGTGAACGTTACAGACAAAGCTATCTCGATAATGATGTCTGTCGATTAGAAATAGCAGATTTTGATGTCACAGATAATGGACAATATACATGTCGCGCAGGAAACGAGCTACACACTGAAGAAATATCACATATTGTTCATGTTGAAGGTGATTAGAATATTACATGTTATAAATTAATATAGATGTTTTTGAATATTATATAATAATAATATAATTTTAGATTGGCGAACTCTAAATCGGAACGATTCACATTTGAGCGATGAAATCAGATCGCAGTTCGCACGAGGACCACGGTTCTCCAACTTATTAAAAAATTATAGCGTACCCACTGGCGGAACTATCGCTCTTCAAGTAGAAGTCAAAGGTAAATAAGACGCTTGTCAAAGAAACAAATTATTGAATCGATCAAGTCCTTCTCTAATCTATTGCAGGTGTACCATCTCCGGAAGTGAAATGGCTACGTGGCGATCGAAAGGAGCCAATTGCGATACCAAAAGCGAGAACCTTTGTAGAACGTGAACTTTATACATTAATTGTGCCTGAAGCGACAGAGTCAGAAAAGGGTATTTACGTTTGTAGAGCGATCAATGCTTATGGACAAGTGGATACAAGCGCGACAGTGGACGTAATATCATCGAGCGCTATTGACGGGGGAAAACCAGCGGTGTTTGTCTCGAGACCATCCAAGAAATCGATCGAAGTGATTATTGGCGAAGACATCAGTACATCCTTCCGAGTTAGCGGTATCCCTAAGCCCCGAAGTAAGACTTGATAAATTTCTCTTAATTTCTCAATATAATATTATTTTTCTCTTTAATTCTTCTCTTCTTTATTCTTCGCCTATCTTTTCTTTTATTATTTTAGTAATATGGATGAAGGGATTAACAGACATCACGAATGGTCCGAGATCGTACAAGGAAAGTATAGATGATTACGTCAGATTAACATTAAAAAGGGTTGTACCTTCTGATGAAGGTACCTATTGCATTTTAGTTAAAAATAGATATGGCTGTGACAGAAGCTTCTTCTCGATCAAGGTGAGAATCTTTGTAAATTTAATTGAACTAAAAGGAAATATATAATCAGTAACGTATTCAAATAGGTAAAGCAACGCGCTAGATCATTAACTCCATTATCAGATTGGAATTCTGTTACTGAACGTGATGTAGAAGAATACGACAATGATACGGCCTATGTAAGAAGTAAGTGCTTTACAATTATTTGTATGTAATATTGGCTAAGAGAGAATGCTCGAGAAAAATTAGAGGATTTTGTAGTATTATTTACATAAATTAAATAAAGATATTTATTGTGTGTATGCGTGCGCGCGCGCGCGCGCGTGTCACAAAGTGATAAATTCCAACTAACTAAGATATATATATTACGATATTATTATATAATATATTAAAATTAGAATGATAAACATACAAATCTGCAATATCGTATACTTGGCTAAATTTTAATGGCCAAACGCCAGTTGACATCTGGACTAAGCGATCGCGCAAAATGACATCAATATTTAGTTTGATTATTCATCAAATTGCTGACATGCTGATCAAAAATTTTCTTAAATACTTGTAATCTTTGAATTAAGTGAGTCATCCTAAGACTTAAGCTCTCAATTGAATTCAGAATTGGCACGTTCGCGAAGTCTCGTACTCGTAATGTAAAATATATAAACATGACAGAAGAATATCCAAGTTTCCTTCATTCGAGGAACACTTTGAGATAGGTTATTTTGGTTTGCCTTTACTCATCTCCCACCAACATTTCATAAACTCCACAAATTCAAAATTCAGTCGTCGTCTAAACGCGAATCACTTCATCTACTCTACTTTGCAAAATCTTCAGTTTTATCACGATACATACTGTGCTGAGAAGAAATATCTCGCAAAGTGAAGAATTATTTATTCGTTTCACAAATATCTCTCTTGATGAATACTAAATCGTCGCGAATGTACTTTTATGTCACTTTTATACATTCTTATTGAATTTATAACATTCTTATTGAATAATATATATTAAATATGTTTCTTTTTCTCTTTTCACTTTTTTTGTAATATTAAAATACGTCTGATTTGCAAACGTTAATAAATATATATCGCTAAAGTAAATAAAATAAAAAATATATAAAATTGATATATATTGAATAAAAATGATGCCACATGATCATGGAATCATTATCAGTGTCAAAAATGAAGATATCACTATTTCGCGTTTGAGACGTTCTTGGATCAAAGATTGTTTAATCATTGACTTTTTGGAATATTTGTATGGGCATCGAGGTTAGCCAATAGATGAGAATTATTTCTATACTATATAAAATATAAATTTTCATAAAAAACAGTTTTTATAGATGTAAGACATAATTAAATATTTATACTTCTATATTTGTATTATCTTATGATTTTTATCTCAGATGTGCCCGGTCCTATTAGTAGCGAACCTGTTGTTATTGATGGTGGAAAAAATTGGCTATCATTGAGTTGGGGTAAAGCAGAAAGAAAAGGACCTGCACCGGTAGTTGCTTATAAAGTCGAAGCTTGGCTGTTAGGCGGTGATGGAGGTGCACGTTGGGTAGAGGTGAAACAAAAAGAATATGATTTTTCTTGCTTAATAATATATTATTAATTTATCTTTTTATAAATCAAAATATAATTTTTTAAATCTTGTCAGTTGGGAATTACGCCGATCAACGCATTCGACGCATTCAATTTGCAACCAGGTGGAGAATACAAATTTCGCGTAACACCACGAAATCGTTACGGATGGGGCGAATCAGTTACAATGACGAATTCAGTGTTGATGATTGAAAATACTGATCTTCCAGAATTCACAAAAATTTTATCGGGTCAATTAAAGGCTCTCGAAGGAACGGCGATAAAATTGGAATGTGAGGTAAGTTTACAAACAGAACCATAATATTTTAATATGTTTTTAATCAATGCTGTCCATCTTATATACATATTTTAATAATTTCTTTTAGATTCGCGGTGATTCCAAAACGGAAGTACGATGGTATCGTGAAACAACGGAAATTAATCCGTACAATAATACAAGATTTGCGATATGTTACAATGGTTCTAAATGTTCTTTGACAATTACAAATATTAAAGAGGATGATTCCGGAAGATACGTTTGCGAAGCAAACAATAGGATCGGTAAAGTGTCATCGTTCGCCAGAATTCTCGTTGTTACCGATCCAAGAATTATTGAGGCCGATGCTAAACTTAAAACAAGGTAAGTAAATGTACCATCTTGATACAATAAAGCTGATAATAACATGATACAATTAAAAGTTTGAGCATTGAACCGGAAGATAGACCGCCGCAATTCACCATGAGGATACGGGACAGGCGAGTGCAAACGACTTATCCGGTAAGGCTTACTTGCCAAGTCATCGGATATCCTATTCCAGAAATCGCTTGGTATAAAAACGGGACAGAAATTTTTCAAGATGGTAATTAATTCATTGTTTGACATGAAATCTCTTACATTAATTTTCCGTTGAATGTTCTTTTTTTTTAGAACGCCACATCTTTTGGGATGATGACCCAAATTTTCATACTTTGGAAATAATTCATTCTGCTCTTGAGGATTCTGGATGTTACATGGTGACAGCGAGGAATATAAACGGCTCAGTATCTTGTCGATGTACTCTCGTAGTAGACAAAGGAATTCGAGCCTACATCGCACCGGAATTTCTTCGTGGTCTCAATGTAGCTTACACGATTCATTCAGGCGGGGAACTACAAATGTCGGCACAGCTTGAAGCTTATCCAAGTGTTGGTATCGTCTGGTGAGTGAGGATTGCGATCAACGATATTCAGATTTATAATACTTACAATACAATTTAGAATATATACGTTTTTCTTTTTGTGATCACATTTTTCACGTAGGCATCGTGATGGTATTCGCCTTCGACCCAGTAGAAGAGCGGTAATGACATTGAGTCACGATGGCACCGTCCAATTCTGCTTGGCTAATATTACTATGCGAGACGCAGGAGTTTACAGTTGTACCGCAACGAATATAGTCGGTCAAACTGAGACATCCACGAGGGTAACTGTTACGGCCGCGATCCAGAATCAGTCGTTCATCGATGAATCATCCGATATTATAAGCACAAGTCCAAATATATTGTGAGTTTGATAATTGTAATTTATCTCGGCATACACACAAGTTGGCCGACACAAAATTGTTAACGGATTATAGTGTACTTACTATTTACTTATTATTATATGGAAATATAGTGTAAATAAAATTGTTCTACTTTTAGATATTCGAAGGAACCTCTTTTTATCACGAAACCTTTATCAACTGAAGCAATCGAAGGAGATACAGTTATCATTCTTTGTGAAGTGGTCGGAGATCCTAAACCAGAAGTAATATGGTTACGCGATTTTCTCAAGGTAAATTGTCACGAATATTTTTCTAGTTTTCAAACTTATTTCATTCACGATTCTTTGCTTTTTTAATACAAACAAATACAAATTCAATGTGAGATGCAATTAAACAAATAAAGAAAATTGAGCTTACAAGGAACTTTTAATGTATTTTGTTTAAGTCTCAATTAAAAATTACAGACAATTTTGTAGAAAAAAACAAACATTGTGCAAATGATGACATGTATCTAATGCTGACTTGATCTATATTATATGAGTCAAGGTAGCGAAAAAATAATTACATAGCAGAGAGTATAACAGAGAATGTATTGTAGCCATAAACGGATAAGACATTATATGTGCTGGAAGATAATGACATTGACATTGGACATAGTTTCTTATATGGTAACAACGCGTTACGTCATATTACATTTTTAATATGGACGAAGGAATAAAACTTGATATATATTGCATTCAGAAAGAGATACGTACATTCAATTAATGATTAGGAATCCAAAATAGAAAACGGAAGGCGCATTAACCTAAAAAAAATATGCGGATCCATGTCACTTCAGAATATTTGCATAATCATAAAGTACGCACAGAACAATATCCCCACTGTCATCGAGACCAACTCGACTTTCCTCGTCGATGAACCGGTACGGTAACATGCAAGCAGCAAAACAGTCGTCGTGTAACTTTAACGAACGAATAGCCGCTTTAATTTTCGATTGCTTATATGACATGAAATCGTCATTCTGTATCAAAACGTAAAACGTGAATTATTTCGATTACGAAATACATATTTAGTCCGTTCGAGCAAATTCACAATTTTTAGCAATTAGCAAACGAATTTTGTTTAATTATTCTACATATTATTCATCAAGAAAATTAGATTCAATTCAATGTGGAATACGATAATGTGAGTATGACATCAAATTATTAATTTAAATAATTATTTATCCAAAGCCAAGAAAAAAAAGTTGAAATCAAAATCTTGTAAATGAAGCTAAATACATCTGGATTGTGGATAGAATTATATTAATATATTTCATAAATATATTAACATTTTAGAATTTTATTAAAAAATTAACAGTGTTCCTTTTTCTTTCATTTAATATGCGATACGCGATATTGTATGTGCGGATATGATTGCAAATACAGTACATATTTAATTAAATAATGTATACATAGTGATGAAAAGTTACTTGTAACGCCGTTACTTATACTCGTTATATAAACGTAATTTTTTTCAATGAATAACGCGTAATAATAACAAATTATTTTTCAAAAGTAACTGCTCTAATCTCGGTGTTATCTTCATCATTATGAAAAATTGTCAAATTATTTCCAAATTGTTATTAAAAAAGTAACAATAACAATAAAAATAATGGCGTTACTTGTAACGCCGTTATTTTTATTCGTTAAATAGCAAGTTATTTTTTTCAATGAATAACATGTAATGATAACAAATTGTTTTTTGTTTTTTGAAAGTAATTGTTCTAACCTTGGCAATATTTTTATTATTATGAAAAACTGTAAAGTTATTTCCAATTGTTATTTTATAAGACAATTTAAAAAATAACGACGTTACAAGTATTTCTCATCTCTGTTAACATGGTATTTATTTTAAACATAATTTAGATTACAAAATTATAAAAATATAGTTTAATTTAGAATTGAAATTTAATTCTATTCTATACTGCGTTTTGTTGTGTATTATACATTAATGATTCTTACGGTAAATGTATACCGTATGATAAAAAAAAACCAAGTCCTTGCAAATATAATAAAGCAATAATCTTGTGTCTAGACTAAGAATTTATAGCGTCTGTCTTTATAATAAGGAAGTATCCTCCGCGTAAATTTTAGCGTAGGCGAATTATAATGTGACAGGTGCAAGATAGATACATCTCAGAGAATTTATTATATCATGATTTGAATTCAAGGATTAAAGATTGTAACTTTCCATGTTTGAACGTCCATATCTATCAAATCATTAAGTTGATAAAAATATATAACGAAAAACAGTAATATACATTGGTACTCAGATATCCATATCAGACTGCAGCAATCTGTTCGACTTTCGCTCCCTATATGGGTTAGAACCGTGACGAAGACATCTCTCTTTCTCTCTTTCTCTTTCTCTCTCTCGTCTCTTTTTTCTCACTATTCTCTTCGTTTCCATTACCATAGCTGAGTTTCAACTCCGTCTCTCTTATCTTATAATCTTGTGTACGAACTGTATATGAATCCGAAATAGACAATAAACGATCTAAGTACATTCTCCAGAAGCGATCTAATACAATCACGCATTAGTGATCATAATTGAGGACACGTTAAATCATCCAAATAGATATATTTTCGCTATTAATTATGGTTTCATAAATGCGAAAAATTGAATGACATTATCGGAAATATCAATATCCAATTATTCCTACATTACTTAAAGTTACTTTGAATCCTTATACCTTAAGAATTTAACATTACATTTGTGGCCGAGTATGCTGTCACAGTTAGCAATGAAATTCACGTGAATGAAATAAATGAGAAACGGAATGAACGTTGATAAGAAACAGTAAACATGATACAGCATTCGGTTCAATTGAATTTGAACTGTTTGCAGTACTTGCAAACGTCCTCAGATTTTTTACTTTTGTTTATACAAATTTTGTTTTGTAGCCCGACTATTATAGGGACGCATCTCATTTCCGGTTGGTGGATGCAGGACCACAATATCGATTGGAAATACCTTACGCTAAGCTCGACTTTACTGGAACGTATTCCGTGATAGCTCGCAATTGTCATGGGGAAGCTAAAGCTGTAATTTCCTTGCAAATCTATGCCAAAGGTAAATTTTGAGACTCGAACAAAATTTGCTTACGTTATATAACTCTATTTTAATTCTGTTTCAACGAGTTTTTTCAGGACAAGGCAAAGAGGAACAAAGGCAGAAATCTTCTCACGGGTAAGCTATTACGAAAACTTAATGACGGATATGTTTCTATTTACCTTGTTCTATTAATAAAACATTAAATTCTATAGAAAGGTATTGACCTTGCCGATCATAAAGAGAGAATTGCGAGATCTTCGATGTTGCGACGGCGACGCTGCCTCCCTGGAGTGTAAGATTTACGCCACACAAGAAACTTTAATTCGTTGGGAACGTGGAGGCAAAGTAATAAGAGAATTAAATGCTTAGTAATATCGCACACATAGCTGCTAAACTATAACATTTAAAATATTTTTTGTCAGATTATAACTATGATGGGCGATTTTGCTGCCGAATTTGATGGTGAAACGGCACGATTAAATATCCAACATGTTTATCCTGAAGATGAAGGAGAATATACGTGTGTGGCTTACAATGATCTTGGAAAAGCATATACATCAGCTTGTTTAGTTGTAGATGGTAATTTTATGTAACTCTCAAAAGACTCATACAAAAGATTCACACAAATAAAGCGGTGCGAGTTGTGAATCTTTTTGAATTACATTCATATTTATTATGCTAATTGTCGGTCACTTTTGCGTAATAACATGACTGATAAACACGAATTTATTGTAATTATGGAACATACATATTTATATTGTTAGTAACGTATACCAATAGAAGAACTTGATCTGAAAATTTTCTAAAATTGTAAAGGATTTAAATTAACGTATGTCGTAGTTCCCGAAGGAAAAGAAAATATATTGAGCCAAAGATTGACGAGGCCAATGGGTCTGTTGTCAGCAGGATCGACTCCGAGATCGACACCGCGATCGACACCAATCAGAAGCTTATCACCAGCAGTTTCACGTAAATTTAAGATAAAAATAAAATAAAAAACTCAATTTTGTAGAAAAAAAAGTTTTAAAAAGTTTAAAGAATGAAATAAAACAATTAAGCAACAGTGGCGTAGAAGATAACCAAATGAAAATTATTTTCAGACGGACGTGAATTCAGATCACCGCAAGTTCTACCGCGAAGCGACGTGTCAAAGAGACCGAGAGTTTGCCCGCCAAAGTTTTATGCAGTGCCGCACAATCGTCTAGTTCAGGAAGGCGAAACTGTGCGTTTCCAGTGTGCTGTAGTTGGTCATCCCACGCCCTGGATAAGATGGGACAAAAATGGTACCATTGTAACACCGAGCACAAGGATCTCGATCAAAGAACGGGATGACATTAAGATACTTGAAATCATCGATGTAATGCGAGAAGATGCTGCTCTCTACAGAGTGACAGCAGAAAATGATTTTGGTCGAATTGAGGCCAGTGCTCGTCTTGAAGTAATAAGTACGTATGTATAACTCGCAAAAAGTATCGCTTTCTTTCTATCTCACAAATATTCTTATTCTATAATTAATAAAAAGATCGATACGAATCGACGAGTCGAACTATCAGAACTAGAAGTTCCTCACCTAGAACATATCCTTCGTTCGACCGAAATCTTCTTCCAACTACCAGTAGAATAAATAGCTGTTTACAATTGGAATGCCGCGTAAGAGGAACGCCAAGCGTAACATCAACGTGGTATAGGTAAGAAAATTTTGCGGAAATTTTATTGCGTGACAAGTCAACAAAACATTAAAATATCAATTTTATTTAGAAATAGACGGCCGTTAGAACGATCCTCTAGAATAAAGAGATATTTCGATGGCACAACTGCCAGAATCGAAATATCAAAGGTGAAAGCTAGTGATGCGGGTGAATACACTTGTGTAGCAACCAATATTCTTGGATCAATGAGGACTAGTTGTCAAGTGATTATCAGACACAAGTTAACAATTTGTCGGCATTTTCTTTAAAATCTTCTATTACATTATTTTTTTCAATTTAAGACATATGATTATTCGCAGGTAGCTGTATTAGATCCCTACGATTTGTCTATCGCGGACAAGAGTGCACCACGATTTTTGCAATCATTGCCAAAAGAGTCTATTGTCATGGAGAACTGTTGTCATGAATTTCAGATCGGAGTTACAGGTAAAATTTAATTTATTCTGTGTTTAGCTAAGCTTTAAAAGTAAATCTTTTAAAATAAAATCTTTTCTCTATTATTTCAGGCACACCTCCTTTTACGATTACTTGGTTCAAGGATGGTCGCAAATTATCTGATAGCGATTATTATAAATATGTTATATATGGAGATGGAGGTATTGCTCTCAGAATATCTGAGGTTCATCCACAAGATGCTGGTGAATATATTTGTACAATACAAAATGATTTTGGTATTGCGTCCTGCAGCAGTCTTTTTGCTGTTCAAGGTCTGATTTGTTTTTTAATATTTCAATATTAAATATTATTATATTATATTATATTATACAATATTTAATATTATTATTAGACCGTTTTTTTTTTTAATTTTTAAGTACTATCGCTTAATATAACAGATTACAAAAATGTTTCCAAGCCGATGCTCCAATTTACAAAAACTCCATTATCAGTTATTGCTGCTAAAGGCACTATCGTTTGTTTCTGTGCCAAAGCGCAATGTAGGAAAACTATAGAAATTATTTGGACAATTAATGGAAAAGATGCCCGAGAAAACGCAAAATGTAAAGTATGTAAAATGAAAAAAAATATACGTACACATTTTATTATTGAATGTAGATTTTAATTTTTTAAGCACAATTGCTGCTAATTGTAATCATTTATGTTTGAAGATTGAAAGAGATGGTAATGTCAGTATCTTAAGAATACGTGATGTATCATTACGCGATACAGGGGAAATTCGATGCATAGCTTCCATGAATGGAAAAGGTCTGTCCATTAGTTGCATTGCCAAGTTGCAGTTGCAAAATTTGTTATATGATTTCAACGATTCTGTGACAAAACTTGGAGATATTCAATCTCATGCACAAACTAAACTATCATTAACAAACATTAATCTTGAAGGCGTGCCAGAAAAAATGGCAAAACTATCGTTATTAAAATGTCGACATTACGAGAAGTCGCTAACGCGTATCAGATCATCTTCGTTTCTTCGATGTATTACATCATGTACCAAGCTTATTTCTCCTTTGCCAATAAGAAAACGCATTTCTGATAATGCATTAATTGATGTCCAAAGATCACGATTTGAGAATGATTTACCGATACAAAAAATTATAAAGAAAAATTTAAATAGTAATCTGGGATTTTCAAAAATAGAGGAAGATCAAGGATTATCATATTTATTAAACGAGAAAAATATAAATACTTTCATGAAGTTGTTATCACCAAAGAAAATGGAACAACTCTATCAGAATATTGACTCGAACAAAGAACATGTGGAATCGCGTCTAGAAGAATTGATAAAAGCTACGATAATAAAAGCATCAACTGACATTAGCGTACTTAGAGGAAGCAGAGCAGTACTCAAAGTAATTTATCACGGATGTCCCGAACCGACAGTCAACTGGCTTCAAGTGGTAGGTTTATTTTTTTACTTTTAATTTTTAAACAAATTTACTATTTTTTTTTGCTTTTTAAACAAATTTTACTAAAAAAAGAGAGAGAGAGAAAAATATCCGTTTTAATTTAAAGAATACATTTTTCAAACAAATTTTGCTTGTAAAAGAAGCTAATATTCTCGGGCGTTCTACAATAATTCTACAGTTCACGATTACATAAATTACATCAATGTATGCAACACGCGATAATGAGATTTAATCTAAACAGATTTAAGTTACATCACAGCACAAATAAACTATCTTTACACAGAAATTAATCATTCAGGATGGTTGTATGCTCTTATCTTTGGCCTCGAGAATTATAAAAAAAAAAATATATTTCTTACTATAATACACATAAAGAAATCCCTATCAGAATGTGACAGACATTTAAACTTTAGGAAAGCCAATCGAATTACGTATATCGGTGCCATTTATTTCTCATCATACAACCACGCAGCTGGATCAACTTACTTGTATTATATTGATTCTTAGATATTGATAGCATCTTTGACATAAGTATTTCAATATATGATACATTTTCTCATTTATAATATTTTTTTACTCTAATTTAAGAACCGAGAATTGCAACCAGGTGAGAAAATTGGAATAGTCACTAGGGACGGTGTATCTTATCTAATACTGGACGATGTGACATACAATCACGCAGGAAAATACGAAGTCTTAGTGGAAAATCCGTTAGGCAAAGATCGAAAATTTTTTAGCTTAGCTGTGGAAGGTAAATTATCCGTTTACATTATTTTGTTTTCGCAAGACTCTCGTACACAAAAATTTACAATACTAATAGCTAATAAAGTGACTCGACGCTACTTAACTCGACTTTGACTTAATTAATCTCATTACACGGAGAGAGGATTAGCAGCATTGATCGACTATGTAATAGAAACGTATTTTTACGATTGGATCATTCAACATGTTTACAAATGAAACATCATCCATTATTCTATGTGCGTAAGTACGTGTTGCACGGTCCAGTTCCTTTTCTTTCGTACAAGGTAGACGGCAGTCTCACGTGACGTACCGCGCAATAATTCCTCCTTTCCGCGCTTCCTCCACTGGCATCAGTTCCACCTCTTCTTCCTCTTTCTTTGAACCGTCATATTGCCTAAGAACTGGCATCAGAAGACGTATGTTCATGAGAAGGATTGTACGTGGCGTGGCGTCTTAACGACATAATATAATGACATGCAAATTCTTTCAAAATACGCGCGATCGTTTTGACTATTTGACAATCCGCAACATTATCCGCATAATAAAGTTTAAATTAATTGCATAAACCGCAGATAAGATAGCAGTGTCATAGCAGTTTATTATAAAAGTGAAGTTTGAAGTTTGTGATCTATATGATTGGAAATGTAGTATTTAAGTGTCGTATTCTTGTTAAAGGAAAGAAATTTTGATTTTTATTTAGGTCCACCCGAACCACTCACGGATAAACCAAGTGTAAACTTCAGCGCTGGTCAGACCACCATCGTTTGGCGACCGCCACCTTACGACGGAGGTCGCACCGTGATTGGATATACTGTGGAAGCAAAACGAGCCGGTGAAAGCAAGTGGATAATAATTGCCGAGTCTAGTCATTCGCTGAGTCATACAATAGCAACAACTAAAAAAAGTGTGATACCGGGTGAAAGTTACTATTTCCGTATCCGAGCTGAAAATATCCACGGATTCAGTGATCCTGGTATGGAGTCTGATCTTGTTAAAATTCCGAATAAAGAAGAAAAAATGCTTCAGGAGGAAGAAGGTGATAATTTAGGACTCTTAAGGGACTCGTGAAATTATTCTCTTGTTATAACTTCAATCTTATCTATCTTTATTTATCTCTCAAAAAAATATTTAAAATGTTAGTCTAAGAAAAATGTGTAAATTAAAAATTTAGTTATAATTATTACAAAATAATTCTTATTTTTTAAGATGAATTCAAGTCGAGTTTCGAAGCTCATTCAGTAATACCGGAAGAGGGAAAATTTTTTGATGAAAAATATGATGTTTTCGAAGAGCTAGGAAAGGGTCGATATGGTGTAGTCAAGAAAGTCATCGAACGACTGACAGGCATGACTTTTGCTGCCAAATTCATTAAAACGATCAAAGCGAAAGATCGAGAACAGGTTCGCGAAGAAATTAAAATTATGAACACTTTAAGGCATCCTAAGCTTCTGCTACTGACTGCCGCATATGAAAGTCCTCGTGAAACAGTGCTGATCACAGAATAGTAAATACACCTAATAACGTTCTTTAGACTAATTATTAATAGTATTAAATTTCAATGATATTGTAATATTTAAACTCTTTTTTTAGTATTTCAGGTGGAGAATTGTTCGAGAGAGTAGTAGCCGACGACTTTACTTTAACTGAAAAGGACAGTATTCTTTTTATGAGACAGATTTGTCAGGGAGTCGAGTATATGCATCAAAATAAAATCGTACATCTAGATTTGAAAGTACATTTCTTGCGGATGACAATTAATTATTAATTTAATAAGCAAATTAATAATGTTTTTGTTTCATTTTACAGCCGGAAAATATTATGTGCCGTACGCGAACTTCTCATCAGATTAAACTGATTGATTTTGGATTGGCTCAGACTTTAAAGTCTGATACACCAATCAGAGTACTTTTTGGTACACCAGAATTTATTCCACCAGAAATTATAAGTTACGAACCCATCGGCATTGAATCGGATATGTGGAGTGTCGGTGTAATTTGTTATGTTTTGTAAGTATATTGATTACTTTTAAGTAATTATTTTTAAGCAATGTATCCAATTGATTGTGATTAATTATAATGCGTAGATTGACCGGCTTATCGCCATTCATGGGAGACAATGATGCCGAGACTTTCGCCAACATTACACGAGCGGATTATGATTTAGAAGACGAAGCTTTCGATGCCATTTCAAATGATGCCAAGAACTTTATCAGCGGTTTACTTATTAAACGAAAAGAGTAGATTTTTATTTTTCTTACTTAGAAAGCTTTAAACTATTTAGTCCAGTCACATATAAATTTGAATTTTTTGCATCTGTTTCTTGACACAGATTACGAATGTCGGCCACGCAATGCTTAGAACATCCATGGATGGCACAACATGCTACGACTATGAGCAGAGTAGTTTTGCCGACAGAAAAATTAAAAAAATTTATCATACGAAGAAAGTGGCAGGTGTGTATCAATGGATTTTGTTGAAAGTTATGTTGTCATTGTTCTGAAACTAAGAAAGAATACGTAACAAATTTGAAGTAGATGAATGTTACTTTTGAACAAGAAATTACTTGGGACAGCTTTATATTGCAGTTAAAACTGTTAAAAATAAAAAATTTAACTGCTATTTAGTCATAATATGTTGATTGTTAGATTTTCTTTATTAATCCAATAACTTATCATAATTTTTTATATAGCTTAGACTTTGTTTTTCAAATAATCTTAGCATGCGTTTAAGTCTCCAGTGTGCACGCGTTGTGCTATGTTTATTTTAATAGAAAACAGGAAATGCCATTCGTGCATTGGGAAGAATGGCAACTCTTTCGGCGCATAGTAGACGTAGTCCCACAACAACAGCAGAGTCGCCTATACTTGAACAACAATTCGATAACATCGAGATGCAATATCCTGATGAAATTAAATCAATTCATACCACTGTCAATAAAGATATGGAACACATTGAGACGAACACGGAAGAAAATTCTGCCAAGGCGAAATCGCAGACAAAATTGCATTCCACATGTGTGACGGAAGTAAATATGACAATACAAAAAACATCGACAAAGAAAGGAAATAGCTTGAATGATCTTTCAAAGCATATAAATACTGAAAAAGAAATGTCTAGATTAGGTGTCAAATTAATATCAAAAACAGAAGACACTTCACAAAACGTCACGGCGCATCTAGAGATTTTAGTATCGGAAGAAAATAAGGAAAGCGACAAAGAAGTAATCGATGAATCTTCTAAGACAGAACAACACATGATTTTAAAATCGCAGACATTGCATAAAGTGTTTCGAGGCGATTCGCGCGATTCCGGAATAGGTGATTGCAGTTCAAACCTGGTGACTTCTTCATTGCAAATAGATGAACTTGGAATAGTGTCCACTATCGAAGAAGAAATAGATTATGAGACTCATAAACGAGAAGGCAAACGAACGTTGAAAAAAGAAGAAAATCGACGAAATTCAACAGCAGGAATTTTAGCAAGTTTAGTACAAGACAAGGAAATTCTTTCTTGCAATACGGAAACTACTGTGAACAATGACAAGGTAGTTACAAAGAGTGACAAAGATGTGACTAAAGCTTCGTGTGAAACTAATCCTGTGCGAAAAGGTGTGTGTAAATGTAATGAAATTGGCTTATAATACTTACAATTATTTATCATGGATAAAAAATAAGATATTATTAAAATCTTACAATTTCGCAGTTATTAACGAGAATACGGACACAAGGATATTAAGCAGAAGTAACAAATTTCTTCCAACCGGAAACGTAAGTCGTACGGCCAGGATATTCGAAAGGACAAGTGAAAGATCAAATTTGAACAATTCCCAAGTTTTGATGGCACAGCGTGTGTATCCTGCCGCTATAATTGCAGGAAAGCCGCACAACGAGAGAATACAGAAAGCTTTCGCATTCTGGAACAAGTAAAGATATCCTTTGAAATACGCATTAAATAATACGCATTGAACAAATCGAAGTAAGTACAATGTATCATTTTCAAGTAAAATAGAAATATATTGTTTGCGAGAAGTCGTGAATATGTAGAAAGATTGTACTTTAGATACATATAGGGAAGTGATATACAACCCATTAAACACAACTGAAATTATAATTCTTGCTCATTTCTAACGTTAGGAAATAAATTTGAATTGTCTTATCAATTATATTAACATAAATTATACAATCAATTTAATATGCCTTTATTGTTAGAATGAGCGATCATTCCCGTGAAGAAGTTATGCAAACATCAATTTATAATTTTTATTGCTCGCCAGTCTGTGGAAAAATCTGATTTTCAAAATTTTTGTATTAAATATAATCCGCTTTATTTTTTTATTTTAACCCTCATTGTAATTGCATGCGCAAGTTAAAAGAAATATTTTTGTTATATCAAAATACGTATTCTGTTATTTTTCAGTTTCAAATATAATTTTAAAGTATACATTACTATATGTAAATATATAACTGGCACTTTATTAGATACCATTTTTTAATATACATTAACGAAATTTAACGAAAACATTTTTAAAAAACATATATGTACATAATTGAATAATTGAATAATTGAATAAGCGACTTTGTGAGCAATCGATGATGTTATATCTAGTATATCTAGCAAGATGTATAAGTATATGTTTGAATTTGTGATTGTTATTTGCAAATATATTCCCGCAGTTGTATCGTAATGATGAGACAAATAATCTATATTATTATAAGCTATTTACATAGAAAAATAAAGGATATGTATCTACATATATATATGTATACACGAGTTATATTAATAAATACCCACACAAAAAAATTTTATATATATATATATATATACATATACACATATGTATACAAATATTAAACGATATAAATGTAGGATAATACATTTTAAAGATTTATAACTTTGAAAGT
Organism: Cephalotes varians; assembly: GCA_037157785.1. Taxonomy (NCBI): domain Eukaryota; kingdom Metazoa; phylum Arthropoda; class Insecta; order Hymenoptera; family Formicidae; genus Cephalotes; species Cephalotes varians. The sequence goes on from JANQDE010000020.1 coordinate 141,868, forward strand.
TTTTTACACTGATTAATATACTAGTGTTTGTAGGATTTTTCCAATTCTTTCAATATGTTATCATAATCAGTAATGGTTAAAAGATGAAGAGTGTCGCTGATGTCCAAATAATTAAAAAAATCCACTGTTGTTGGTAGCCAAGTAGTAGTTACGTACTGATCTAAGATAGGCGTAGGATTTCTGAAAATAAAAAATATTTTTATCTTACTTTGTTATCATTTTTTCCAACAATATTTCTGTGTTACACAAGTTCTGATAATTACCCTATCTTTGCAAAATTGGTCCATGTTTTTGTAAGAATTTCTAATACTTTTCGATCTTTTGTACCTATTGCCGGCGGTTTAGGATCATCAATTTTAAAACTAGGCAAGTAAAAAAGATATGGAATATCATCAGTATGAGAAGCTCCTAAAAATTTCCGGTTATATTAAATTTAAAAAATAAATACATGAAATTAATTTTCAATCAAGAGAGTTTTGAAATTATGCAACTCGTATACCAATTGTAGACAATTTATTCTTCATATGCCTTGTTTCAGTCATCTGGTTACCGACATAGGAAAATTTGTAAAAATAAGTTGACGCTTGCTTTATTTTCCTTCGTTTATCTACAAAATATTCAATAGGAATATTAAAATGCAAGTCACTCAGACATCGTATAATAGATGGGATACTCTCTTTCGTAAATGGTTTATTATTAAAATATTGCTGTTTAACTCGTTCTGTTAATTGCATTATTTTTTGGGGGTTCTGCAAATTTGTAAAATTTTCTATGTATCGTGGTAAATCCGTATACATTGTCTTTAAAGTCTTCTCGCTTGTATCTATTAACAGATAAACGATCTATAAATTTAAAAGGATACAAAGCCCTACTGGAAAAATTATCATATATTATAATATTTTAATGTAATATATAATACATAATAAACATAATATATTTAATATAAGTAAATTTACTGATTTTGTTAATTTTTATTATTAATACCTTTAAGAAACATGATATATTCGTGAGAAGTATAACCGACCATGATTGGTATATTATTGTCATCATTAAGTAACTGAGAGATAGGACATGGAAGAAAAGGTCTTTTTGCTTTATCGTCGATTGTAGGTCCAAATGGAACATTAAGAATGCGCGCTTCCTACGGAACATTCTTTTTGAATGGTTAGCAACAGTGTTATCCAGTGAATGAATTGTCACATTTAAAAAAAATGATACATTAAAATAATTTAATTCTCTGAGGTAAAATAAAAAAGAAATTATGAAAAGTAATTCTCACTTCTGGAGTGAGGACCTTATATTGCGCTTTGATGATTTCAGCAGTGGGCATTGTTTTAAGAAACTCTACCACTTTTTCAGGATCCTTAGAATCGTTACCAAGTATCGATGCAAGCTTAAAAGAATTGGTTTCTGGTTGGTTTCTTATCATCGCCCAATCACATAGAATTATACCACTCTGAAGAATAGCTTTGTGGAAAAGGCCTAAAAATATATGCACCCGCGCGCGTGTATGTGTGTGCGTGTGTGTGTTTTGGAGAAAAAATAATATTAATATTTTTTAATAATATTAATATTTTTTTAAATTTTGAACATAATATTTTTTATTTCATCCTTACTATTTATTAAGAATATACGTTAAGTATGTATTATTACCTTTAGATAACGGTGACAATGTTAAGAAATGCGTGCAAGCGCTACCTGCACTGACGCCAAAAACAGTAATATTGTTTGAGTCTCCACCAAAAACCTCGATATTTTCCTTGATCCATTTTAGTGCGGCAACTTGATCTTTCAAACCTTGGTTTCCGCTTGCTATTTTATGATCAAGATTTAAGAAACCTTGAAAAATAAAAAATTTAGAATGTGTATCAGTAAACGATAGACGTGCGTATTTTGCTTTGTATCTTCTGCAGATATGCGATAAGAATTTTTCGAACATTTTCAAGAGATATATGATATGTTTTCTTGGAAGCACAGATCTTACCCAAAGCACCAAGTCTATAGTTTATGGACACTAAAATGACATCTTTTGCCATAAGGTAATCAGGTCGTTTGTGAGTATCGTTGCCAGAACCAGTAAGATAAGATCCACCATGAATCCAAACCATAACTGGATTCCCTGTCGTTCGATAGACATTATATGGTATGTAAATATTTAGATAAAGACAGTCTTCGCTGCCGATAACCGCTTGAGTTGGTGATTGTTCCAACTGCGCACAAACATCGCCAGCATTTTTGGAAGCGTCTCGAATATTTTCCCAAGAAGCAGGAGGTTCGGGATCCTGATTTTGAACAATAATATAAATATAATTTAACATTAAGTAAAATAACATTTGATATCGCAATAATCGCAAGATAATCGAGTGATTTATTATTATTTTCTTAATATGCAAACGGAATAATTGTAATGTATTAGAATAATTGTGAAATATTTAAACAGAAACACAATAAATAAAAATAAATCAGAAATTATTTGAACTCGATAAATAAATTACCTTAAATCTCAACTCGCCTACTGGTGGAGCAGCAAAAGGTATGCCTTTGAAAGAAAGATAATAAGAACCGAGGATATTTTCTTCAAAGATTCCTTGCAGTTTTCCTTGTTTCACAGTCACAATTGGTCTATCCATGATGGAACAACTGTCTACTTCATACATATAACACACTATTAGATTTGTTTAGGCTCGTATAAGGCTAGAGATACTGCTATCTTTGAACTGACTATATGACTTATATATTCAACTTTGATAATGACGCAGATGACAAAGTCAAATTAATGATAAGCTATATACCTTAAATATTTGTCATACTTCTAACATACATCTATATATATGTACGCACTCATAACATAGTAATTTAGTAATTGAAACGAGCGAATTAACAAACTGTTAATTTTTTTAAATGTTACTAGTTAAATGTTATTCTTTTAATTAATTACTTTTCAAAAATATTTTAAAAATTTATATTATGACACTTATATCTCTTTAGTCAACATTTACAATGCGATGTTACATTCAAGCTCATTTTAAGTCTGTTCATAAAATAGGTCTTAAGAATATTCTATACAACCATACTCGGGAAAAAATTATATATATATAGACATATTTTATATATAATTATATATAAAATATGTCAATAATTATATAAAATTATATATAATTGTATATAATTTTATATATAATTATCACGAAGATGCACTGAGCATTTTAGCATCTTAAGATATTGTTTAAAATGGTCTTAAAATAAAAACGAAATATGAATACCAGCTTATATATATATATATATATATATATATATATATATATATATATATATAATTATATTAGCTTTTATTTATAAGCTAGAATATTTCAATAAAATTTAAAAAAGAAAAGAAAAAGGAATACGAAGAAACAATTATCTCTGAAAAAATTAATACAAATTACATTCTTTTAGCAATTATTCGTATAAACTTCAATTACATAATTTAATCAAATGTTACTGTCTTTATATTATTATTTAAATCTAGAATAATAATTAATTTTTTTTTTTTATGTTTGACATTATAAACCCATTTGAACATCGAATGTTGACAAGAATGTACTTTCATACACTAAGGATGGCTTAAAGGAAAGCCGAAACGTCTGTAAATATAGATAATAAATTACATTAATTGATCACGCTCTGTTAACTGCGGCATTGCTCTTATTAGCCCTCCTAAGATTAATTGATTATTGATAATAATTAATGTTATTCATTAATCTAAAGAAAGAAACTTTTTCCTTTTAGTTTCTAGGCATACGCAAATCATGATAGTTTAATATTTACTAACTTCATCAAATTTTCTTCTGACTTTATATCCTCTATACGTAGCTTGTATCATAGTGGCCGCTTCTTCCTCAGATTTAGCTGAATCGGCATGATCTTCCGTCCATCTTGATTGTTTTATCATTTTCTGTTGTTTCTTGATAGGAAATATAACATTTTGTTCCCAATGCTTACGATTGTAAACATTTCTTTCTTGTCGATCCTCATATCTTGATTTATCAGTAATCTATAAATAAATAAATAAATATATATATATATATATATATATATATATATATATATATATAAAATATATTTACTGGAGAGAAAGAGAGAGAGAGAGAGAAAGAGAACTATTTCTGTATATATATTTATTATTAAATATTTGTTACATTGCACAAAATTACATTTTTTTCAGATATAATGTGTATTTTTGGTATGATTCGCAATATTACTGGATGTTTTGACTGAATTTAATGATTTTTTAAGTGACCATCCGCATTGACTCGTCGACATAGATAGCAGCTCAGCCACTTTTTGAGCATTCTGTTTTCCTTCCAAGGATGATTTAATCTATGATATCATAAAATAATCCAACTATTATTACTAATAATTATATATATATATATATATATATATATAT